>JBBDGP010003894.1:0-38403 GCA_037952835.1 Lithobates septentrionalis
CCCCCGTCTGTCTGCGAGATCCCGATCCCCCCCCGTCTGTCTGCGAGATCCCGATTCCCCCCGTCTGTCTGCGAGATCCCGATCCCCCCCGTCTGTCTGCGAGATCCCGATCCCCCCCGTCTGTCTGCGAGATCCCGATCCCCCCCGTCTGTCTGCGAGATCCCGATCCCCCCCGTCTGTCTGCGAGATCCCGATCCCCCCCGTCTGTCTGCGAGATCCCGATCCCCCCCGTCTGTCTGCGAGATCCCGATCCCCCCCGTCTGTCTGCGAGATCCCAATTCCCCCCCCCCCCCCCGTCTGTCTGCGAGATCCCAATTCCCCCCCCCCCCGTCTGTCTGCGAGATCCCGATTTCCCCCCCCCCCGTCTGTCTGCGAGATCCCGATTCCCCCCCCCCGTCTGTCTGCGAGATCCCGATTTCCCCCCCCCCCCCCCGTCTGTCTGCGAGATCCCGATTTCCCCCCCCCCCCCGTCTGTCTGCGAGATCCCGATTTCCCCCCCCCCCCGTCTGTCTGCGAGATCCCGATTTCCCCCCCCCCCCCCTCTGTCTGCGAGATCCCGATTTCCCCCCCCCCCCCTCTGTCTACGAGATCCCGATTTCCCCCCTCGTCTGTCTACGAGATCCTGATTTTTTTTTTCCCCCCCGTCTGTCTACGAGATCCCGATTTTTTTTTTTTTTTTTTTTTTTTTTTTTTTCCCCCGTCTGTCTACGAGATCCCGATTTCCCCCCCGTCTGTCTGCGAGATCTCGATCCCCCCCGTCTGTCTGCGAGATCCCGATCCCCCCGTCTGTCTGCGAGATCCCGATCCCCCCCCGTCTGTCTGCGAGATCTCGATCCCCCCCCGTCTGTCTGCGAGATCCCGATCCCCCCCGTCTGTCTGCGAGATCCCGATCCCCCCGTCTGTCTGCGAGATCCCGATTCCCCCCCCCCCGTCTGTCTACGAGATCCCGATTTCCCCCCCCTCTGTCTGCGAGATCCCGATTTCCCCCCCCCCCTCTGTCTGCGAGATCCCGATTTTCCCCCCCCCCCTCTGTCTGCGAGATCCCGATTTTCCCCCCCCCCTCTGTCTGCGAGATCCCGATTTCCCCCCCCCTCTGTCTGCCGAGATCCCGATTTCCCCCCCCCCCCCTCTGTCTGCGAGATCCCGATTTCCCCCCCCCCTCTGTCTACGAGATCCCGATTTCCCCCCTCGTCTGTCTACGAGATCCTGATTTTTTTCCCCCCCCCCCCGTCTGTCTACGAGATCCCGATTTTCCCCCCCCCCTCTCTGTCCCTGAGATCCCGATCCCCCCCCTCTCTGTCCCTGAGATCCCGATCCCCCCCCTCTCTGTCCCTGAGATCCCGATCCCCCCCCCTCTCTGTCCCTGAGATCCCGATTCCCCCCCCTCTCTGTCCCTGAGATCCCGATTCCCCCCCCTCTCTGTCCCTGAGATCCCGATTCCCCCCCCCTCTCTGTCCCTGAGATCCCGATTCCCCCCCCCTCTCTGTCCCTGAGATCCCGATCCCCCCCCTCTCTGTCCCTGAGATCCCGATTCCCCCCCCCCTCTCTGTCCCTGAGATCCCGATTTCCCCCCCCTCTCTGTCCCTGAGATCCCGATTTCCCCCCCCTCTCTGTCCCTGAGATCCCGATTTCCCCCCCCCCCTCTCTGTCCCTGAGATCCCGATTTCCCCCCCCCCCTCTCTGTCCCTGAGATCCCGATTTTTTCCCCCCCCCTCTCTGTCCCTGAGATCCCGATTTCCCCCCCCCCCTCTCTGTCCCTGAGATCCCGATTTCCCCCCCCTCTCTGTCCCTGAGATCCCGATTTTTTTCCCCCCCCCCTCTCTGTCCCTGAGATCCCGATTTTTTTCCCCCCCCCTCTCTGTCCCTGAGATCCCGATTTTTTTCCCCCCCCCTCTCTGTCCCTGAGATCCCGATTTTCCCCCCCCCTCTCTGTCCCTGAGATCCCGATTTTCCCCCCCCTCTCTGTCCCTGAGATCCCGATTTTCCCCCCCCTCTCTGTCCCTGAGATCCCGATTTCCCCCCCCCTCTCTGTCCCTGAGATCCCGATTTCCCCCCCCTCTCTGTCCCTGAGATCCCGATTTTCCCCCCCCCCTCTCTGTCTGCGAGATCCCGATTTCCCCCCCCCCTCTGTCTGCGAGATCCCGATTTCCCCCCCCCCCCTCTGTCTGCGAGATCCCGATATTCCCCCCCCCCTCTGTCTGCGAGATCCCGATATTCCCCCCCCCTCTGTCTGCGAGATCCCGATATTCCCCCCCCTCTGTTTGCGAGATCCCGATATTCCCCCCCCCTCTGTCTGCGAGATCCCGATATTCCCCCCCCCTCTGTCTGCGAGATCCCGATATTCCCCCCCCTCTGTTTGCGAGATCCCGATATTCCCTCCCCCCCCCCCCCTCTGTCCCTGAGATCCCGATCCCCGCCCCTCTCTGTCCCTGAGATCCGAGATCCCGATCCCCGCCCCTCTCTGTCCCTGAGATCCCGATTTCCCCCCCCCCCCCTCTCTGTCCCTGAGATCCCGATTTCCCCATTTCCCCCCCCCCTCTGTCCGCGAGTTCCGGGATCACCCTCTCCAGCTGCTGGGAGATCCTGCTGGAGATTATTAGATCTCCAGCAGGATAGTAGATTATTGATTCCCCCCCCCCATCTGATTATGAATTGCCGGTGGAAAAAAGTCTGTTGTCATTAGTAATAGGGAAGAGAATACATGGAGGCTGGTGATGAGGAGGAGGAGGAGGATGTATGATGAGTAGGATGAGGATGATGAGGATGATGAGGATGATGAGGATGATGAGTATGATGAGGATGATGAGGATGATGAGGATGATGAGGATGATGAGGATGATGAGTATGATGAGTATGATGAGTATGATGAGTATGATGAGTATGATGAGTATGATGAGTATGATGAGTATGATGAGTATGATGAGTATGATGAGTATGATGAGGATGATGAGGATGATGAGTATGATGAGGATGATGAGGATGATGAGTAGGATGAGGATGGAGCATTGATGATGATGTGTTCTCTGCACGCAGGTTGTGTCTCTTCTGCCGGAAGACCTGCAGCCCGGACCGGACCTCCGCGGCTGTTCCTGGGAGGTGGTGATCTTCACGGCTCTGATTGGCTGTCTGACCATCTTGACGTTTTTCTGCAGAACGGTGCGATGTGTAAGTACCGCCCACCACGTTCCCTGACCAGAAACCCGGATAATGAGCTGCAGAGGCAGCCGGGAGGGGCGGGGACACAAGAGTGATCCCTCCCACCGCCAAACATGATCCAATCCAGTGAGTGGCTGTGCCGCCTCGCAGGGTGGTAGGGGGCGGGTGTTACAACAGGCGATGAGGAGGCGACGCGTTTCTTCATCACTGCCTGACAAATCTCCTCCGAATAGAGGAGCTGCGAGATCCGCCACTGAACTACCCGACACCGGAAGTGATCGATGGAAACCATGTTATCAAACAGAACAAGTAAATATCATCTTCTGTTTTGCAACATTGTTTCCATCTATCCGAAACAATCATCAGCTCCGGTCTTTGGGATTATTCTTAACCACTTCAACACCGGAAGATTTTACCCCCCCTCCTTCCTGACCAGGCCATGTTTTGCTATTCAGCACTGAGGTAATTTAATGCAATTGCACGGTCATGCGGCACTGTACCCAAATGAAATTTATATTATTTTTTTAACACAAATCGAGCTTTCTTTTGGTGATATTTGATCACCTCTGTGTTTTTTTTTTTTTTTTTATTTCTTATTTTTTTTTGCAATTTAATTGAAAAAAAGACCAAAGATGTTAAAAAAAAAATCCCAATATTTTATAAATCCAATATTTTATATTAAGAAATCCCAATATTATATATTAGGAAATCTAACTATTTTATATTAAAAAATACCAATATTTTATAATCCCAACATTTTATATGAAAAAATACCAATACTTTAGAATCCCAATATTTTATATTAAAAAATACAAATATTTTATTAACCCCTATAAAACATATCCAATAAAAAATAAAAGAAAGTCTTCATAAATTTTGGCCAAAATGTCTTCTGTCTTGGGTAAAAAAGAAAAAAAAAATTCCAATAAGGGAATAAATATTGATTGGTTTGAATAAAAGTTATTGCGCATACAAACTGGGGGCTATTTACTGGATTTTTAATTTTTTTTTTTTTTTTTTTTTTTTACTAATGGCAGCGATGAGCAACTTATAATGGGACTGCGATAGTGCGGCAGGCGATCTGCCACTAACTGCCACTGACATCACCAGAGACACTTAAGCTTCATTCACAGCTAGGCATTTGGAATTGCCGCGATTCTGCCCGGGGGAGGGGTACCGGTAACTCGACGTCCGCTGGCTCCCGTAAATTAAATTAGACATATCTCCGTTCTGACGGGGGGGGTGGGGGAGGGAATGTATTTTGTGTTCTTTCCCCTAGTAAAAGCTCCTCCCACAATACACGTACACAAACACTGGCTAGGCACACAGTTAACCCTTTGATCGTCCCTGAGGTTAACCCCTTCCCAGCCAGTGTCAATAGTACAGTGACAGTGCATGTTTTTAGCACTGATCACTGTATGGTTCCCACAGTTAGTCAGTTAGTATCAGAATGTCCGCCGCAATATCGCGACTTATAGACACTATAAGTCGCTGATCGCCACTATTACTAGTAAATAAATAAATAAAAATATCCCATAGTTTGTAGACTCTATAAGTTTTGCGCAAACCAATCAATATGCGCTGCTTGGGATTTTTTATGATTTTTTTTTTTTTAACCAAAAATATGTAGCACAATACATATTGGCCTAAATTGATGAAGAAATTGTAGATTTTTTTTTTTTCAAATAGCAGAAAGTAAAAAAATATTGTGTGTTTGTGCATATTTTTTTTTTTTTTTCCCTTCAAAATTGTCATTTTTTTTAAAAAAAATTAAAAACCGCAGAGGTGATCAAATGCCACCAAAAGAAAGCTCTATTAGTGGGGGAAAAAAGGACGTCTTCTGGAATCTCGGTGATCTTTGTGTATTTCCTCCAGATCTGTACAGTAATCCAGTGTGAGACTTCCTGTAATAAAGACCGCCCACTGCTGCCCCCTCTCCTTGTGCAGGGGGACTGGTCCTGTCTCCGCCCCTTCTGTAGTTTTCTCTAGCGGGAGAAGCCTGCTGGGCTCCTCCCACAGCTCTGCTCTGTTTTTGTGCAGGGGGGCTGGTCTTGTTTCCCCCATCTCCTGTAGTTTTCTGTAGTGGGTGGAGCCTGCTGGGCCCCTCCAACAGCTCTGCTCTTTCCCCTTCTGCAGGGTGTGTGGTCTTGTCTCCACCCCTTCTGTAGTGGGTGGAGCCTGCTGGGGCCCCTCCCACAGCTCTGCTCTCTCTCGTGTAGAGTGACTGGTCTTGTCTCCGCCCCCTCCTGTCGTTTTCTGTAGGGGGTGGAGCCTACTGGGCCCCTCCCACATCTCTGCTCTTGCTCCTTGTGCAGGTCTCCGACCCCTCCACAAGAAATCATTGTCCTAA
Organism: Lithobates septentrionalis; assembly: GCA_037952835.1. Classification (NCBI taxonomy): domain Eukaryota; kingdom Metazoa; phylum Chordata; class Amphibia; order Anura; family Ranidae; genus Lithobates; species Lithobates septentrionalis. The sequence continues at coordinate 5,507 of JBBDGP010003894.1, forward strand.
ATCAAATGCAAAATCGCATCTGGAACACTAGGCTATGTGTTGCGAACCGGCCCCAAGTGTTTTTATTAGGGGGGGGTGTTTGATCCTCAGCAGGACATTATCTTGCTGATTGGCCGTGGTTTGTGATCAGTGTTGTGACATTATTTATTGTTCTTTATTGTTTCAGATCAAAAGCCGATGCTACGCAGGTAAGTGCTCAGGGTTTATCTTTGACTATATATGTATATATTTTTTGTCACCCTATAAAGCCGCTTTCACGATGACCAGTATTGGTATTCTGCGATTCCATGTTTCCAGAATTGTGGCAAAACACGATTGCAGCGCCATTATTCTTTCATTATTATCTTGCTGTGCAACAAAACATGCGAAAATCGCAGCAAAACGCGTCGGGCTCAATGCAAAAATTTGGTACATGAGCTTCTTTGGCGCATTTCCAAAGTGGAGGGGAAAATTGAATGGTGCCACTTCAAAAGCATGCAAAAAAAGTACTAGCGTTGCTCAGGTGTGAGCTTTAGATTGTAAGCTCTTATAGGCAGGGCCCCCCCTAACCCCCCCCCCCCCCCATATATTAAAACCTTATGTGCAGCACTATCCTAAAAAGTGAAATATATAGATAGATAATCTCTAATCTAAAACATTTTATAAATCCTGTATTATTATTAATATTATAATAATAATATAAATCCTGTATGAGTATATGAAGAATAATATAAATCCTGTAGAAAAAGAATAATATAAATCCAGTATAGTAATAATATAAATCCTGTATTATAATAATAATAAAATCCTGCATGAGAATAATATAAATCATGAATATGAAGAATAATATAAATCATGAATATGAAGAATAATATAAATCCTCTATAGTAGTGATATAAATCCTATATAATAATAATATATATCCTGTAATATTAATAAAAATCCTGTATAAGAATAATGTTAATCCTGTATTATAATAGTAATGTCAATCCTGTATTAATAATAATAATAATAGTAGTAATATCAATCCTGTATGAGAATAATATAAATCCTGTATTATAATAGTAATAAATCCTGTATCTGAAGAAGAAGAATATAAATCCTGTATAGTAATAATAATATAAATCCTATATTATAATAATAATAGTAATTTAAATCCTGTATTATAATACCAATCCTCTATCAGAATAATATAAATCCTGTATTATAATACCAATCCTCTATCAGAATAATATAAATCCTGTATTAGTATAATAGTAATATAAATCCTGTATAATGATATAAATTCTGTATAATTACAATAGTAAAACCTATTTTGTGTTCATTTCCTTGTATGTTATTTCCAGGCCGGGAGTTGAAGCTCAGGGATCAGTTCACCGAAATCCTGAACAGCAAAAGTGAAGTCCTAGAAAAGCTGAGCATTGTACAGAGACAGGTGAGGTCGCAGGGGGCGGAGTCATCTGTATGGGGCGGAGTCATCTGTATTTATCAGATCACTATGGACCCCTCCCCCGTGATTAGCGGCTTGAGTAGCCATTAGTGAGGTAAGGGAGGGGACTGGACCAAATTCCTGGCTAAAATCTGCATTGGTGTGATCCGTTCTCCCTGAAGGTAAACACCTGGCAGCTCACACACCTTTACCGCCACTAAGAGCGAATGAAATGTGACGTCACATGATGAGGATCCCAAAACATTCCAAATCTGGATGGAAAATCCCAACAATGCGGAGAGAAAACTTTCATTACATTTGGCCGTACACCGGCAGAAATATTTTTAACATTTTTCGTTTTTAGGAACATTCGTCTGATTTTTTCTTAATGTTTTGATATTTTATTTATTTTTTTTTAATTAAAAGGAGGAGCGGGATGGAATATTTTTTTTTTTTTTTTTTTTCTTTTAATTTTTTTTTAAATTTTTTTTTTTTTTTTAAATTTTTTGTCTCAAACAAATACAAATATGTTTCTATCAATGAATGTATTTTTCATTCAAGAAATTACATTCACTTCAAATTTGAATGTTAACAGCAAATTTAATTTTTGAAATACTTTCAGCAGACATTTGTCCAGTTATTGAATGTACAATTTTCTTTTGAATATTCCTATGAATGGCCAACTTTAGGCTACTTATTAAACCTCTAGCTGCCCAATTAACTCCTACATGTCCCAGCAGAGAGGGCGGGCTCCTGATCATGTGACCACCGAGACAACCAATCACAGTTGTCGCATGAACAGCCAGACCTTGCCATCCAGTTGAAGGAATTGCTGTTAATACAGCAGAAGACCTGCCCCTGACTGCTGATTGACAGTGCCTTCTGTAGGGGGTATTGCTGTCTATACAGCAGCAGAGACGCCTCCCACCCTGCCCCTAGATGTGGGTTGACAGCGCCTCCCGTAGGCAGTATTGATATCAAGACAACAGTTGTGAACAGAGATCTCGAGACGTGACCTGGGAAGAAAAGCCACTGAGCTGTGTAATTTTTTTTTTCTTTTTTAGGCTCCACCCACAGCCCTTGGTCTAATTTCTTCATAAATGTTGACCAATATGTATTCTGCTACATATTTTTGTTAAAAAAAAAAAATCCCAAGTGTAAAAAATGTGTTTTTTATATATATATATATATATATATATATATATATATATATATATATATATATACTCTTGTTATATTGTACACACAGCACCCCATATTGACAGAAAAACACAGAATTGTTGACATTTTTGCAGATTTATTAAAAAAGAAAAACTGAAATATCACATGGTCCTAAGTATTCAGACCCTTTGCTCAGTATTTAGCAGAAGCCCCTTTTGATCTAATACAGCTATGAGTCTTTTTGGGAAAGATGCAACAAGTTTTTCACACCTGGATTTTGGGATCCTCTGCCATTCCTCCTTGCAGATCCTCTCCAGTTCTGTCAGGTTGGATGGTAAACGTTGGTGGACGGCCATTTTTAGGTCTCTCCAGAGATGCTCAATTGGGTTTAAGTCAGGGCTCTGGCTGGGCCATTGAAGAACAGTCACTGAGTTATTGTGAAGCCACTCCTTCGTTATTTTAGCTGTGTGCTTAGGGTCATTGTCTTGTTGGAAGGTGTATATTTTCCAGCAGACTAATCCTCTGAAGAAGACCCTGAGTATATGGGTTGAAACGCGTCAGGTACAATGTTCATGATATTAAGCCTTGTTATGAATTTATGTCTGCCAATGTATGTTTAGCCAATTTAATTTTAAGGTACTTCCCACTGGAGCTCATTGTTTTAACTTTTATGTTATACTATTTTTGTATACAATAAATTTGTTCTATTCTTCATACATTCATTCCACTCGTTACTGTGCTGCCAAAAAACCCCACCTTGGGGAAACCTTTTCTCTTTATTGTCTTGTTGGAAGGTAAACCTTCGGCCCAGTCTGAGGTCCTGAGCACTCTGGAGAAGGTTTTCATCCAGGATATCCCTGTACTTGGCCACATTCATCTTTCCCTCGATTGCAACCAGTCGTCCTGTCCCTGCAGCTGAAAAACACCCCCACAGCATGATGCTGCCACCACCATGCTTCACTGTTGGGACTGTATTGGACAAGCAGTGCCTGGTTTTCTCCACACATACCGCTTAGAATTAAGACCAAAAAGTTCTATCTTGGTCTCATCAGACCAGAGAATCTTATTTCTCACCATCTTGGAGTCCTTCAGGTGTTTTTTAGCAAACTTCATGCAGGCTTTCATGTGTCTTGCACTGAGGAGAGGCCACTCTGCCATAAAGCCCCAACTGGTGGAAGGCTGCAGTGATGGTTTACTTTCTACAACTTTCTCCCGACTGCATCTCTGGAGCTCGGCCACAGTGATCTTTGGGTTCTTCTTTACCTCTCTCACCAAGGCTCTTCTCCCCCGATAGCTCAGTTTGGCCGGACGGCCAGCTCTAGGAAGGGTTCTGGTCGTCCCAAACGTCTTCCATTTAAGGATTATGGAGGCCACTGTGCTCTTAGGAACCTTAAGTGCAGCAGAAATTTTTTTTTTGTAACCTCGGCCAGATCTGTGCCTTGCCACAATTCTGTCTTTGAGCTCTTCAGGCAGTTCCTTTGACCCCATGATTCTCATTTGCTCTGACATGCACTGTGAGCTGTAAGGTCTTATATAGACAGGTGTGGGGCTTTCCTAATCAAGTCCAATCAGTATAATCAAACACAGATGTACTCAAATGAAGGTGTAGAACCATCTCAAGGATGATCAGAAGAAATGGACAGCACCTGAGTTATATATATGAGTGTCACAGCAAAGGGTCTGAATACTTAGGACCATGTGATATTTCAGATTTTATTTTTTTAATCTGCAAAAATGTCAACAATTCTGTGTTTTTCTGTCAATATGGGGTGCTGTGTGTACAATATGGGGAGCTGTGTGTACAATATGGGGTGCTGTGTGTACAATATGGGGTGCTGTGTGTACAATATGGGGGGCTGTGTGTACAATATGGGGTGCTGTGTGTACAATATGGGGAGCTGTGTGTACATTAATGAGGGAAAAAATGAATTTAAATGATTTTAGCAAATGGCTGCAATATAACAAAGAGTGAAAAATGTAAGGGGGTCTGAATACTTTCCATCCCCACTGTATGTATGTATGTGTGTATGTATATATATATATATATATATATATATATATATTTCCTGCACACAGCAGCAACCCAATAGCGAGAAAACTGCTATAAGGCGGTCGCCAAGTGGTTGTAAACCTCGGAACAACCTATGAACAAAGCATATCCCTCTATAGCAGGGGTCTCTAAACTATGGCCATCCAGTTGTTTAGGAACTACAATTCCCATCATGCCTAGTCATGTCTGTGAATGTCAGAGTTTTACAGTGCCTCATGGGACATGTAGTTCTGCAACAGCCGAAGGGCCATAGTTTTAAAGATCTCTGCTCCTATAGTGTGTACTTGTATCAGTCCAGAGCACTAAGTGTCTTTTCTGTCTGCTGCCTCCTTCCTCTGCTATCTGCATGAGTCACTTCTGACAAATTTTCCTGACACCAAAAGAAAGAAAGGTGACGGAGGAGTGAGCTTTAGCACACGGCCTGTGATTGACAGCCTCGGCTCTGCTCCTGTGCAGAAGGGTGGGGTGTGTCCCTTCCCTCCAATCAGCTCTCAGAGCTCTCCTTTAGTGATGTAACTTTAGCTCTCCGCCCCCTGCTTTTCAGAGCTGAGAGCTCCTGTGTAAATTCTGCACTTTGAATGGATGTAGAGGAAAGATGGCGGCAGATAATCAGGTACAACTTGTGTAGGAGGATTTGTTTGATCTCTGTGCATCACCTGAGGCCGATCACTTCACTGGGTCTATGGAAGGGTTTACAATCAGTTTAAGAGGCAGCAGTAAGTTCTGTAGTTGAGTATGTGACTTATTCTGTGACTTATTCTGTGTTTCCTCTCCCCTCCCCCTCTCAGTATGACGAGGTCCAGCAGTCCCTGCAAGAATCCGGAAATCACAAGTTACTGGAGGAGATCGCCGAGCAGAAAGTAAGAAAAAGAGGAAGTTTTGTGATGTTTCTCAATGCAGTAGAAGGAGAGCGAGGGGGGGGGGGGGGGGGGGAGAGGGGCGGATCTATCCATTGTACAGATGTCTCTCCCTCCAGGGACTTCATACAGTAATAAACCCAAAAGCAAACATTTCTTATATTGTAGCTTAACAATTCTAAGATGTGACGGCTGCATTCGTTTTCCTTTTTTTTTTTTTTTTTTTTTTTTTTTTTTTTTAGGCTTTTTTCTTTTGTTTTTATCTGGTGATCTTGTCAGTAAGTCTGTTTTTCAAAAGCACAAGCTCTCTTCCAAGTGATAACATTCAAAAGCAGAATCACTGAGTTGGGGAAAAAGGATCACCCCCCCCCTCCCCCCTGTTTTTTATGTCAGTATTTTGTTGGACCCCCTTTTTGCTTAAATTCCAGCCTTTAGTCTGTTGGGATTTCTCTCTAACTTTCCACATCTAGACTTTGCAGTATTTGGCCGCTCTTCTTTTCAGAACTGATGGAAAGACGATAGTATGGCTGCGTAAGTCATGGAGACGTCTCTATGTAGGACGTCATTCTGGCTCCTTCGTCGCTAGTCTTTACGCGTTTCACGGGCCTGCCGCACCGTCAGGAGTCTCCATACACATTGCGGATACGAGTCTCCAATCATATCGTGGTATAGGACTTCTCGTTAGGAGTCTCTGCGGGTGTTGTTTCAGCCGCCGCGTCAGAAGTCTCTTCATGTATCGCTGTTCTGGTCGATTCATCATCAGTCTCTACACATACAGGCATACCCCGCTATTAAATACACAAAGGGACCAGAGCGTGTGTGTAAAACGGAAATTTACTTCAAGTGAAGCAATACCTTTTTTCACTTTTGGGATGTTGGGGGCTGTACTGTAATCCACTTATGTTTAGGCAGCAACTCTGGGCTGGCTGGCCGGCTTACAGTGGAGGACCATGGGCTGTAGTGTGGGGGAGGGGGGGTCAGGGAGTGAAGTTTATTGTACTGTACAGTGAGCAATTCACTTACGTTTCGGCAGCAACTCTGGTCATGGCTGGCGGGCGACTCTGGTCATGGCTGGCGGGCGACTCTGGTCATGGCTGGCGGGCGACTCTGGTCATGGCTGGCGGGCGACTCCAGGCTGGCCGGCGGGAACATTTTGCCTCTTCGCTTGCAGCCTCTTCACTGGGAACAACTCTGGGCGGCAGCTCTGCTTCTTTCAGGCCATACTGCGGTTGCGCGGCGCGGGATGTCTGTACTTGCGAGGTCCTTACTCATGAGTGTACGTATAGTGAGTGTACTTAAAGCGGGGTATGCCTGTAATGTAGTCCCAGTTGACTCGTTGGGCATCTACCCGTATCGTAGTTTCAGCTGCTTCTTCAGGAGCCTCTGTCTGTCGTGATTTTGGCCAGTTTGTCATGAGTTTTCACACCTAAAACAGCTGCCTCATTACACTTTTGATGTATCGACCAAAACGGCGATAACACGAAGAGAAACTTTCGTTGCAAGTTTCCACACCTATAGCAGCTGCTTCGACGTCTCCATGCCTATTGCAGCTCTGGATGCTTCATCGTAAGTCTCCACTTGTCTCATAGCGCCGGCTGCACCATCAGGAGTCTTCGCCAATATTGTACTTTTTGTCTGCCTCATCAAAAGTCCTCTATATATAAGTATCTCAGTTTTGGTGTCTTTACGCGTTTCATGTTCCGTCTGCAGTCTCCAATTCATATCACAGTTTCAGCCTCTTCTTTATGGTTCCTGCTGTTTTCGTCGGGAGTCTCCACATGTTTTGCAATTTCCCCAGTTTTGTCAGTTTCAGATGATGTGTTGTTGGTCTCTACACATCTCGTGGTTGCTGCTGCTGCGTCAGAAGTCTCTAAGCATTCAGTGGGTTCCGTCCATTCTTTTAGGAGTCTCCATGTGTATCGCAGCGGGAGGAGCTTCTTCAGGAGCCTCCACGTGTAGCAAGCCTCCAGCTGGTTCTGTAGATGTGGCCGGAGTGCGGTACTCATGGAGACATCTCCACCCTTCCCGCAGCCATACTGTCCTCCTTGCTTCTACCCCTGGGGGGCATCACTTACCTGCTGGACAGGTGACTATTTACAGTCAGGGCTTTAAGAGTTACTTTGGCCTATTTGTGGAATTGGCTCATATTACTGTATCGCTATTGTTCTGATATTATACTTGTGACCTGATTATTTATTATAATCTGCCGTGATCCGGGTCAGCTCAGCAGGGGACCTCCCACTGTGATTTCCCAGCAGCTGATCTGGTTCGCTATTTTCGGACCGCTACTGCTTTCTGCATGAGGTGGTTTCAATGGTTTGTGCTCCTGTGATTTTATAATAAAGCCTTTTTATTCGCAATTCTGTAATCGTACAGAAAATAGTTTTTAGGAAAATGTGTGTGTGTGTGTGTATAATATATATATATATATATATATATATATATATATTATATATATATATTGGTCATTGGCATAACTATATATACTTTTTTTTTTTTTTTATTTTTTTTTTTCTTTGAGGGGGTGGCAAACATGGCCACCAGTTTGAGACCCCTGCTGTAGAAGGATATGCTTCCTTCCTTCTGTCTCTGTAGTAGAGACCAGTCACTGCAGCTGGTGTCTGATGAGCGAGGAGGACTGGTCTCCTACCCGCCCCCCTCCTTGTCATGTCTTCACACTGCTGTGGAAACTTTCTGTAACACACGGAGGAATCCCATCCAATCCAATGGCTGCTTCTATGATTGGTATGCACATTGTGACTACCCAGAAATCTTCTTCCACAGACTAACGTTAGATTGGATATGCATCATATGAGTGCAGATTGGGGTAAAACATTGTGCTGAGGATTTTAGTAATGCATGTGTTTTTTTTTTTTTTTTTTTTTTTTTTTTTTAGACTTTACAGGAAAACCTGCAGACATCTAACAGAGAATTGGAAGAAAATATCTCCAGACTTGAGCAGGATCTAGAAGAAGAGAAACAGCGGGGGACAGAGCTGGATAATACGGTAACACATCACTAGGAATACAGCCTATCCATTCACTAGAGAGCGGTGACATCACTGAGAATGCAGCCTATCCATTCACTAGAGACCAGTGACATCACTGAGAATGGGTCTGTCTTTCTGTTAATGTGTAAAAAAAAATAAAAATTTACAAATCTAACATGTTTTTCAGCTTTCGGAACTGAATGAGAAAATTAAAGCTTTGGAAGATAGTTTCAAAAATGAGAAGTCTTTGAAAGAAGAGGTAAGTCATGTTGGAGGCAGTTTCTTGTTTTTGATGGGATATCCTGTGGCATCGCATTGCTATTCTTGACTGTCATGTGACCTCACTTCTCACTTCTTTGTACAGATCCGCACAACACAGAAAGTGTTTGAAATGACCAAAGGTCGGCTGGAGTCGTCGGTACGTGATGCAGTGGAGGAGCAGGCTCACCTCCAGGAGAGCATTAAACAGGTGAGATCTCTGAGAAACAAAGAGGAACTGTCTGCTGCTACAATACTCACATTGTGTCATTTTTAAAAATGCGGCGGGGAACGGCGGCGGGTCCTGCGGCGGGGAACGGCGGCGGGTCCTGCGGTGGGGAACAACTGCGGGGAACGGCGGTGGGGAGCGGCGGCGCGTCCTGCGGTGGGGAGCGGCGGCGCGTCCTGCGGTGGGGAGCGGCGGCGCGTCCTGCAGCGGGGAGCAGCAGTCTGCAGTTGTGAAGGCAGTCTTTGACATCACAGGCTGATCAAGCCCCCTTGACTAGCCCTTCCAGGAATGATTGACCGCAGTTCATGGCATCAAAGGATTACGGGGAGGACACGACTCCTGCTTTTCTAGTAGTGATTGACAGCAGTTCCTGGCAGCAAAGGATGATAGGACAAAATATAAAAAAGAAGGAAAGTTTTCCCCGGGGTGGGGTTTTTAGGCAGCAGAATGCAAATATCAAATCGGTATTGTGTAAAAAATATAAATGTTTTTTATTGTACAAAAAATCGCATGATATAAAGGTTAAAAAATGAGCTCCAGTAAGAAGTGTTTACAAAACCTGATAGGACAAAATCTATCACTGGCTCTGGCTGAATGCTGCGGACAGAAACATGCCCCCTATTTGTCTCAGCAATGTGGAAAGGGGGTGCTATGGTGGTCACGTGATCATTTTGCAAAACTGAAAAATTGTAAAAAAAAAAAAAAAAAACATTTAAACTTTTGCTGAAAATCTGTTGCAGTTGGATGAGTGTAGATAATGTTGGTTGGTATGTTTATCGAACCTCGTGCTGCACATTGTCAAACAAGCTGCTGCCAATTTTGGGACGATCTGTTTGTTATGTTGGTTAAATATTGACAAGCTCACCTGGGGGGGGGGAGGGGGGGGGTACACAACACGTACCTGACGTATGCCATTGTCTGTTACTTTTGCAGCTGTCGAAGGAGGCGGAGGGCTGGGAGGAAAGGTTCAGTGAACTCTCGGAGAACTCTCGGATGCTGAACTCATCAGTGCAGGTTATGCAGGAAGACCTGAGCAACAAACAGAGCCAAGTCAAGGTGGGTACTGCATAGTATCAGTACAGTTCTGTGATTGTAATGTTTGATCTATGCAAATAATTATAAAACTGAAGACTTGGCAGCTATCAATTTTGGGATCAATAAAGTATTCTGAATATAAAAATCCAGTGTGTAAACAACAAACAAAAAAAAGCGAAGTGTGTGTGTTGTGTGTGTGTGTTTTTTTTTTTTTTTTTTTTTTTTTTTTTTTTTTTAGTACAATTTGTGTAAGTTTTTATCTTTTAATCTTTTTAATCTTTTCTTTGAGATTGTATACCCAGGGGAATAATTGGCTGTATAATATTAGACTATATTTGCACTCTACACCAGCGGTTCTGAATCTGGTTTGGCCAGAGGGATGAGAGGCAGTAATTTGCATGGCACCGCCCACTGAATAATCCCTTTATTTTTTTGGGGATATGTGATTAAATTAGATATGGTGGTCTATACTTCCCCACTCTACCTCTACGATTATCCACCTAAGGACCCAGTCTTTTTCTGACTTTTGTTTACAAGTAAAAATCAGTATTTTTTGCTATGAAATTACCTAGAACCCTGGAACATCATATCCTGTATACAGTATCCAGGACAAGACACTAATGGCTGTGTGTTGAGTTATTTTGAGGGGACAGCAAATTTACACTGTTATACAAGCTGTACACTCACTACTTTACATTGTAGCAAAGTGTCATTTCTTCAGTGTTGTCACATGAAAAGAGAGAAGAAAAGATTTACAAAAATGTGAGGGGTGTACTTACTTTTGTGAGATACTTTATACTTTTTTTTTTTTGTAGAGAACTAAGGCGGGCAGCGTCCCCTCCCGCTGCTTGTAATATTAAACGAGTGACTACTTAGCCACTCTGGTTGCTATTACAAGTAAGCCGACCGTCGGCTCTTAAAAAAAAAAAAAAAAAAAATACCGGGGTGATGCCTGCAGCAGCATATCATCCCAGTGCAACCACTTGAAGTCAAATGACGTACCAGGTACATGATTTGGAAGCACGTGGTTCAGCGCAGAGGTCGGGGCAAAATGCATTTAAAGGTAGTGGTCAAGGCGTAGCTGAGGCCTTTTCCATTCATCTTCACATTAAGCTGTGGATTGGGTGGTGTCCTCATTATGTGAAACAGCAACAGACTAAGAGAGGGAAGGCCAGTACTCTATATCTTAAAGTTAACTGAGGCTCTATTGCTTTGTACAGCGCTGTCAGTCTAACATGTGCTTACAGACCTGGAGCACAAGCATGGCCACACCGGTATCCAGCTGCTTCTTTATTATCCACTCAGCCAGCTTGAGGTGTGTCCTAACCTAAACCTTCTATGCAACAAGTGGCGACAGAAATCTGAGCAGGTGGTCTGAGCAGACAGCTGCCAAGTTAAGGAAGATGATTAGAACAGAGTAGAGGAGGCAGACATAAGTCACTGATTAGGCATAAGGTGAATGTCCAGCAGTCTATTTATGCACTCCTGATTAGGACAGGTGTGCAGTCCAGTTTGGTCTGAGTTACAGTGCTGAGGGACCGTCAGGTTGGTAAGGCTGAGGGAAGATGGTCACACAATTTATACTGCTTAACTTCAGAGGAGGTCTGGGAACGAGCAGAGTGACTGGATCACAAAAATTACAGAACAGAATAACAAATATTTTGTCAGATTGGCTGGTCAATATTCAGTATATATGAACCTTATAATCATCTGACCTGTTTTTCCTTCACAGTCTCTTATTGACAGTTTGCTGAAAATGAAGGATTGGAGCTCAGGGGTGGAAGAAATCAACAAAGATGAGGATGAGGATGGCATGCTTGCCAGTATCCAGTGGGATTTTGAAAATGGGGAGCCTTTAGGTAAGAAGCCTTGCTCCTGCCTCTCTATCATCCATTCCTTCACCCCCAACCCTCCTCCTTTTGTTTTTTGTATCTTTAAGATTTTGTTTCCAGAATAAAAAAAAATGTAACATCAAGGTCAAAGTGAGAGTCTCTTCAAATACCATCCAGGACCCACTTATACTTGTTTCCCCATTTGCTCTATTAGTCAAACCCCTGTGTAAGCTCCATGTGGGATGGTGTCAGAGCTTATCCAGGGTTAATATCGTCCGTCCTACTCGTGTAACGTTATTTAGGCTGCACCATGGGAGAAGGTCACATGGTCCTTCCATGGTCAGAAGCAGTAAGTATCTTGCAAGAGCTTAAACAGAGTGGTTGGGGAAGTGCAGCAAGGCTGTGGGTTGGTGAATAGGTGTTGTAAGAGATCGTTGCTGTACTCTGAGTGGGTAAAAACTTCCAATTGTATATTTAACCAAAATGGAGCAAAGAAGATAATTTTATTATTATGGCCTAAATATGCCATTGCAGGACCCGCTGGCGTTCCCATTACTGTTCCCACTAGCCAGGGCCCGTTGCCGTTCCCCAGTAGCCGGAGCCCGTTGCCGTTCCCCCAGTGGCCGGAGCCCGTTGCCGTTCCCCCAGTGGCCGGAGCCCGTTGCCGTTCCCCCAGTAGCCGGAGCCCGTTGCCGTTCCCCCAGTAGCCGGAGCCCGTTGCCGTTCCCCCAGTAGCCGGAGCCCGTTGCCGTTCCCCCAGTAGCCGGAGCCCGTTGCCGTTCCCCCAGTAGCCGGAGCCCGTTGCCGTTCCCCCAGTAGCCGGAGCCCGTTGCCGTTCCCCCAGTAGCCGGAGCCCGTTGCCGTTCCCCCAGTAGCCGGAGCCCGTTGCCGTTCCCCCAGTAGCCGGAGCCCGTTGCCGTTCCCCCAGTAGCCGGAGCCCGTTGCCGTTCCCCCAGTAGCCGGAGCCCGTTGCCGTTCCCCCAGTAGCCGGAGCCCGTTGCCGTTCCCCCAGTAGCCGGAGCCCGTTGCCGTTCCCCCAGTAGCCGGAGCCCGTTGCCGTTCCCCCAGTAGCCGGAGCCCGTTGCCGTTCCCCCAGTAGCCGGAGCCCGTTGCCGTTCCCCCAGTAGCCGGAGCCCGTTGCCGTTCCCCCAGTAGCCGGAGCCCGTTGCCGTTCCCCCAGTAGCCGGAGCCCGTTGCCGTTCCCCCAGTAGCCGGAGCCCGTTGCCGTTCCCCCAGTAGCCGGAGCCCGTTGCCGTTCCCCCAGTAGCCGGAGCCCGTTGCCGTTCCCCCAGTAGCCGGAGCCCGTTGCCGTTCCCCCAGTAGCCGGAGCCCGTTGCCGTTCCCCCAGTAGCCGGAGCCCGTTGCCGTTCCCCCAGTAGCCGGAGCCCGTTGCCGTTCCCCCAGTAGCCGGAGCCCGTTGCCGTTCCCCCAGTAGCCGGAGCCCGTTGCCGTTCCCCCAGTAGCCGGAGCCCGTTGCCGTTCCCCCAGTAGCCGGAGCCCGTTGCCGTTCCCCCAGTAGCCGGAGCCCGTTGCCGTTCCCCCAGTAGCCGGAGCCCGTTGCCGTTCCCCCAGTAGCCGGAGCCCGTTGCCGTTCCCCCAGTAGCCGGAGCCCGTTGCCGTTCCCCCAGTAGCCGGAGCCCGTTGCCGTTCCCCCAGTAGCCGGAGCCCGTTGCCGTTCCCCCAGTAGCCGGAGCCCGTTGCCGTTCCCCCAGTAGCCGGAGCCCGTTGCCGTTCCCCCAGTAGCCGGAGCCCGTTGCCGTTCCCCCAGTAGCCGGAGCCCGTTGCCGTTCCCCCAGTAGCCGGAGCCCGTTGCCGTTCCCCCAGTAGCCGGAGCCCGTTGCCGTTCCCCCAGTAGCCGGAGCCCGTTGCCGTTCCCCCAGTAGCCGGAGCCCGTTGCCGTTCCCCCAGTAGCCGGAGCCCGTTGCCGTTCCCCCAGTAGCCGGAGCCCGTTGCCGTTCCCCCAGTAGCCGGAGCCCGTTGCCGTTCCCCCAGTAGCCGGAGCCCGTTGCCGTTCCCCCAGTAGCCGGAGCCCGTTGCCGTTCCCCCAGTAGCCGGAGCCCGTTGCCGTTCCCCCAGTAGCCGGAGCCCGTTGCCGTTCCCCCAGTAGCCGGAGCCCGTTGCCGTTCCCCCAGTAGCCGGAGCCCGTTGCCGTTCCCCCAGTAGCCGGAGCCCGTTGCCGTTCCCCCAGTAGCCGGAGCCCGTTGCCGTTCCCCCAGTAGCCGGAGCCCGTTGCCGTTCCCCCAGTAGCCGGAGCCCGTTGCCGTTCCCCCAGTAGCCGGAGCCCGTTGCCGTTCCCCCAGTAGCCGGAGCCCGTTGCCGTTCCCCCAGTAGCCGGAGCCCGTTGCCGTTCCCCCAGTAGCCGGAGCCCGTTGCCGTTCCCCCAGTAGCCGGAGCCCGTTGCCGTTCCCCCAGTAGCCGGAGCCCGTTGCCGTTCCCCCAGTAGCCGGAGCCCGTTGCCGTTCCCCCAGTAGCCGGAGCCCGTTGCCGTTCCCCCAGTAGCCGGAGCCCGTTGCCGTTCCCCCAGTAGCCGGAGCCCGTTGCCGTTCCCCCAGTAGCCGGAGCCCGTTGCCGTTCCCCCAGTAGCCGGAGCCCGTTGCCGTTCCCCCAGTAGCCGGAGCCCGTTGCCGTTCCCCCAGTAGCCGGAGCCCGTTGCCGTTCCCCCAGTAGCCGGAGCCCGTTGCCGTTCCCCCAGTAGCCGGAGCCCGTTGCCGTTCCCCCAGTAGCCGGAGCCCGTTGCCGTTCCCCCAGTAGCCGGAGCCCGTTGCCGTTCCCCCAGTAGCCGGAGCCCGTTGCCGTTCCCCCAGTAGCCGGAGCCCGTTGCCGTTCCCCCAGTAGCCGGAGCCCGTTGCCGTTCCCCCAGTAGCCGGAGCCCGTTGCCGTTCCCCCAGTAGCCGGAGCCCGTTGCCGTTCCCCCAGTAGCCGGAGCCCGTTGCCGTTCCCCCAGTAGCCGGAGCCCGTTGCCGTTCCCCCAGTAGCCGGAGCCCGTTGCCGTTCCCCCAGTAGCCGGAGCCCGTTGCCGTTCCCCCAGTAGCCGGAGCCCGTTGCCGTTCCCCCAGTAGCCGGAGCCCGTTGCCGTTCCCCCAGTAGCCGGAGCCCGTTGCCGTTCCCCCAGTAGCCGGAGCCCGTTGCCGTTCCCCCAGTAGCCGGAGCCCGTTGCCGTTCCCCCAGTAGCCGGAGCCCGTTGCCGTTCCCCAGTAGCCGGAGCCCGTTGCCGTTCCCCCAGTAGCCGGAGCCCGTTGCCGTTCCCCCAGTAGCCGGAGCCCGTTGCCGTTCCCCCAGTAGCCGGAGCCCGTTGCCGTTCCCCCAGTAGCCGGAGCCCGTTGCCGTTCCCCCAGTAGCCGGAGCCCGTTGCCGTTCCCCCAGTAGCCGGAGCCCGTTGCCGTTCCCCCAGTAGCCGGAGCCCGTTGCCGTTCCCCCAGTAGCCGGAGCCCGTTGCCGTTCCCCCAGTAGCCGGAGCCCGTTGCCGTTCCCCCAGTAGCCGGAGCCCGTTGCCGTTCCCCCAGTAGCCGGAGCCCGTTGCCGTTCCCCCAGTAGCCGGAGCCCGTTGCCGTTCCCCCAGTAGCCGGAGCCCGTTGCCGTTCCCCCAGTAGCCGGAGCCCGTTGCCGTTCCCCCAGTAGCCGGAGCCCGTTGCCGTTCCCCCAGTAGCCGGAGCCCGTTGCCGTTCCCCCAGTAGCCGGAGCCCGTTGCCGTTCCCCCAGTAGCCGGAGCCCGTTGCCGTTCCCCCAGTAGCCGGAGCCCGTTGCCGTTCCCCCAGTAGCCGGAGCCCGTTGCCGTTCCCCCAGTAGCCGGAGCCCGTTGCCGTTCCCCCAGTAGCCGGAGCCCGTTGCCGTTCCCCCAGTAGCCGGAGCCCGTTGCCGTTCCCCACTGCAGGGCCCTTGATCAATCCCCCTCTGGCTGATCAGTGTAAGGTGATTTTTTTTTTTTTGTTTTGTTTTTTTTTGTTAAGGCTTTTTGTACACCAGTGCTGTACAGAACGCCTCCAGGTTGCCATATTGCTTTGAATTTTACAGAAAATTAAAGCAGCAGCAGATTGACAAGGAAAGGTCATTTTTAACTACATTAAATTACAACGTGGCCTGTGTAGAAATTGTTTGTTATGTTTTTTTTTATTTATTTTTTTTTGCTATTTTTTTCCATTAAAGTTGAGTTAACCTTTTAAGTACACATGTTTTGTTCCTTTTAGGAGATCCTCAGAAACAAACTATAAAGAAGCTAATCTTTGCTGCAAAGGTGAGATTAATAGAATTACATTCAGTATCTTTTTGGGATGTGTGGGGTTTTTTTTGGGGTTTTTTTTTTTTTTTTATATGTTTTTAATATGGGAGATGATGAATGGAGATAATAAAAATGTCAGTGTTCCAATTACAACCTGATTACAGTATTTTTGATTGTCCATCTTTGATTTGTAATTTTTGTGTTCTTTTAGCTGAATGCATCTTTGAAGAGCGTTGAATCGGAGAAGAAGCAGCTATACGAGAACCTGTCAGATGAAGTGAAGGCCAAAGAGCATTTTTCAGGTAAAGAAAAACCCCAAAACGAAATGAGATCATCTGTATGTCAGAGAAGATGATCAGTATTTCTGCTTACAGGGAATTTGCCAATAAAAGGAACACTTCATATGAATGAACAGGGAGCATGTTGTCAACATAAAACATTTCCTGTCTGTAGGATGGATATATATGTATGTGTGTGTGTGTGTGTGTGTGTGTGTATGTATATATATATATATATATATATATATATATATATATATATATATATATATATATATATATATAATATATGTATGTGTGTGTGTGTATGTGTATATATATATATATATATGTATGTATATATATATATATATATATATATATATATATATATATATATATATATATATATATATATTCTCTCTTCGGGTCGATTTGGTTCAACCAGAACCATGGTTACAGCCATGATCCTGGTGTCAATGTTTGCAGCTGGTGATTCTGCACATGGTAAAAGTGATCCAGTGGCTATACAGTTGCCTGATCACTTTAACAATTGGAGGAACGGAGTCCCCTCTTCCTGCCGCCTTTACTAGGCTCTACCGTCCCATCAGGGAATCCCGGTAAAGATGGGTTCGGTTTGCATTCCCTGGGAAGAGTGGAAGGAATGGAAGTTCCAGCCCCTCTTCTGTGATGTCAGAAACTGGAAGCGACAAGGATTTAATCACTTCTGGTTTCGGTTTGTTTGCAAGCCATTGCTGGCTTGTACAGCATCTGATCAAACCGACCTTGATTTGATCCAATGCTTTGGAGGCCAGAGGAGAGATATTTGGGGTCTAATAGACCCCAGATCTCTTCATAAAGAGGACCTGTCATGGCACGTGTTATCATAATGAATGTTCATACCTTGTGATGGCAATAAAGCTGATTCGAAAAAAAAAAAACAAAAACTTAAAGGCACAATGTAAAAAAAATAAATAAAAATGAATTATAAAACGTAAAAAGTTGAAAGCGCCCACTTGCAAATTCAAACACAAACCCGTACGCATATGTACCTGGTGATTGCACCACACATGTGAGGTATCATCACAAACATCAGAGCGGGAACAATAATTCTAGTGCCAGACCTCTTGTGTAAATTTTTTTAAACTGGTAACCTGTAAAGTGTCGCCTGTGGAGATTTTTAGGTACCGTCGTTTGACGCCATTCCACAAGCGTACGCAAATTCGATCCAGGACTGCTGCTATATCCACACTGTCAGCTGGAGCTCCTATCGAGGACAGTGAGGGGGTTTGGTGCACAGTACCTTGGTGTGAAGATGTGATGAGCTCAGATTCATTTTTTTTTCTTTTCTTTTTCCCCACTGCGGTACTGTGCACCAAAATTCTCTCACCGCCCTTGATAGGAGCTCCAGCTTACAGAGTGGATATGGCAGCAGTCCTGGATCGAATGCAATTGCCGCTGTGCTTGATCTCATGCATGCTGACAGTTCACATGCACAGGAAAACATGCTTGAGGTCAACGTGTTTCGAAGGGCGCAGCCTCTTTTATCAAGCCCTCTGGAACAGGATGTCATAGCAACAGTTCACACAACACAGCAGCAGCGAGCTGCTCGCATCACATGACCCCAAGCATGTTTTTCTGTGCATGTGAACTGTCAGCATGCATGATCTAAGCACAGGGGCGACTGCATTCAATCCAGGGCTGCTGCCATATCCACACTGTCAGCTGGAGCTCCAGCTATCAAGGGCAGTGAGAGTATTTTGGTGCACAATACCATGGAGGAGAGATGTGATTGATGAGCTCTCATTATTTTTTTTATTTTTTTTCATCTCCCCAACATAGAAATTTGAACCAAAATCCTCTAAACACCCTTGATGGGAGCTCCAGCTGACAGTTCACATGCGTAGGAAAACGTTCTTGAGGTCAACATGTTTCGGAGGGCACAGCCTCCTTTGTCAAGTCCCCTGGAACATGTTGTCATAGCAACAGGTCACACACCCCATCAGCAGCCAGCTGCTCGCATCACATGACCCCCCACCCCCCCAAGCACGTTTTCCTGAGCATGTGAACTGTCGGCGTGCATGAGATCCAAGCACTGCTGACGTATCCACACGCCAGCTGGAGCTCCTATCAAGGACAGTGAGAGGATTTGGGCGCAAAGTACCATAGAGGGGAGTTGTGATTAATAAGCTCTGATTCTTTTTCGTTCTTGTGAGTGCATTTTTATTTAGTTTTTATCACAAAATAAAGTGTATTGCACCAGAACCCGTGCGCTCTTCTCTCTTCTTTGTATATTTTTTTATTTTAAAAAATGGGTATTTTTATTGTTTTTGTGTGCACTAAAATTTAAATTGAATTTTTTCCAAAAAAAATGCGCATTCGAAAAACCGCTATGCAAATATTTTGTGACATAAAAAAAATTGCAACACCCACCATTTCATTCTCTAGGGCTTCTGGCAGATTAAACAACTCCTTTTTAATATGTAGCTCATCTGTGTATTTTAGTTGTTTTGGTTGCCTTGCTCCTTGGTTTCCTTGGGCTTTACCTAAACTGTAAGTTGTAGCACCTCGAAGCACGATCATTTCCCATCCTAGGTGAATTTCTGCCTTTTTCAGAATGTATCACCAATCTTCACAACACAAACCAGACCCTGTCTCTGGAGAAGAAGCAGCTGGAGGAGGAGATGGATAAGATGAAGCAGAAGATGAGCGTCATGATGGAGGTGTACCAGGAAAATGAGCGGAAACTGCACAGGTGGGGGGGGGGGGGGGGGGGGAGTGAACTTCTTCTTTTAAAAGTAAAAATTCAGCCTGAACCCTTTGCACACTTTTATATACAGCTTTGCATATTTCCAGCAAGTTCTGCATAAAAACAGGAATTCTTGGTTGTCATATATGCATTACATGTACAAGCTGCCCCAAAGTGACCCCTTGCCGGCCAGTCCCTACTCTTCTCCAAATGCCAAATACTTGCTTATAGCATACTTTAGTGGATATATACTGGGAGTTCTAGTGGGTATAAACCTTCAACAGTTTTTGTTTCTTTTATTGAAAAAAATAAATAAAATGCCTATACTTGCCTGCTCTGTGCAATCTTTTTGCACAAAGCAGCCCTGATCCTCTTCTTCTGGGGTCCCCTACTGGCACTCCAGGTCTCTCCTCATTGGGTGCCCCCACAGAGAGCCGCTTTCCCTGGGGGCACCCATGCAGGCTCGCTCCCGAGTCCCGCTGCTGCGTCCACTGACACAGATAGCGGGATCTGGCCCTGCTCCCGTTTCACAGGATTTGATTGAGAGCGGACCAGCGGTCCATTTACATCCGACCGCCCATAGGGGAGAACGAGCTGTGTCTGCATAAGGGAAGCGGACATGGACCAGCCATCGGGGGATCGCTGGGCAGATTCCCCCGCTGAGCAGGCGGAGTCCGCCCTGTGTGGGAGGGGCCTTGCCCCTTTAGCACATGATGGGGGGTTATTTACGAAAAGGCAAATCCAGTGCAAAGTGCATTTGAAATTGCATTGAAAGTGCACTTGGAAGTGCAGTCGCTGTACATCTGAGGGGTAGATCTGAAATGAGGGGAAGCTCTGCTGATTTTATTATCCAATCATGTGCAAGCTAAAATGCTTTTTTTGTTTTTCTTACACTTCCAAGTGCACTTTCAGTGCAATTTTAAGTGCACTTTGCACTTGTAGTGCAAAGTGGATTTGCCTTTAGTAAATAACCCCCCGATATATTTTATACTGTATATGCAAGCCATTTGGATTTGATCAGACATATCTCTTCCATTTCTCCATATAACTGACCCTTATTGGGGCATTTGTCACTTTTATCAAATATTTATTATTATTGAATAAAAATAATTACTCGCAGTGAATAAAAACTCCACCCTCGTGACCTACTGGACTAGGCAAAGTTACCATGACCTCTGGCTAGCAGGAGGACTGCAGGTGCCTTTATGTCATTATCCTTATCATGCAGTACATCAGTGGTTCTCAACCTCAGTCCTCAAGTACCCCCAACGGGCCATGTTTTCAGGTTTGCTTTACTTTGCACAGCTGCTTTAAATCAATATCAATGACCCGATATTGATAAGCGCTTTTTTTTTTATCTAAGGGACGTTCCCAAAACATGGCCCGTTTGGGGTACTTGAGGACTGGGGTTGAGAACCACTGCAGTACAGGACACAGGGGTGATATTCATAGACCTGGGTAAAAGGCTGCTACCTTCAGGTGATTGGACACTGGCAAAGCATGCGGACCCCCCCCCCCCCCTTCTGACCTGATGGAGCCCTATACAGGAGTTCTCACTGTTTTCTGTAGCCCTGGGGACGATCGCTATTGTCTTTAGTGGTGGTAAACCTCAGTCATAAAATCTGAGCAAAGCCCGTATATCTGTAGTGTTTATTTATCTCCCTCCAAAGCTCTAAGTGTTTTTTCTCTCTGGTGCTTCGTTCCTCTGTTATCGGCTTGTCACTTCTGAGAAGTTTTCCTGACTCGAGAGACAAATTTGTGACGGGGGAGGGAGCTCAGCACACAGCTTGTCTATTCAGAACACCGCTTTGTATCCTACCGTCGCTGTGTGAAGGGTGGGGGGGGGGGTGTGCCTTTCCTCCAATCAGCTCTCATACACTGTAACTGCAGCTCTCCGCCCACTCCTCTGTGATACTTGCAGATGTAGTGTTTCCCAGAAAATAAGACCCACTCTGAAAATAAGATACTGTGATTTTTTTTCCTGGAGGGCTGCAATATAAACCCTACCCCGAAAATAAGCCCTAGTTTTAAAGTGGCTGTAAAATTCTATAATCCACTCTATTACAGTATTATATAGTCTGTGTGTGTTTCTGTAATATAATTGTGCCAAATGCCTTCGGTACAGCACCGCTCGGCGCTCAGCTGACCTCCCACTGCTCTCCTTCTCTTCTCCCAGCTGTCGGGGGGGGGGGGATCTTGCTTTCCCCCCTCCCCACCCCCGTGCTTGGAGCGGGGAAGAGAGCTCAGGCGGGTCATGGAAGCACCCAGCTGCACTGTAACGAAGGTATTTGGCACAATTATATTACAGAAACACAAACCTTGTACAATTTTATATAATACTGGAATAGAGTGGATTATAGGATTTTACAACCACTTTAACTGGGGATTCCTGGCAGGGAGGGGGGGGGGGGGAGACAACACATTACATAAGACTTGCCCTGAAAATAAGCCCTATTGTGTCTTTTGTTGCCAAAATTAATATAAGGCCTGGTCTTATTTTCGAGGGAACACGGGTAGAAGGATTTAAACACGATTCTGCCCTTTTTGAAGGGATGTAGAGAAGACTGCAGATAAACAGGTACAACCTGAAGCCAGTCACTTCACTGGGTGTATGAGAGGGTTTACAATCGCTTTAAGCGAGAACTATAAGTCCGGCTCTCGCTGCCTTATTAGGCCTAGAGGTTATGGTAAATTAAATGGTCGGGCTTTGGCTACACCACTTGAAGGCATAATATGGATTGGGGGGGGGGGGGGGTGTTTGCTATGTAGGAACTTTTAGAAAAAAAACATAAGATTTTCTGTCCGTCTTGTTTTCAGGAAGCTGACAGTACAGGAGAGGGAGCGCGAACAGAAGGAGGCCAAACTCAGTAAAGCAGATGAGAAAGTCATCATGGCCGACTCCGAGCTCGTTGCCGTCAGGTAAGCCTTGGCATTGTGTCCGGTGAATTGTCACTCCTCCCCGCTGGGCCTTCAGCGCTCACCCAGTGTCTCTCTCTTCCTTTTCCAGGACACGACTGACCGAACTGGAAGAGGAAACTGAGCGGAGCGTCGCCTCCTATCAGACGCAGGTCAGGATTTTGTAGCTTTTAAACTTTATATATAAAAAAAAAAAAAAAAAAAAAAAACTACTGCAAGGCGGGTTAATCGAATCGGTACCCGCCCAGGAGGAACTTTGGTCCAACTTTTCTTTAGTGGTCACAATATATGGGCACTCGAGAAGGAGGAATACAGCAGAACTCCCTAGTGGGCCATTCAATTCCCCACCTCTCTTCAGCATATGCTAAGCATATCTTAAGCCCCCATTTAAAGCATGACGCTTATTTGCCCCTCCCCCTCCCACCTTTACTTCTCATGTACCAACAGGAGCGGGTACCTTTTTTTGGGACTGTGGCTGCTCCCACTTCCGCAATTCTCGTTAGAATTATGTCAACTTGGCCCCACCTGTATTGATTTTCCTCAGTACAATTAATCCCCCCCCCAACACTTGGTGTAGTTTGTGCTTCCCAGACTCTGCTGTCACTGATCTCTCTCACATTCGAGAATCAATCAGAGTGGTTCTGATCACATGTTCGATAGGACAGTGATCACATATAGGCTGAAGACTTCCATGATGCATTTGGGATGGCAATGCCATCTACTTAAGGCCCCTTTCACACTTGTGCGACTTATCCTGCAACTTGAGAAATGCAAAGTAGCCCCTGCACTACTTTGATCCGACTATGATGTGACTTGAGGTCCATAGGCCCCAAGATTACACAGGCATTGCCTCGAGTCGTGGCAAAGTCGCGTCCGTCAGGTTGCACAAGTGTGAAAGGGGCCTGATGCGGAACTAAAGCTCCGCTTATGGTACTCTGTGAGCAGCAGGGCCTAGCTACCTACTCGCAGCGATTCTTTTACTGAAAACTGAGCTGCGCATGCGAAGTTTAGCTTGCAGCTGCCGGGCCGGTGGCGGGATAGCTAGCTTCTGCACATGTGCAGGAATGACGTCCTCTCACGTCGGTCAATGAAGATGGCCAAAACTCGGCACACAGGAAAAGATGAGGGAGCGCTGGGAAGGTGAATAATCCTCCCTTTAGTTCCAATTTAATACTGCAATTGTCAGATACAATTATAGTGTTTAAAACAGTAATTTGTTAATAATATAAATAATTACTGTATATAATACATTTTGTGAGCATTTGTCAGCCTAGAATAAAAAAAAACTGTAGAGTTTAGGTAAATCGGTGTACAAAATAAAAGTTATTTAGTTATACAATTTTTAGTTATAGTTATTGCCAGGTTAAACACTGCATGCTGATGCTGCTAAATGTGTTTTGTGGCTCTTAGACAATAGCTTCTATATAAGAAAGGGTTAAATAATTGGCCCTGTGGCCTGTTTATAATTGGTTTCTGTCGAGTGTTATGGGATTGGCTGGCTCTGTGAGAATGCGGAAAGAAATCGTTAATGTTTGCACGAGATCCGGTGTATGTTTTGTGGTCTTATTGGGCATTTTTTTTTTTTTTTCTGGAAGATTCAGACATACTTGGTTCTGTCCATCTTTCTCTCCTTGCATTCCTTTATATCAGGGGTCTCCAAAATTTCTAAAGAGGGGGGCCATTTTACTGTCCCTCTGACTTTATGGGAGACCGGACTGTGGTCATTGGGAGTAGAAAAGGTCCCGACGTCGGTGGGAATAAATAATGCGCCATCTTTGGTGTCAGTGGGGAGGGATTGTGCCTTATCGTTGGTGTCATTGGGAGGAATTGGGTCCCATTGGGCCCAATTGTTGGCGTCTTTGGGCCCAGCTGTTGGCGTCTTTGGGCCCAGCTGTTGGCGTCTTTGGGCCCAGCTGTTGGCGTCTTTGGGCCCAGCTGTTGGCGTCTTTGGGCCCAATTGTGCCCCTTCGTTGGTGTCGGTGGGAAGAGTTTTGCCCTAACATTGGTGTCGGTGGAAGGAATTGTGCCCCATTGTTGGTGTAATTGGGAGGAGTTGTGCCCCTTCACTGGTCTCAGTGGGAGGGACTTATGCCCCATTGTTGATATCGGTGGATGAAATGGTGCCCCAAGGGCCTGATAAAAGCAAGCAAAGGGTCGCATCCTGCCCCCGGGCTGCAGTTTGGAGACCACTGCTTTTATATCAATGGTCTCCAAACTGCAGCCCACAAGCAGAATGCAGCCCTTTGCCTCCATTTATCCAGGCCTTGGGGCACTATTCCTCCCACTGACACCAACAATGGGGTACTATTTTTCCCACTGCCACCAAAGACGGGAAACTAATTCTCCCACTGACACTAGGGTCTCTTCTTCTTCCTTCTTCCTTCTTCCTTCTTTCTTCTTTCTTTTTCCTTCTACCTCTTCTTCCTTCTACCTCTTCTTCCTTCTACCTCTTCCTCCTTCTACCTCTTCTTCCTTCTTCCTCTTCTTTCTTCTTTCTTCTTCCCCCACTGATCACCAAGGGCATTCTTTGCTCCCACTGACGGGACACTCCCACTGCAAAAGTCGTCTGCCCCCCTCCCCCGAAGTCTGAAGGACTGTAAACTTGCCCTTTCTTTAGAAAGTTTGAAGACCCCCCTCCTTTTTATGTCTGATCGATGTACTACATTCCTACCCTCACCATTATGCTCCCCTAAAATCTCTCTCGTTTTGTTTTTGTTTTTTCTTCAGGTCGGATCATATGAAAAGAAAGCTTATGATAACTGGGTGAGTGTCATTTTTTTTTTTCCTTTCTGTTATTTACATATATACAGTTGTGCTCAAAAGTTTGCATACCCTGACAGAAATTGTTAAAATTTTGGCATTTATATTGAAAATATGATGGATCATGCCAAAAAACTGTCTTTTATTTAAGATTGCATGAAGCCATGTATTATCACATTGTTTTGGATCCTTTTTAAATCATAAATGATAACAGAAATCACCCAAATGGCCCTGATAAATAGTTTACACACCCTGGAATGTTTGGCTTTGGTACAGACACAGAAGGTGGCACACACAGGTTAAAATGGCATTTCACACATTTGTGGCTTTTTGAATCACAATTAATGTCTGTGTATAAATAGTCAATGAGTTTGTTAGCTCTCACATGGATGCACTGAGCCATGAGGAGGTAGAAAAGAACAGTAAAAAGACCTGCGCAACAAGGTAATGAAACTTTACAAAGATGGAAAATGATATAAAAAAAAAAAAAACTATCCAAAGCCTTGAATATTCCACCATTCGTTGCACCATCTGTACGTGGCTTAGGCATCATCCAAGCCTCTAGTCTCAATGTTCCATCATTCCTGTCAAGGCGCGCTCTACTAGATCTGTGAGGTCTTCTTGGGCTTTTCAGCATCAAGTAACTGTTTCCCAGGTTTGCAAGGCTGCTGCCTGGTCTTCTGTGCCTGCGTTTTCCAAGGGCATGTTAATGCTTGTGGTTGGAGGACGGTAAAAACGGGCAGCCAAGCTGTGTTTTTGCTGCCCTCCCTCCTTAAGCTACAGAGGCAGCCAGGTTGGGGTGTACACAAAAGTGCAAAAATGATGCTATGCTTCACAGCTGTGGCACAAATGATACCCCCTATCACTCTACTGCCCGCCAAACGCAACCCATTCAAGTTAAAGTAGCTGTGCCACAACCGCCCTGCAATCACATGTAATGCACATGGTTGCATCAAAGTCTAAACAGACGGGGAAGCGGTGATGTGTCCTCTTTTCACCGCCTGTCAAATGCCTCTGAAAAAGCAATCCACCATAGATCACTTTTTAGAGGGGCAGCAAAGTCCACCACACTAAACTTGGCCAAAGCTCTACCAGGATGTTTCAGCCTCATCTGATACCAGATTTGATTGTAGGTCCTTCAGGCGGCTTTCTGGGCTACAGGCTGACCCCAGTTCTGTTGTCCAGTCCAGTGCTTGTATTCACCATCCTTTTCTTGGAGTCTTTTGAGGGACACAGGTAGTTCATTGTTGGTAGTAGGAGGGGTTATTCTGCAGCCTATCCGTTCACTAGAGAGCGGTGACATCACTGAGAATACAGCCTATCCATTCACTAGAGAGCAGTGACATCACTGAGAATGCAGCCTATCCATTCACTAGAGACCGGTGACATCACTGAGAATGCAGCCTATCCATTCACTAGAGACCGGTGACATCACTGAGAATGCAGCCTATCCATTCACTAGAGAGCGGTGACATCACTGAGAATGCAGCCTATCCGTTCACTAGAGACCGGTGACATCACTGAGAATGCAGCCTATCCGTTCACTAGAGACCGGTGACATCACTGAGAATGCAGCCTATCCATTCACTAGAGAGCAGTGACATCACTGAGAATACAGCCTATCCATTCACTAGAGAGCGGTGACATCACTGAGAATGCAGCCTATCCATTCACTAGAGACCGGTGACATCACTGAGAATGCAGCCTATCCATTCACTAGAGACCGGTGACATCACTGAGAATGCAGCCTATCCATTCACTAGAGAGCAGTGACATCACTGAGAATACAGCCTATCCATTCACTAGAGACCGGTGACATCACTGAGAATACAGCCTATCCATTCACTAGAGAGCGGTGACATCACTGAGAATGCAGCCTATCCGTTCACTAGAGAGCGGTGACATCACTGAGAATGCAGCCTATCCATTCACTAGAGACCGGTGACATCACTGAGAATGCAGCCTATCCATTCACTAGAGAGCAGTGACATCACTGAGAATACAGCCTATCCATTCACTAGAGACCGGTGACATCACTGAGAATGCAGCCTATCCATTCACTAGAGACCGGTGACATCACTGAGAATGCAGCCTATCCGTTCACTAGAGAGCGGTGACATCACTGAGAATGCAGCCTATCCATTCACTAGAGACCGGTGACATCACTGAGAATGCAGCCTATCCATTCACTAGAGAGCAGTGACATCACTGAGAATGCAGCCTATCCATTCACTAGAGACCGGTGACATCACTGAGAATACAGCCTATCCATTCACTAGAGACCGGTGACATCACTGAGAATACAGCCTATCCATTCACTAGAGACCGGTGACATCACTGAGAATGCAGCCTATCCGTTCACTAGAGAGCGGTGACATCACTGAGAATGCAGCCTATCCATTCACTAGAGACCGGTGACATCACTGAGAATGCAGCCTATCCATTCACTAGAGAGCAGTGACATCACTGAGAATGCAGCCTATCCATTCACTAGAGAGCGGTGACATCACTGAGAATGCAGCCTATCCATTCACGAGAGACCAGTGACATCACTGAGAATGCAGCCTATCCATTCACTAGAGAGCGGTGACATCACTGAGAATGCAGCCTATCCATTCACTAGAGAGCGGTGACATCACTGAGAATGCAGCCTATCCATTCACTAGAGAGCGGTGACATCACTGAGAATGCAGCCTATCCATTCACTAGAGAGCGGTGACATCACTGAGAATGCAGCCTATCCATTCACTAGAGAGCGATGACATCACTGAGAATGCAGCCTATCCATTCACTAGAGAGCGGTGACATCACTGAGAATGCAGCCTATCCATTCACTAGAGAGCGGTGACATCACTGAGAATGCAGCCTATCCATTCACTAGAGAGCGGTGACATCACTGAGAATGCAGCCTATCCATTCACTAGAGAGCGGTGACATCACTGAGAATGCAGCCTATCCAATCACTAGAGAGCAGTGACATCACTGAGAATGCAGCCTATCCATTCACTAGAGAGCGATGACATCACTGAGAATGCAGCCTATCCATTCACTAGAGAGCGGTGACATCACTGAGAATGCAGCCTATCCATTCACTAGAGAGCGGTGACATCACTGAGAATGCAGCCTATCCATTCACTAGAGAGCGGTGACATCACTGAGAATGCAGCCTATCCATTCACTAGAGAGCGGTGACATCACTGAGAATGCAGCCTATCCAATCACTAGAGAGCGGTGACATCACTGAGAATGCAGCCTATCCAATCACTAGAGAGCGGTGACAACCGTGACATCACTGAGAATGCAGCTTATTTCGGCTCATTGTGTAACCTTCTGATGTAATCTTCTGTTTGTTTTTAGCTCACTGCAAGAGCAGCAGAAAGATATTTGAGTGATGTGAAGATTGAAACCTTACATCTGCGACAGAAGTGAGTACTCAGCAGATCTTACTCTGATCTCCCACGCCTGGGACGGCATCAGCAGGCCTGTTAATTTCTAGCTTAGGCAGCTTCTGGGGGAGGGTCAGTTCCTATTGATGTAGTCACCCCCCCAGAACTACGTCTCCCAAGAGCCTTTCCCTACACATAGTATAGAGACCATCAGGAAATGTGCAAGTTTTGTAGAGATGTACAGAGCATCGAGAAAGTATTCACAGCACTTCACTTTTTCCACATTTTGTTATGTTATAGCATTATTACAAAATGGATTAAATTCATTATTTTCCTCAAAATTCTACAAACAATCCCCCCTAATGACAACGTGAAAGAACTTTCCGAATGCACTGTACCGATATATATATATATTTTTTTTTTGCCCAGACAACATTTGAAGATTTTCAAAAAAATGCTTACACACTTTTTCTCACACATTTAGATTGTAGTAAGTCTCTAATGTTGTATTTCATCTTCGGCTTGTGTAGATTAACAGAGGCCGAGTATAAACAGGAACTCCTGGAGAAGGACCCATATGCTCTGGATGTGATCCAAGCCATCGGGAGAGGTAAATGACTGAATGATGTCACAATGGGGGGGGGAATCCACTTCCAATGATGTCACCCAGGAGAGCGATCCTCACTCGCCACATTTGTACATAAAAAAAAAACACAAGAGTCTTAGCTGTGTTTAGAATTGTGAGATTTGCCGGCAAGATCCGAAAAATGTTATTCAAAGCAGAACTCCAGCCCAAATTTTTTTTTTCCGGATGGATCGAGAAACCATCACCCCCCCAAGGGCTATACATAGATTATATATATATATATATATATATATATATATATATATATATATATATATATATATATATATATATATCTCTCTCTCTCTCTCTCTAATATATATATAATCTCTTTATTTATATATAGATAAATATATATTCTCTCTCCCTCCCTCTCTCTAGATAGATAGAGATATATATATATATATATATATATATATATATATATATATATATATATATACATACAGTGCCTTGCGAAAGTATTCGGCCCCCTTGAACTTTTCAACCTTTTGCCACATTTCAGGCTTCAAACATAAAGATATAAAATTTTTATTTTTTGTGAAGAATCACCAACAAGTGGGACACAATTGTGAAGTGGAACGAAATCTTTTGGATTGTTGAAACTTTTTTAACTAATAAAAAAATGAAAAGTGGGGCGTGCAAAATTATTCGGCCCCCTTGCGTTAATACTTTGTAGAGCCATCTTTTGCTGCGATTACAGCTGCAAGTCGCTTGGGGTATGTCTCTATCAGTTTTGCACATCGAGAGACTGAAATTCTTGCCCATTCTTCCTTGCAAAACAGCTCGAGCTCAGTGAGGTTGGATGGAGAGCGTTTGTGAACAGCAGTTTTCAGCTCTTTCCACAGATTCTCGATTGGATTCAGGTCTGGACTTTGACTTGGCCATTCTAACACCTGGATACGTTTATTTGTGAACCATTCCTTTGTAGATTTTGCTGTATGTTTGGGATCATTGTCTTGTTGGAAGATAAATCTCCATCCCAGTTTCAGGTCTTTTGCAGACTCCAACAGGTTTTTATCCAGAATGGTCCTGTATTTGGCTGCATCCATCTTCCCCTCAATTTTAACCATCTTCCCTGTCCCTGCTGAAGAAAAGCAGGCCCAAACTATGATGCTGCCACCACCATGTTTCACGGTGGGGATGGTGTGTTGAGTGTGATGAGCTGTGTTGCTTTTACGCCAAACATATCGTTTTGCATTGTGGCCAAAAAGTTCAATTTTGGTTTCATTGGACCAGAGCACCTTCTTCCACGTGTTTGGTGTGTCTCCCAGGTGGCTTGTGGCAAACTTTAGATGAGACTTTTTATGGATATCTTTGAGAAATGGCTTTCTTCTTGCCACTCTTCCATAAAGGGCAGATTTGTGCAGTGTACGACTGATTGTTGTCCTATGGACAGACTCTCCCACCTCAGCTGTAGTTCTCTGCAGTTCATCCAGAGTGATGATGGGCCTCTTGGCTGCATCTCTGATCAGTCTTCTCCTTGTCTGAGCTGAAAGTTTAGAGGGACAGCCAGGTCTTGGTAGATTTGCAGTGGTCTGATACTCCTTCCATTTCAAAATGATCGCTTGCACAGTGCTCCTTGGGATGTTTAAAGCTTGGGAAATCTTTTTGTATCCAAATCCGGCTTTAAACTTCTCCACAACAGTATTACGGACCTGCCTGGTGTGTTCCTTGGTCTTCATGATGCTCTCTGCGCTTTCAAC
The DNA here is from genome assembly GCA_037952835.1 of Lithobates septentrionalis. Lineage (NCBI taxonomy): Eukaryota > Metazoa > Chordata > Amphibia > Anura > Ranidae > Lithobates > Lithobates septentrionalis. Next base: position 35,941 of record JBBDGP010003894.1, read on the forward strand.
AGAACCCTGAGACGATCACAGAGCAGGTGCATTTATACAGAGACTTGATTACACACAGGTGGATTCTATTTATCACCATCAGTCATTTAGGACAACATTGGATCATTCAGAGATCCTCGCTGAACTTCTGGAGTGAGTTTGCTGCACTGAAAGTAAAGGGGCCGAATAATTTTGCACGCACCACTTTTCAGTTTTTTATTTGCTAAAAAAGTTTAAAATATCCAAAAGATTTCGTTCCACTTCACAATTGTGTCCCACTTGTTGGTGATTCTTCACAAAAAATTAAAATTTTATATCTTTATGTTTGAAGCCTGAAATGTGGCAAAAGGTTGAAAAGTTCAAGGGGGCCGAATACTTTCGCAAGGCACTGTATATAATCTCGATAGATAGATAATCCTATCCATCTGCTTAGAGCACCTTGAGTGTTTCTCGCCATGCCCTTGCTGCTCCCATCCCCCCATGGTGTGACTTGTGAGGTCATTCATTATTGCTCATGCGCAGCGTTAGGAACATTAGCAGAGGCGAGACTAGGAAGTCCAAAATGGTGCCACCATCACCGGGTAGATGAGTGGCATTGCAGCATGTTTTTTGGGACTTAAAATTTGATAGAGAGAAATTTTTGGGGTTTTCATCTTAAGATATTTCTGTGCCTTTTTCTTTGACATGTTTTCTGTGCAGCTGTAAGTGCCAATCCCCCGTTCCTCTGAACGCTCAGTGATATGGAGAGGATTTAATTTTGGTATATTTAACATGTTGTATTTTTCTCCTGGTAGCGTACGCAGACGTCTTTATTAACCACCCAGGTATAAATGTTTACATTGCTGTCCTTATTTCATGGAACATACACCATCAGCCCATAGTTGTCTGTGTCTTCTATGACATCATATAGACCATAATCCTAGGAACCACGCATCCCTAATGTAACACTTTCCTGGTTGGGATACATTTACCAGCCAATCAGGTTGCTTTTATTTTGTCACCTGCAGCAGAAAAATGGTAGCTGATTGGCTGTTAAAGGAGGTGCACGGACTTTGTTATAAGGCTGGGGAAAAAATCGATTTTAAATCTTGAATTGAGAGGTCAAATCGATTATTTTTTTTCACTGCGCTGGTCCTGAGGAGCTGCGGGAAAGAGTTTTTTAGGTGAGGCCGCGGCTTCGGCCTAGTCCCCAAAGCCGGACGCTTCGGACTGAGCAATTAAAGATAGCTTTTTTATTAATGCTTTAATTACATTTAGTTATATTTATTAAAATATGTGTGTGTATGTGTATATATATATACATACATTTCTTCTATCTTTTTATGTGACAACACTGAAGAAATGACACTTTGCTACAATGTAAAGTAGTGAGTGTACAGCTTGTATAACAGTGTAAATTTGCTGTCCCCTCAAAATAACTCAACACACAGCCATTAATGTCTAAACCGCTGGCAACAAAAGTCAGTACACCCCTAAGTGAAAATGTCCACATTGGGCCCAAAGTGTCAACATTTTGTGTGGCCGCCATTATTTTCCAGCACTGCCTTAACCCTCTTGGGCATGGAGGTCACCAGAGCTTCACAGGTTATCACTGGAGTCCTCTTCCCCTCCTCCATGATGACATCACAGAGCTGGTGGATGTTAGAGACCTTGTGCTCCTTCACCTTCCATTTGAGGATGTCCCACAGATGTTCAATAGGGTTTAGGTCTGGAGACATGCTTGGCCAGTCCATCACCTTTACCCTCAGCTTCTTTAGCAAGGCAGTGGTCGTCTTGGAGGTGTGTTTGGGGTGGTTCTGTTGGAATACTGCCCTGATTAAATGATTACATCTTTGTACACTGACATTTTAAAGTGAGTTCACCTGAAATGAAAAGCTACATTGGAACAAAGATCTACTAATGTTCTCCGATATATGGGAAGATCCTCGCAATTATATAGGAATTTAGATGATGTTTATATGATTTTTGCATTTTTGCTGTATGTGAGCCGCCATTTTGGGTAAAAGGAACATACAAAGCCATTGTGAAATTTTGATATACAGGACAGGAAGTCGCCTGTGCGCTGTAAAATCTCACCCCAGAGTAGCTCATATTCTCAGCATTATCATCATCATTCATTCGGAGCCTATTACATTAGCTGTCTTGTGATGTTTATTCGCCATTCAGCGTAGTGCGTAGTTTTGTGTCTTTTCCATAACATTTTCCAGTTCTCATTCGCAACTACTGAGCTGTGTTGGAAATTATATCTGTACTTTTGTAGTCAGAGGTTCTACCATTTCACGTCTTTCAATGTTTCCAGAGAGCTCACCGTATGGATTGTCGCCAATAAACCGCGTACCGGAGAATCGGGCTTTCCTCTCCCCTCCCCCACTTCTAGAAGGACCCCTCAGGCTCTCCCCATGCTGGCTGCAGGAGATAGAGGTACGGAGATCATAGGATTTATATTTAACCTGGTCTGTGTGTGTCTCTCTCTTAGCTCTCGCT
>JBBDGP010003895.1:0-37500 GCA_037952835.1 Lithobates septentrionalis
GTGTGTACGAGGCTTTACTCTTTATAGAACAATGCTGTGCGTATGTCAGAACTCAGATCCGGTTGGGAGAAAGGACTGGAATAAAATGTCACAAAGGATTATTTGGAGGGGAGGGGGGAGGGATGTTGATGCTGCAACAATACTTTTGGGAGCCCCACCACCACGGAACTATAAACCAGTTGCTTTACAACCCCTTTAATACCAATGATGGGGCACTATTCATCCCACTGACACCAACGATGGGGCACTATTCCTTCCACTGACACCAATGATGAGTCACCATTTCTCCCACTGACACCGATGATGGGTCACCATTCCTCCCACTGACACTAATGATGGGGCACTATTCCTCCCACTGACACCAATGATGGGGCACTATTCCTCCCACTGACACCAATGATGGGGCACTATTCCTCCCACTGACACTAATGATGGGGCACTATTCCTTCCATTGTCATCAACAATGGGGCACTATTCCTCACACTTAATACCAATGATGGGACACAAACATGTTATACTTACCTCCACTGTGCAGCTCCTTTTGCACAGAGTGGCCCCAAACATTCTGGGGTCCCTCGGCGACTCTTGCAGCTCCTCCCCACATCAGATAACCCCCTAGGAGAAGCGCTCTCCCGGGGGGTTACCTTGCGGGCGCCCTCCCGAGTCCAGCATTTGGAATGCAGGACTCTGCCCAACCCCCGCGTCATTGGATTTGATTGACAACAGCGGGGGCCCAATGGCTGTGCTGCTATCAATCTATCCAATCAACAGCCGAGAACCCCCTAGCAGAGAGATAGCGCGTCCCCGTTTGACAAGTTCGAGGGTTCAGATAAGTAAAACGGGGAGGCTGGTCACTGACAGATGTTTTTTCACCTTAATGCATAGGATGAAAAAACACGAACCATTACAACCCCTATAAAACCAATGATGGGGCACTATTCCTTACACTGACATCAACAATAGGGCACTTTACCACCCACTAATACCAATGATGGGGCACTATTCCTCCCACTGACACCAATGATGGGGCACTATTCCTCCCACTGACACCAATGATGGGGCACCATTCCTCCCACTGATACCAATGATGGGGCACTATTCCTCCCACTGACACCAATAATGGGGCACTAGTCCTCCCACTAGTACCAGTGATGGGGCACTATTCCTCCCACTGACACCAATGATGGGGCACTATTCCTCCCACTGACACCAATGATGGGGCACATTCCTCCCACTGATACCAATGATGGGGCACTATTCCTCCCACTGATACCAATGATGGGGCACTAGTCCTCCCACTGACACCAATAATGGGGCACTAGTCCTCCCACTAGTACCAGTGATGGGGCACTATTCCTCCCACTGACACCAATGATGGGGCACTATTCCTCCCACTGACACCAATGATGGGGCACTATTCCTCCCACTGACACCAACGATGGGGCACTATTCCTCCCACTGACAATTTGTTAAATAAAAGCAGAAGCCAATCAGATGTGCTGCAGTGTCCTTGTGCTAACAAGCAGCATGCGGAGAGGGGTAGAAAGCAGAGTGACAGAAAGTTGAGCTTATTGGTCTGCTGCTTCTCTTTTCACTGTCCAGTCACAGGCTGGGGGGGGGGGGGGGAGACAAGACCTGGAAGAATGACAGAATTGCAGCAGAGATAAATTAGGTCTTCCGTCCTGCCAGATAGGGCTGTGCTGTGTGGCTGAGCTGTGTAAATCTCAGGACTGGCTGGACAGAAATAGAAATCCTTTGGCAGGTAAACCGGCTACAATATGTGTATTTTCCCTTGAAGTCAGCTTTAAAATAAATAAAAAAAAGTGCTTAATTGACTTTTACACTGGGTCATGGTTTATTGCTGGTGACCTTCCTGTTGATGTGACTCTCAGCACACCAAGAACAGCCAAGCCTGCAGTACAGGTCGGGTTCCGTTCACACGATCGGACCGGAGTAACCCGCCTTTACACACAATTGTATTGCAGGAAAACACCCAGCAATGGAATAACATTCACTGCCGAAAATGCCACATGCGGCTGTAAATCCCTTCATTTTTATTTGTAATTCTTGGATGGAGTGATTCTTCCATCACAGGTTCTGCTGTCTGTAAGACGCGATACGATCGTCTAAAAGAACCCAAAACACACAATTAGTGCAACTTTGTGAATAAGAATGTACTACAGTGCTATGCGAGCCACTGACCGCCCCCTAGAGTCTGGGAAGGGAGCCGGCGGGGGCCATCAAAATACCGAACAGGTAGAAAAGTCCAACAAACAAGTTGAGTTTGGCTGTTTTCTGGGGGATCCCAGTGAAGTTCTGGCTCCTGAACTGGCGCTCCAAGGAGAATGCCAGCGGGATGGTGAGGAGCGGCAGGGCCATGCTGATGGTGTAACGGGTGGCCAGGATGCAGAAGATGACATACGGGCAGAAGACCAGCAGGTTGTAGAGTACGTAGGAAAGGGTTGGTCCGATGAGGATGGCCAGCGTGACAATACCAGCCTGCCTGTCTGACTCCATGTCCCGGGTGTTGTTGCTGTGAAGGATGGCTTCCGTGTTCAATGCCAAGGGCACGGCGTACAGCAAGGGGGTGACGGAGAGATACCCGACCTGGACTGCGTGGGCGAACATGACCGCCAAGGGTCCAAAGGTGATGAGGATCACCAAGTCGCCTAGAGCCACGTACTTGAATCCGATTCCTGAAAGACAAAGATGAAGGCAAAAAACTTAGAACAAGGATTTGACGAAATGTAGTTTATTGTCACATTAATATATTATCATTTCCAATATCTGCCCGAGGAAGCAGAACTCATCTGAGAAACACGCTACGGCTGCCAACCACCCCATGTCTAAATGGAATATTGGGTTAAAGTGGTTATAAAAGATTTTTTTACCTTAAAGTGGTAGTAAATGCTGTACTATCACTTGTACCTACAGGTAAGTCTATAATAAGTCTAACCTGTAGGTACTGTGAATATCTCCTAAACTTGCACTGTTTACAAGATATTCAGGGTGCATGCAGCCTGGACCTTCAGAGCTCACACTGCCGGAAACGTTCCCGAGAGCGTGTGCGCGAGTGACTTCATCAAAAAAAAAAAAAAATTATATATTTATATATATATATATATATATATATACACACACACATATATTATACACACACATTTTTTTATATATATATATATCTATATATCCTGAGTATTTGCACAAGTATCGGTACCGATACTTTCAGGTTCGGCTCTTTGAGCTGTCAGTGGGTCTCCCCTGTGTTAAAGAAGTCCAGTAATTGGAGCTGTCAAAAAAAAAAAATAAAAATAAAAAAAAGCAGCTGGCAATGTTTATTACCAACATTGTTTCTTTTTGTATCTTTCCGTTTCTTCATCTGCAGATCGAAGGGATAAACAAATGTTCCTCTGTTTAACCCCTTAATAACCCTTCATTTACTCTAATCAGCCTTAATTGACTCCCTATTCTCCTCCATTTAAATTATTATTTTCCTGCTTTTTTTCTTTAGTTCATATTCTATTTTATAAAATGATAAACAATTAAAACTTTTTTTTTTTTTGTTTGCTTTGTTAGTGAATATTTTTACACACATTTCACATTGAAAAAGTGCTCAATCAAAAAAAGAAAAAAATCTATTTATTTCATTTGTAAATAACTTTTCAATGCTTTGTACCATTGCTGACAGCTGAAGTTAAAACAAAACAGTTGCGGTAGGTATCAGCGAGTACTAAAAAAAAAAAAAAAAAAAAAAAAAAAAAAAAAATGGTATTGGTGCATACTGGGCCTTTTTTTTTTTTTTTTTTTTTGTAGAACGTGCACTTATAATAAAATATAATATAATATAATATAATAAAATATAATATAATAAAAAGTGCAGCACTCTACAAAAAAATAAATAAATCACCAAGTATGTTATAAAGATACTCAGGTAAATAAAGGGCTAGAATACATCAAGTCATACGGTAATATATGCAAAAATTCAGTGAGTAATAAAATATATTAAAAGTGCCAGTGTGCTGATTAAAGTGTATTAATAAATAAAAATATAAAATATAGTGCAAACAGATGGATGTTTTTTTTTTTTTTCTTACCTGCAATCTAATGTCATAATGTGCTAGTATGCATAGCATACTAGCACATTATGTTAAACTTGTTAAACTTACCTTAAAACAAAGCTCTTCCAGCGCAGAGATGTCAGAGCTGCAAGCGCTCCCATCTTCACCCGTCTTGCTTCCAGGTTCAAGGACTCTGGCTGTGTGATTGGCCAGAGCCGCAGTGACATCACTCCCGCGCATACGCATGGGAACCACCATTTACAGCACAGGGCTCAGAAGGAACAGCACAAGTGTTGTCATGCATACCAGAGCTCACGTAGTTCTTAAATCATGTTCCATATATATTTGTACTCAATAAAAGAGATTTTTTTTTTTGATACATTTGATCTAGTTTAATATTTTTTTTTTCAGCTGCCTATAGGCCCTTGGGAGCATTTTTTAAATTTTACTAATATTTGGGGTTAGCAACATTTTGCTTTCACCCAGGTAGGTAGTTTTTCTTTTTTTGATTGTAAGCCTTATTTTAGGCTTACCTATAGGTAAAAGTTAGTGATGGGAGTTTAATTCCTCTTTAAAGGCGATAAGTGCTCCTAAAATAGTCCATTATCCAATGGACTATCTTTGGAGCACTTAAAGCGGGGGTCCACCCACACCGCCAAAAAAAAAAAAAAAAAAAAAAAAAAAAAATATATTAAAAGCCAGCAGATACAAAAACTGCAGCTGCTGACTTTTAATACATGGCCACTTACCTGTCCCAGGGTCCAGCGATGTCGGCAGGCGACGCCGAGAACCCGCTCAGTTCTTGGCAGCTGCCGCCGCCATCCTAGGTAAGGGAATCAGGAAGTGAAGCGTTGCGGCTTCACTTCCCGGTTCCCTACTGCGCATGCGCGAGTCGCGCTGCGCGTCCCAAGTGGTCCCCGCTCTCTCCTGGGAGCTGTGTGTTCCCAGCAGACAGCGCGGTGGGGACGGGAAGAGGCGTAGACTCCCATGGGAGTTTATGCCAGAAGTGGGTGCAAATACCTGTCTTAGACAGGTATCTGCACCCCCCTCCCCCCTGAAAGGTGCCAAATGTGACACCGGAGGGGGGGAGGGTTCCGAAAAGCAGAAGTTCCATTTTTGTGTGGAACTCCGCTTTAACGCCTTTAAATCTGTATCTTTATATTTTTTTTAGTACACTTTAATCAGCACACCAGCTCTTTAATATTATTTTTTGTATTTTTGCATATAATTTTCATGTACGTTAACTATTTATTTCTCCGAGTATCTTCATAATTTACTGGGTGTTTTTTTTTTATTAAAAAAAAGCTGCACTTTTTTATTTTTAATCGGTTTAATGTATGAGAACTGATCCTCTGATTGAGGCAATGGGGGTTATTTACTAAAGGAAAATCCACTTTGGAAGTGCAAAGTGGATTTGCCTTTCGTAAATACCCCCCAATATCTGTTTTTCTTGACAACCCATGTGACATTGGTGCAAGTATATAAAAGTATAATATATATATATATATATATATATATATATATATATATATATATATATATATATATATATATATATACACACACACACACACACACACACACACACACACACACACACACACACACACATATAATATAAATACAAATTGGTGCAAGTATATAAAAGGAAAGGTTTTTAAAAATATACTATGAAGTCCATAAAGTTTGAGATGTCCTTATCAATTAACAAATATGTCAATGTGCAGTGGAAGTTGGAAGTGATAATTATCCCCCCTCAATATGTACCAATAACAAAAGATTTAGTGCAGCACTACCCTCACTAAACTCAATTCACAAAAAAATAAAAAAAATGAAAAAAAATTTCAATATTTAAGTGATATAAACAAAAAATGTATACAATATACAAATAAATAGTGAATTAACTGTAAGCCCAGGTTCACACTGACAGCGGGAATGAAATCGTACGAGTTTAGCTGAACTCGCACAATTTCATTCCCCCATGTCAGTCCCGACTTCGGGGGGGGGGGCGATTTCAAAGACATCTGTGCGGTTTGCTGCACAGATGTCTATGGAAATCGCACCCCAAAGTCGCCAAAAATAGTACAGAAACTACTTTTGGGAATCGATGTGGCGTCGCTCTGGTTCGGACTGTGCCATTGCCGCCGATTTGACATGTCAAATCGCATGCCAAATCGCTCCAATGTGAACCTAGGCTAAATATCACTAACAAAATGGCACTGTGTGAAAACCAAGGCAAAAATCATAATAAATCTAGAAAGCGTGTTAATATGTAAATCTTAAAGTTCACATATGCCGTGGGGGTTAATTTTCAGGGGTTGGGTTGGCCCCTTATTTCCAGTGAAGGGAACTCCTAAGGCATCAACATACCAAGACATTTTGGACAATTTCATGTTCCCAACTTTGTGGGAACAGTTTGGGGAGGGCCCCTTCCTGTTCCAACATGACTGCGCACCAGTGCACAAAGCAAGGTCCATAAAGACATGGATGAGCGAGTTTGGGGTGGAGGAACTTGACTGGCCTGCACAGATTCCTGACCTAAACCCAATAGAACACCTTTGGGATGAATTAGAGTGGAGACTGTGAGCCAGGCCTTCTCGTCCAACATCAGTGCCTGACCTCACAAATGCACTTCTGGAGGAATGGTCAAACATTCCTATAGACACACTCCTAAACCTTGTGGACAGCCTTCCCAGAAGAGTTGAAGCCGTTATAGCTGCAAAGGGCGGGCCAACTCAATATTGAACCCTACGGACTAAGACTGGGATGCCATTAAGGTTCATGTATAAAAAGAAGGAAAAAATTGTCCTGCCACACTCCTCCAATCTCAGCACTATGTTACATCAGGTCTCTAAACACTCCAGACATAGATGCAGGTTGGTATGAAATAGGCACAGAATTTCTATATATTAGAAAATCAATGGCATATAAATACGTGCAAATAAAAAGAGGGGTTTCCCTCAGCAGCCACTTAAAATAAGTTGTAATTACAGAGTAGATGTAAAAATGTAAAACACTAATGAGTGACAATTAAAACATCAAAGCGGCGCTTCCATCAGTCAGTTAGTATAACCTGACAGACTAGTGCTCATTCGCCCCTATATGCATAGATATTTTAGAGGAGAACTCAGCACAAACTACAATAAGAGTCTCTAGTGGGTATATAGGAAGTAAACAGTAGATAGTTGATGAGTGCACCGTTCACCACACACTTTTCCACCGCGTGCTCCACATACCCACAAGGGGTTCAAACTCCCCAGAGCCCAGAGATTATTAAGCCCCAATCACGACTTTATCAAAGGGCGACCGGTTGACACCCTTTGATAAAGTCGTGATGACGAAACGCGGCGTCAGGACGTGACCTTACGGCGACCGGAAATTACGTCACAACGGAGTGCGTTCCAAGACCTAGGAAATTAACCAGGAAGGAGGAGGCGCTGGATGCAGAGACTGTTACTGTCCACACCGGACTACACTCCTTCCTCTGTAAACCCAGGGAAAGTGGATAAAAGTAAGCTCTTAGTAAATCGACCTTGAGCTACATGGCCACAGTTGGATTGTCACTTTGTTTTGTTTTATTGGACTTTACACAATTCTGTTTGCGAATAAATTTTAAAAACGGAATTATACTATGTGGAGTCTCTCTTATATGCATGTGGATTTCGGAGATGATTTTTGAGCTACCCTTTAACGATATCCAGATCTACAAACCGTAGGATGTGGATTGGGGCTTAACCACTTCAATACAGGGCACTTATACACCTTCCTGCCCAGACCGATTTTCAGCTTTCAGCGCTGTCGCGGTTTGAATGACAATTGCGCGGTCATACAAGACTGTACCCCAACTAAATTTTTAACATTTTGTTCGCCCAAACAGAGCTTTCTTTTGGTGGTATTTGATCACCTCTGCGGTTTTTATTTTTTGCTAAACAAATAAAAAGAAAGACTGAAAATTTTGAAAAAAATAAAAGTTTTGCTTTTGTTTCTGTAAAAAAATGTTGTAAATAAGTAAGTTTTCTCTTTCACTGATGGGCACTAATAAGGTGGCACAGATGAGCGGCACTGACGATGGGCACTTATATGCAGCACTCATGGGTGGCACTGATGGGCACTGAAAGGCTGCAAAGATGGGTTCTTATAAGTGGCACTGATGGGCACTGATAGGCAGCACTGCTGGTCACTGGTAGGCAGCACTGCTGGGCACTGATACGCGGCACTGATGGGCATCCCTGGTGGCACTGGCAGTGGTAGGCATTGTGAGTGGGCACTGATTGGCAGCTGCCTGGGCATTGATTGGCAGCTGCCTGGGCACAGATTAGTATTTCCCTGGGGGTCTAGGGGGCATACCTGGTGGTCCAGTGTGGATGGCTTCCCTGGTGGTCCTGGGTGGGATCCGAGGGGTGGCTGTGCTGATAAACAATTAGCACAGACCCCCCTGTCAGGAGAGCAGCCGATCGGCTCTCCTCTACTCGCGTCTGTCAGACGCAAGTGAGGAAAAGCCGATCACCGGCTCTTCCTATTTACATCCTGATCAGCCGTGATTGGACACGGCTGATCACATGGTAAAGAGTCTCCGTTAGAGACTCTTTACCTAGATCGGTGTTGCGGGGCGTCAGACTGACACACCGCAACAACAATCGCCGCGATGCACGCCCCCGGGGGTGCACAGCGGATCAACATCCTGCGGACATCATATGACGCCCAGTCAGGATATTGAAACCACTTTGCCGCCCTCATTCTGCTATATGGCGGGCAGCAAGTGGTTAATAACCTCCGGGCTCTGGTGAGTTTGAACCCCTGGTGGGTGTGTGGAGCACACGGTGGAAAAGTGTGTGGTGAACGGTGCACTCATCAACTATCTACTGTCTACTTCCTATATACTCACTAGAGACTCTTATGGTACTTTGTGCTGAGTTCTCCTCTAAAATATCTATGCTTTAATTGTCACTCATTAGTGGTTTTAATTTTTACATCTGCTCTGTAATTAAAGTTCATGTGTGTGTAAAGTCAGGCGTCCCAATACTTTTGGTAATATAGTGTGTGTATTGTTGTTGGCAAGTGGATTCAGGCCCAAAATTATTTTTTACAAACGCAAAAACAACTCTGGCAGCAAAAAGGGTCAACAGAAGAAGTCATCTACAAATCCTAGTGAATCCCCTACCTCCGGTATAGAGGAAAGACCCGGAGAGGCCCCCGAAATATATCAGGGCCATGTGCTCCAACCTGAGCGTGGACAGGAAGTAGAGACACGCGGCGCTCACGCACCCCAGCGTGTACAGCACCATGCCGAACCGCACCACGTCCTGCGGCTCCAGAATCTGGTCCACTAAAGTCCGGTCGTCGCTCTTCTTGTGGTCGATGCCTTTACTGAAGTCGTAGTAAGTGTTGACCAAATTCCCGGCCCCGTGGACGGCCAGGACCGCCACGGCGCAGGCCAGGAGCACGAAGAAGTCCAGCGAGCCTTCGGCCCGGTACGCCAAGGCGCTGCCCAGGGCCACGGGGGTGAGGGAGGCGCTGAAGCTCCAGGGGCGGAGGGCGAGGACGTAGCTTGCGCATTTCTTCTTCCAGCCCGCGGCTTTGATCGGAGGTCTGTCCGCCGCCGGTGGCTGAGTGGGGGCGTTGGGCAGCGGCGCCGAGTCCTTGGAGAGGTCGGTGAACCCCACGCCGTTAAATAGCTCTGTGCTGATGCTGATGTTATTCGAGAAGTCTTCGGATTTCATGGTTGTGGGGGAAAAAATACGAGATGTGGCTTCAGAATCTGATGTTCAAAGATCGACCCCCCAACTGCAAAACAAATAATGAAAGATTAATAACCGGTTCAGCTCTCCGCCCCTTTAGCCCCCCCCCCCCCATTGTGATGCAGCCACATTCCCTCCAATGGGTGGCATTCGGGGGCAGTACTACCCACCAAACACAATCGGGAGCAGTGATCAGTGTCGTGTCACACGTAGCCCCTCCCCCCCGCAGTTAGAATCACTCCCTAGGACACACTTAACCCCTACAGCGCCACCTAGTGTTAACCCCTTCACTGCCAGTCCCATTTACATAGTAATCAATGCATTTTTAATCGCACTGATCGCTGTATAAATGTGCAAAGTCCCAAAATTGTCCCAAAAATGTCCGATGTGTCCGCCATAATGTCGCAGTCACGATATAAAAATCGCTGATCGCCGCCATTACTAGTAAAAAAAATAATTATTAATAAAAATGCCATAAAACTATCCCCTATTTTGTAGACGCTATAACTTTTGCGCAAACCAATCAATAAACGCTTATTGCGATTTTTTTTTTACCAAAAATATGTAGAAGAATACGTATTGGCCTAAACTGAGGAAAAAAAAATTGTATTTATATATTTTTGGGGGGATATTTATTATAGCAAAAAGCAAAAAATATTGTTTTTTTTTTTTTCCAAAATTGTCGCTCTTTTTTTTTTTGTTTATAGCGCAAAAAATAAAAACCGCAGGAGGTGATCAAATACCACCAAAAGAAAGCTCAATTTGTGGGGAAAAAAAAAAAAAAAAAACACGTCAGTTTTGTTTTGGAGCCACGCCGTACGACCGCGCAATTGTCAGTTAAAGCGACGCAGTGCCAAATCGCAAAAAAGTGCTCTGGTCTTTGGCCAGCCAAATGGTCCGGGGCTGAAGTGGGTGAGCATCTCTGGCAGTGGTAAATGGTTTGTCTCCTCCGTGTAACTTATACATCTGCAGGAGAGCTTGAACTTATGAAAAAGAAAAAGACATATTGGCCAGGTCACTAAATGAAAATAGTGTGTCGTTGTTTCAGGTCGGGCTGTTTTTAAATCACCGAAAAAAAAAAAACATTTTAAAGCACCACCTAACCCGAAGCAGAAGTGAACACGCATGTGGGTTGCGCATGTAAACACCGTTCAAACCACACACGTGAGGTATCGCCGCACATTAGAGCGAGAGCAATCATTTTTTTATTTTAATTTTTTTATTCTTTTTATTAAGTTTTTCAAGAGAGCAACAATTCTAGCACTAGACCTCCTCTGTAACTCTAAACAGGTAACCTGTAAAAAAAAAAAAAAAAAACAACAACATTTAAAGCGTCACCTATGGAGATTTTGGAGATGCACAAATGTGAATGGGGGTCATCCCACCGAGAAAAGCGTCCAACTGGGTTCCTCTGACTGTAAGTGCAGGGTGGTCACAGGGTGTCATGGCCCCGCCCCGCCCCCCCCGAGAGGGTGTGACCACGGTACTCTGCAGTCACAACGGGGATCCCCGGACGGTCGGAAGCTCCTAAATCTTCCCCTCTCCGTCCCAAAAACTCAAAACAAAAAAAAAGCGGCAAGTGCAAGCTGACTGTAAAAAAAAAAAAAATATATATATATACATATTATAATAATAATAATAATAATAATAAAAATATATAAAAACACACAGACCTGAAAATGCTACCTGCCTGGCAGTCATGCTGATCCCCAGGTGTTAGCGTAGATAGATATCTATATATATATAGATATCTATCTATATCTAGATATAGATAGACATCTAGAAATATAGATAGATAGAATAAGCACAGCGCTCTGGAGGTGTAAATCCACACCGATTACTCGCTATATGGCTCTCCGCCGCCTCTCACTCCACTGAATCCAGAGGATGGACATGACAGCCAGGCAATAGGCGTTTCCCGTGGCAGGCCATTGGAGGGCACAATGCTGTACACACCTCCTTCCACACGGGGGAGCTCTCTGTTATTTTTTTTTTTTTCTGGAGATGCCCTTTGCCTGCACCAGCCAATTAGGACAGAGCTTATTAGATGCTATGTGGAAGAAAGGAGCCTAAGATGAGATTCTATTGGCTGCTAGTGGTGTAGCCCCTCCCCCGTGTGGTGAAGAGGGTTTTCCCATGCCCCTGTGGGATTGGTAGTTGCACGTTATCGGCCCAGTGTGGTGAGATGTACACCGAGCCCAGCACTCACCTCTCCCCCTCTTCTACCTCTCTACGTGTCCTCTGGAGGCCGCCATCTTTACTGTGCTACAGAGTAATCTTCCCCCCCCCCCGATCCCTCCTCCTCCTACACATATCCCTCCGCCTTTGTTCTGTCAGCTATGGCGACCCATCAGATTTTGTAACGGAAGTGACGTTCCGTCGCCGCCATCTTGCTACATGCCGCACTTCTCCACAGTAAGGATACACCAAAGAAGGCGGCAAGCGGACATCTTGTTACACCCACCGGAGTTTTGCATTTCACAGTCATTTTTTAACAGGAAACGGAGCTTATAAGGTGAAATACAGTATATAGAAATCCGACGGACTGTTGTATTTTAAAAGCAGCGGCAAACACTGCTGATCTCACAGGTTTCTAATGTGACAGAACACCGCTGCTTTTATAATTCAACATTAAACAGTCCGATGGATTCCCAAAAACCTGTATTTCACCTTATAAACACCCGTTTCCTGTTAAGAATAACTGTGACATGCAAAACTCCGCTGGGTGTAACAAGATGTCCGCTTGCCCCGTTCTCGGTGTATCGTTACCATGGAGGGGTGCGGAAAGTAGCAAGAGGGCGGCGACAGAGCGTCACTTCCGTTACACATTCCGACGACTCCCCTAATCTGACAGAACACTGTGTATCCCGCCGCGGACTATATATCACTTACTTCATTCATCCCTCAGACCACGCCCAAAACTGAGAGAACCCCCCCCCTCTGAGAAGATACGCCCCCTCTAAGTTAGGCTGAGAAACTGCTGGTGGGCGGAGTGTGAGGAGGATGTGGGCGGAGTGTGAGGAGGAGGTGGGCGGAGTGTGAGGAGAGCGAGGTGTATAGGGGGAGGTTCTGCTTACACTGCAGGAACTACTTCCCCCCCGGAACCCCTCAGTGAGTCATTGTTTCAGGTCGGGCTGTTTTTAAATCAGCGGAAAAGCAGTTTGGGCAGCGACGGGCGGTGTTGGGCCCGGTCGCTGGGCGGAATGGCGAGAAGGTGACCGAAGGCGGGCGGCCGGACTGCGATAGAGGTGAGGAGCCTGTTATGGTGTGTCCTCCGGATAGAGGAGCCTCTCCGACCCGCACTGACCTTATATATGTGTACATACACTGATATCCCCTCCCCCACCCTCTGTGTGTATGTATACATCCCCCTCCCCCCACCCAACATACACACCATTACAGCACAACGCCTCGTCTACACCTCGGAGGCCTCATCACCCAATACATGAGAATCACACGGGTCACCTCTCACCCCAAACACCCCAAATCATTTCTGCAGGTCACCTTGTGGCTCTAATTGGGTGATATGTGCGTTTTTACTCTCATAGAAATCGATAGAAACGCGCTTTTTGGGTGCTTTTATGTGCACTTGCGCGTTTTTCTGCTCTAATGGAAAAAATGTGTTTAAAAAAAAAAAAGAAGTAATATATACGAGTAAAATAAATACACAAATAACTAAAATTAATCTTAAATATGTAAAACAAATAACCCCTAACCTTAAAAATATCAAATTTTTAATTTTGTGTTGTATTTTATTTATTATCTAAACCCATTTATTATTTGTATTTATTTTTTTGGGGCGGGTATTCATTTATTGTATGTATTTATGATTATTTTATTTTTTTTATTATTTTACATTTATTAGTAGTATTCACACCACAACAAAAAGAATGGATATATTATACACCTGAGTAGCGTCTGCACATTTTTATGCAGCATTTGTGAGCTTTGGTATTTAAAAAAAAATAAAAAAATTATTAGCCAATAGTAGTTCTCTATCTGTTGCATAAATTTTGTTGCTAGGTATTTCAGGTTTTTTAGCTTTTCCAACAGGTTTTGTTTCCCCTTTTCTTCTTCCCCTTTTTTTTTTTTTTTTTTTCAGTTGTTACTACTACTCATAAATAAATGAATACTAAGTGATAACCCCTAACCATAAAAAATAAAGTATAATCATAACCCCTTTAACTTTTTCTTTCTTTTTTCTTGTATATTTTTTTTTTTTTTCATTGAGGTTAGAGTTAAGGTTACAAATTGGGGTTGGGGTTATTTTATTTTTTTTTGTTAGAGTTACTACTTCTACTCGTAAATGAATACTAAGTAATAATAACCCATAACCCTAAAAAATAAGGTTAAATCATAAATAACAGCTTTTTTAGCTTTTCCATGATCTTTTTTTCTTTTTTTTTTTTTTTTTTTTTTTTTCATTGAGGTAAGGAGTTAAGGTTAGCTTGGAGTTAAGGTTAGCTTGGGGTTAGGGTTATTTTTTTTTTATTTTGTTAGGATATTACTACTCATAAATAAATACTAGGTAATAATGAACCCCTAATCTTAAAATAATAAACACCTTTTTTCACTTTTAATTTATTCATTTATTTTCGTTCGAGTAAGGGGTTAGGATTAGAAGTTGAGGTTAGGGTTATTTTTTATTTTTGATTCAGTTGTTACTGCTACTCATAAATAAATTCATACAAAGTCATAATAAAAAATGAACCCCTAACCCTTAAAAAGAGTTCAAAATTCATAAATAACGAAACACATTTTTATCTTTTTCCATTCGCCTTTATTTCTTTTTTTTTTTTTTTTTTTTTTTTTTTATTTCTATTTTTCATTAGGTTTAAGATTAGAAGTTGGGGTTATGGTTTTTATTTTTGGGGGGTGTTACTACTACACATAAATTAATACTAAGTAATAATTAACCCCTAACCGTTAAAAAATAAAGTAAAATAACTAAACTTTTTTTTTTTTTTTTTTTTAGCGTTTCTATTACTTTTTTTTTTTTTTTTTTTTTCCATCTTATTAATTTATTATATATTTTCGTTAACGTTATTTATAGAGTTATTTGTGTTTTTTGATTTTTTTTTTTTTTTTTTTTTGTTAGGGTGTTACTACTATTACTACTCCATAAATAAATTCAATAAATGAATACCAAGTAATAACTCCTAACCCTTAAAAAAAGAATAAACCACATTTTTTTTTTTTTTTTCTTCCATTATTATCTTTTATTTTTTTAGTTAAGGTAAGGGGTTAGAGTTAAAGCAGAGTTCCGCCAATTTATTATTTTTTTTTTTTAAGTCAGCAGCTACAAATACTGCAGCTGCTGACTTTTTTAAAAGGACACTTACCTGTCCAGGGCGCCCGCAATGTCCTCACCAGAAGCCGATCTCTCTCTCGGGTGGAGGCGCCGCCATCTTTGGTGAGGGAATCCGGAAGTGAAGCGGCTTCACAGCCTGGTTCCCTATTGCGCATGCGAGTCCTCACTGGTCCCTGCTGTCTTCTGGGACCTGTGTATCTCCCAGAATACAGTGGGGGGGGGGGGACAGAGGAGGGGGCCGGACATGGCGTAGATCACCGTGGAGCCTGCGGTGATCTATACCTGGATTATACAGGTATCTGTTCCCTTCTCCCCCCTGAAAGGTGCCAAATGTGACACTGGAAATGGGGGGGGGGGGGATCCGATCAGCGGAAGTTCCATTTTTGGGTGAAACTCCGCTTTAAGATTAGCTAAGGGCTAGAGGTCGACCGATAGATCGGCCGATATTTGGCTTTTTTTTACTTAATCGGCATGGGCCAATTGTGCTGATAAAAAAAAAAAAAAGCCGATTATAACTTCAGCAGGACTTGCAAATGACTTATGTAATAGAAGTCAATGCAAGTTTCCTGAGGTTATCTGTGAAGAGGATTCTCTCCTCCCTGGGCAGCCTGCCAAATCTGATAAGAAACATTGTATCTCTTCAGGTTCTTTTATCAATGAGCTGAACTCTGTGTGTAGAAGTTCTCAGTTTAACCATTTAAAGACTAAATCTTTTCTGACACTTGTTGCTTACAAGTAAAAATCCTGTATTTTCCGCTAGAAAATCACTTGGAACCCCCAAACATTATATATATTTTTATTAGCAGAGACCCTAAGGATTAAAATAGCGGTTGTTGCAATATTTTATGTCGCACGGTATTTGCGCAGCGGTCTTTCAAACGCAATTTTAAAAACAAAATACACTAATGAAATAAAAAAAAATAAGCAGTAAAGTTAGCCCATTTTTTTTGTCCAAAAGTTTTGATTACCTGTTTTTGTGTATTTAATATTTAGGATATAGTTAGTTATTTTTTTAATCTAAATTATACATACAAGTGAACTGATTGGAGGTTTTGTTTTGTTTTAATAAATGTTTAAATGTAAAAAAATTTCTGTATCACTTATTACTTGGGCCCCTTTCACACTGGGGCGGTTTGCAGGCATTATTGCGCTAAAAATAGCGCCTGCAAACCGACCCAAAACAGCCGCTGCTGTTTGTTCAGTGTGAAAGCCTGAAGGCTTTCACACTGAAGCGGTGCGCTGGCAGGAGAAGAAAAAATCTCCTGCAAGCCTCATCTTTGGAGCGGTGTATTCACCGCTCCTGCCCATTGAAATCAATGGGGCGGCCGAATACCGCCGCAAAAACGACGGTAAAACAGCGCTAAAAATAGCGCTGTTTTACCGCTGACGCCCCCACCACGCCAGTGTGAAAGGGGCCTTAAGGTTGCTTCCACACTGGAACGGGCAGGCGTTGACGGTAAAATGCTGTTCGATTTAGCGGCGCTTTACCGTCATTTTAGCGGCGCTATTCGGCTGCTAGCGGGGCGCTTATAACCCAGCTAGTGGCCGAAGAAGGGGTTAAATGCGCCCATGAAGCACTGCTGCCGAAACGCTTTGCAGGCGCTTCGGCAGCGGTGCGCATTCATTTTAATGGGCAGAAGTGGTGGAGGAGCGGTATACACTGCTCCAAAGATGCTGCTTGCAGGACTTTTTTTTTAACATCCTGCCATCGCATCGCCTCAGTGTGAAAGCACTCGGGATATCACACTGAGACTGCAGAGGAGCCGTTTTTCAGGCACTTTACAGACGCTATTTTTAGCCCAAAAGCGCCTGAAAAACGCCCCAGTGTGAAAGGGGCCCAAAAAAATCGGCATCATATATCGGCCACCGCGATTTCTA
Organism: Lithobates septentrionalis; assembly: GCA_037952835.1. Classification (NCBI taxonomy): domain Eukaryota; kingdom Metazoa; phylum Chordata; class Amphibia; order Anura; family Ranidae; genus Lithobates; species Lithobates septentrionalis. The sequence continues at coordinate 16,986 of JBBDGP010003895.1, forward strand.
AATATCACCATCGGCCAGAGAGAAACCCATATCGGTCGACCTCTACTTAGGACTAGGTGTTGGGGTTGGTTTCCCTTTCTTTTTAAATTTTTTTTTTTTTTTTTTTTTTTTTTTTTATTTATTTATTTTTTTTGGTTAGGGTGTTACTACTACACGTAAATAAATGAATACTAAATAATTAACCCCTAAGCCTTAAAGAAATAGCTAAACGCTTTCTCTCATTCGTTCATTGACAGACACAGCCTTCATAACGATAGGGTTATATCGCCTCTATTAGGAGTAGGACTAAGCAGAACAAAAAAAGCGACCGAGCACCTGGCTGCGCCCATGGGCCTCCTCCGTTTTTTTGTTTTTTTTGTTTTTTCCTGCCTAGTCAGGAGTAAGGACCTGGTTCCCTGCTGGGATCTCTGGTCCTTTGTTTGTTCTCTTTTTCCTGGATTTTTTTTTTTTTTGCCGGTGAGATCTACAATCAACTGCCGGGCTGGGCGACGGACTGGATATATAGATCTAGAGGGTCACCCCAGTCTGGCCAGCGAGCGCGTGCAGACCTCAACTACGCGCTAGGTCGCCTGCGACATAGCACCACGAGTTAAACGTCTCGCGAGGTCGCATACGATCGGGTCTCGGCCTTGTCGCAGCGTCCCTCATGGCCGACAGCCCCCCCCTACTTCGGTGACGAGGAGGATCTGTCTGGGCAGTTGGTTGGAGCGGCAAGTAAGGAGCCCCCCACCTCTCCTTCCCCTCCGGAGGGGTGGGGGGCGCGGGTACTCCCTGGGGTGGTCGGTCCCTCTGGGGTTCTCCTCCATCCCCTTTCTCTCCCCACCCTCCCCTGGGTGAGGCCCAGGCTTCTGGCCTAGGGACTGTTTGGGACACCCGACCCCCTTTTTTTTTTTTTTTTTTTTTTTTTTTTTTTTTCTTCCACCCTCGGGTTTTATATTGGGGGGGGGGGGGGGTGGTATCTGGTGGTGAAACCTGGGAGAAGAGCGATCGGGGGTCCTGGGGCTAGTTTAGGCGGGCATAAATTTAGGTTGCGCCTTTTGCGACCTACTGCGGGTGTCCAAAAATTTAGGCCGCGTGCTCGCAGCGTGCGGCCAGAAATTTAGGGCGCAGCCTTCTAGGCCACATGGCAGCCCTTCCCCTTTCCTGAGGGGTGGCGTTGCGGGGGTCTGTGTCCCCTGGGAGGGGCCCTGGTGCTGTGGAGGGGCTTCGGTATGTACTTCCTGTGCGGGGCCTCGGTCGGGGGGCGCTGGTTTTCGCACTCATTGTCTGTGCGGGAACCTTTTCAAGATGGATAGATGCAGCGGTGGCTGTGGCGGAGGGCCGGTATCCCTTTGGATAAACGGTTATGCGCGGTGAACGCGTTCCCTTCTCCCTCTTATTCTGACAAATTTGTTCATGAGGACTGGGAGTGTCCATAGTCTTTGGTGTTTCCAAGAACACTTGCTGTAAGGTACCCCCTTGGGGAGTCCCTCCTTCAGTAGTGGACCCCCTGTCTCTAGGCTGCTCAAGGCAACCATGGGTCCGATAGAGGAATCTCTGGCTTCTAAAAGGTCCAACTGACACATCTGGAGGGGGGTTTGAGTCCCCCTGTCTTTGCTGCATTGTAGGACCTGTTGGTCCAGGTGCTGCAGTTGTCCGCTAGGTCGCTTGGCCGCAGTTACCTGGATTGCTGAGCTCTCTGTTTCCTCAGGGGGCTGAGACATGTATTTTGGGGGCGATCCTGAAAGGTAGCATGTCGCGTCTTGATCTTGTTCGGTTACAAGATGGTTTTCTGGCTGTGTTCCTCCAAAGAGTTTTTGCTTCCAAGGGGTTTGTTGTCAGACTGCTGGCTGTTCTACGTGGGGGGGCTGTGCAAGCCCTGTCGCTGTAGAGGATGTTCCTGTGCTGAGAATGGTTTCTGGGGTTTTATTCAAACCTGTTCAGTCTACAGGATGGAGAGCATGGTACATGCCTTATGGGGGTACAGTAGTTCAGGATGGAGTCCTTCCGCACAGCGGTGGCACTCCTTTTGTCATGGGGACTTTCTGATTTCTTTCGACACCACGAATGCTACTTACGCATTCTGCTATTTGTCCGTCTCCAGCACTTCCTCGGTTTTTTGCTGTGGGTGCGGAGCGTTATGAGCGTGTGGTGTTGCCCCTTTGAGTCTGGCCACCGCTCCTCGGGTGTTCATGAGGTGTTGGATCTGGCGTGGTTACTTCGGTGGGGGTTTGCGATCCTGGACTGCCTGGACGATCTTCTTCTTCTCCGACTACTCAGAGGAGCACGGTAATTCTTGTACAAACTTTGACTGATTTCAGTTGAAGGCTCTCTGATGTCTGCTTGGCTCTGCCAGATCATTGGATTATCTGAGCATGACCTTGGCTTCAGCTCTGGCCAGAGTTTCTTCTCCCAGACAATACTCCAGAAGTTGCATGCTGTGTGTTTTTTTTTTTTTTTTTTTCTCTTCCCCATTTACTGTCCGGCCGGTGGGCTCCTCTGCAGATCTGCATGTGGGGTTCGGTCCGATGATGTATGTATGTAGCGATTCCATTTGCATAGTGCCATACAAGCTCCCTTAGGGGATAATGGGACGAATATTCAGATGAAGCTGACTGTCCAGAGACCCTGAGTTGGGAAACCAGAGTTTTCCCTAGTCCAGTGGCTTCACTATCTGGTTCTTCGGTGGGGTAAATCCTTTCTCCCCTTATATTGAACAGGGTTAATACCAATGCCAGTCTGTCCGGGTGGGGAGAGGTCCTAGGACTGAGTTCTGCTCAGGGTTGTTGGACGTTGGTGAAATCCAGACTACCGAGTAATATCTTGGAACTTCATGCGAACAGACTAGTCTGGATCATGGAAGTATTGACTTCGGGGGCTCCTGGTACGGTTCCAGGTGGGCAAGGCAACAGCGGTGGCTTGTGTCCTTCGCCAGGGCGGGCCAAGATAGGCTGTTGCTGGCCCAGGCTGTTGCTGGCCCAGGCTGTTGCTGGCCCAGGCTGTTGCTGGCCCAGGCTGTTGCTGGCCCAGGCTGTTGCTGGCCCAGGCTGTTGCTGGCCCAGGCTGTTGCTGGCCCTGGCTGTTGCTGGCCCTGGCTGTTGCTGGCCCTGGCTGTTGCTGGCCCTGGCTGTTGCTGGCCCTGGCTGTTGCTGGCCCTGGCTGTTGCTGGCCCTGGCTGTTGCTGGCCCTGGCTGTTGCTGGCCCTGGCTGTTGCTGGCCCTGGCTGTTGCTGGCCCTGGCTGTTGCTGGCCCTGGCTGTTGCTGGCCCTGGCTGTTGCTGGCCCTGGCTGTTGCTGGCCCTGGCTGTTGCTGGCCCTGGCTGTTGCTGGCCCTGGCTGTTGCTGGCCCTGGCTGTTGCTGGCCCTGGCTGTTGCTGGCCCTGGCTGTTGCTGGCCCTGGCTGTTGCTGGCCCTGGCTGTTGCTGGCCCTGGCTGTTGCTGGCCCTGGCTGTTGCTGGCCCTGGCTGTTGCTGGCCCTGGCTGTTGCTGGCCCTGGCTGTTGCCGGCCCTGGCTGTTGCCGGCCCTGGCTGTTGCCGGTATCCTCCGCTGAGGTAACGTCCTGGCTCAACAGGACGGTACCTAGGTTTCTGACAAGGTCACGGGAGCTTCTGGCGGCTCTAGTGACCCACGTTTGCTCTATGCCTTTCCTTCTCTCCAGCCTTTGCGGTGTCTTTTTGGCAGGATCATGGCTGCTGGGATTCCGGCCATTCTTTTGGATCTGGTTGGGTCCCGGTGGTTTGGGTATGCCGACCAGGTGTGCCCGGTCGCCAACTTTTTCCTTGGCAACTGCCTCTCAGGAAGGACCTTCTGTCTCATGGACCGTTCTTCCATCCTGTTTTTAGAGTCGCTGGTTTTTAATGAGCCAGGTGCTGCGGTTTCCAACACTGCTGATGATGATGATTGGGGGGGGGGGGGGGGGATAGAAGAAATGGGCCTTGAGTACCATCGAGGCCCAGGTGTGAGCCTGGGTGGTCGTCTTCTGCGTCTCCTGGTCTCGCACTTCCTGGTGCGTACCCATTTTCCCCCTCCCCCAAGGGTTAGGTGTCTGTTTCCACCAGCGCGGTTCTTCTACTGCCGTGGGATCTAAACTTGGTGCTTTCGGTTCTCCAGAAGCCTCTCTATCCCTCTTTCAAGATATTTGGGAGATTCCAATACTTAATCTGGCGGAAGGTGGTCTCTTGGTGGCTATCTCCTCCGCTCACAGGGCGTCAAAAAGGGGGGCGTTATCTTGTCATTCACCATACCCAGGTTAAGGTGGTGCTTTGCCCTTTTTTACAGGGTTTTGTCCTTTTGGATTTCCATTTGAATAAGGATATTGTGTTGCTTTTCTTGTGTCCCTGGTCAGCGCTTTCCAAAGAATTTGCCTTGTATGCCCTGAAGGGGTATTGGCGGACGTGCCAAGAAAGGGGCGTTCTCTTTTTCTCTGCGACCCTTCTCTGGATGGAGGGCTATTCTGTCGAGAATCAGGAGCCTCCTTTCCTGTTGCGGCGCTTTCTTCTCGGGCGCTAGGGCTTCTTGGACCTTCGGTCATCATGCGTCCATTGTGCAGGTTTGCAAGGCGTCCACTGGTCGTCGGGGGTACATGTTCACAGGTCTACGAAGTGAACGGGTTGGCATCTGCGGATGCCTCTTGGTCGCAAGTTTTTTTGCAGGCCGCTGGTTAGAGGGTCTATTCCCTCTGGAAGGGGTATCGTTGAGGTTGGGTTCCAGCGTGTCCTCCTGGGTGAAGTTCCTGTTACCTGGTTGGCTCTTGTATTAGCGTTGGGATTTTTCATTCTCCCACCCTCATGTTGGCACTGCTTTGGGACGTCCCTATCGTTATGAAGGCTGTGTCGGTCAATGAACGAATGAGAAAATAGGATTCTTTACTTACCGCAAAATCAATTTCTCACGTCCGTCCCCTCATGCCCCGGGACTGTGACGTCATAATGGGCGGGGTCACCGGATGACATCACCTGGTGACCCAGCCCCATGCCTTATATAAGCTGTTGCGCACCGTGCACACGGCATTACAGCAGGAGAGAATGTCGAGTCAACATGGGAAGAAGACAACAGAGAAGACTGGGCAACCACTAGCAAAAGAGCAGGAGATAGCGGAGGAACCCGGCATCCGATAGCAGAGAAGTCGGAAGAGACCCCCGAAGCTGCCTAATAAATTACTTTAAAAACCTGTGTGGTGTGTTGGAGTGTTTTTTTTTTTTTTTTTTTGTTTTTTTTTTTTTGTTTCCCCCCCCCCCCCCCCCCAGGTGAATGAGTAAGGGGACAGTGTACCCCTACTCATTCACATAGGGTGGGGTGTCGGGATCTGGGGGCCCCCTTATTGAAGGGGGCTCCCAGATTCCGATAAGCCCCCCCCGCCCGCAGACCCCGACAACCAACGGCCAGGGATGTTGGGAAGAGGCCCTTGTCCTCAACATGGGGACAAGGTGCTTTGGGGTTGGGGGCGCAGGGCTCCCCCTGCCCCAAAGCACCTTGTCCCCATGTTGATGGCATGTGGCTTGGTATGGTCCGGGGGGGGGGCGCGCTCTCCCCCCTTTCCTGTCCTGCCGGGCTGCGGTTTCGGATAAAGGTCTGGTATGCATCTTGGGGGGGACCCCCACTCCATTTTTTAAAAAATTTTTTTTTTTTTTTTTTGTGTGTGGGGGTTCCCCTTAAGATCCATACCAGACCGAAGGGTCTGGTATCATCTTGGGGAAGGGGAGAACTGGTGGGTTTGAAGAGTAGTTTTTCAGCTGCAAAAACGCTCTAATGCTGAAAAACACAAAAAAACGTATTTATGAGCGTTTTTGAGCCTCAAGCTTTTGTAAGAGTATATGGCCACCAAAAAAACGTCTACAGCTAATGCTACTGGCTTTTTTTTTATAATGTCCAGTCTGCATGAGGCCTAATACTACAACTTCCCCCACCCCCGAGCATACACCCCCGATAATACAACTCGGTACAATATTACAACCCCCCCCCCCCCCCCCCCCCTCCGAGCACACACCTCGATACTACAACTCCCGAACGAGCAGGGCCCTCTGATTCTTCCTGTATTGAATTGTATTGTACCTGTACTGTCTGCCCTCATGTTGTACAGCGCTGCGCAAACTGTTGGTGAAGTATAAATCCTATAATACTGTACAGCTCCTAACCCTCTTCTGCCTTCCTATAGTACAAGCACCTCCCCCACAGTAACCAAGCACATTTTAGGCACACATTTAACCCTTTGACCCCCGATGTTAACCCCTTCCAAGCCAGTGATTAGTACAGTGACAGTGCATATTTTAGTACTGATCACTGTATTTGTGTCACTCAGTGTCCGATTTTGTCCACCGCACTGTCAGTCCCGCTATAAGTCGCTGATCGCTGCCAATACTAGTATAAAATCTAAATAAAATGCCCATAAATATGTACCATAGTTTGTAAACACTAACTTTCACGCAAACCAATCAATATACGCTTAATGGAATTTTTTTTTTTTTTTCTTTACCAAAAATATGTAGCGGAATACATATTGGCCCAAATTTAGGAAGAAATTTTTTTTTTTTTTTTTTTTTTTTTTTTTATAATGGTACACCGAAATTTCGGCGACCGGAATTTGTGTTTTCGGCGTTGGCCAAAAGAAGAAAAGGGGGCGGTCCTAAAAGAGGGGAGTTCCCTCTGGGTGCCACACTAGTCATCCTGGCACGCCCCTGCCAGTTTTATTTGGGTACAGCGTTGCATGACTGCGCAATTGTTGGTTAACCACTTAAAGCGGTTGTATACCCGCTGTCTTTTTTTTTTTTTTTTTTTTCTACACCTGCAAGGGAAAAGGCATAATGAGCTAGTATGCACCGCATACTAGCTCATTATGAGATACTTGCCTTTAGAACGAGGCGCCGGCATCTCACCTGGTCCACGCCGAGGAAGCTGACATCTCCCCTCGGCGTGTCTTCCGGGTATCGCGGCTCCGGCGCTGTGAGTGGCCGGAGCCACGATATCGTTGCAAGCGCGGGGGAGACTTCTGCCCGGCAGGCTCCGGAGTTTGCCGGGCTGTCAGCCGAGATTCCCTGTGCGCATGCGCCGCTGCAGTCAGCGGCTCATTGCGAGGGGAATATCTCCTAAACCTGTAAGGTTTTTTTACCTACAGGTAAGCCTTATTATAGGCTTACCTGTGGTAAAAGTTTAAAATGTATACAACCGCTTTAAGGACCTCCCCACGTACTTTTACTGCGGCAGGGCACCCCTTTAAACACTTACCTGTACGTGATTCCTGTTATCGGCTCTAGGGTGCCTCCGGAGCTGTGCTCCCGCTGTGATTGGGTACAGCGGTAGCCAATCAACGGGTCCTGTGGCCGCGATGGCCGTTGGGACCGATCGTTTGTGGGAGAGGCAGAACGGCGCCCTGCCTATGTAAAGAAGGCAGACCGCTGTTCTGTCAGAGGGGGAGAGAGCTTTTGTGTTCCTGCCAATCAGGAACATGGATGTCTTCCTCCAGTCAGTCCATCCCCCACAAAGTTAGAAAGCATTCCCTAAGACGGTGGTTCTCAACCTGGGGGTCGGGACCCCCTCGGGGGTCGAATGATGATTTGCCAGGGGTCACTGAATCCTGGGCTGTTCCTGAAGCCCAGACCGCTCTCCCAGCCTTTTTGCGGCCGCCCATTCAGTTCATGGCATGGCTGGGGACAGAGACTAGAGGTCAGCTGACTGGTGAGGAATGCGAAGTGGGAGGGGCTGGAGAAGATCCTCTCTCCTGATTTCAGCACAGCTTACGAGACACCACAGAGTAGGTGACACAGTGAGTAACACTACTGTGATTATAGTTGCCATTAAAGGGACTCAGGAATGTCTGCGGGTGAGGGGCGCAAATTACTTGTCTTGCCTTGGGTGCTGACAACCCACGCTACGAAGATCATTTTACTGTTAGAGGTCCCCCCAACTTGGCAAATTTTAATCAAGGGGTCACGGCACAAGAAGGTTGAGAACCACTGCCCTAAGAGCACACTTAAACCTTTGATCGCCCCTGATGTTAACCCATTCCCTGCCAGTGTCAGTACAGCGAGGTGTTTTTTATTTATTTTTATTTTTTTAAGCACTGTATTGCTGTCACTGGTTCTCAAAGTGTCACTTATTGCATATTTGTCAGCCGCAATGTCGCAGTTCTGCTAAAAATCGCTGATCGCCACTATTACTAGTAAAAATCCATAAATCTATCCCATAGTTTGGTTTGCGCAAATTTTTTTTTAGCACCTACAATCAATGTATGCTTTTTGGGATTTTTTTTTTTTAAATATATGTAGCAGAATTGATGATGAAGTTAGTGTTGTGTTTTTTTTTTTTTATTTTTTTTTTTTATAGCAGAAAGTAAAGTGTGTGGGGTGTTTTTTTTTTTTTTTTTTTTTTTTTTTTTTATCAAATTCCACCAAAAGAAAGCTCTGTGGGTAAAAAAAATTACATCAATTTTATTTGGGTACTGCGTTGCACGAGCCTGCAATTGTCAGTTAAATTAAAGCAGTGTTGTATCGCAAAAAAAAATGTCATGGTCATGAAGGGGGGTACATCTTCCGGAGGTTAGGTGGTTTAAACGTCAAGGTCTTGCTAAATTTTCGCTTTCGGCACCAACATTTTCATGTCAGTGCACAACTACTAAAAACAAATTTATTTCATGCAAGTATACTCGTAAGCATTTCTCAAAAGTGAGTACACCCCTCACATTTTTGTAAATATTTTATTCTATCTTTTCATGTGACAACACTGAAGAAATGACACTTTGCTACAATGTAAAGTAGTGAGTGTACATTTGCTGTCCCCTCAAAATAACTCAACACACAGCCATTCATGTCTAAACCGCTGGCAACAAAAGTGAGTACACCCCTAAGTGAAAATGTCCAAACTGGGCCCAAATAGCCATTTTCCCTCCCCGGTGTCATGTGACTCGTTGATGTTACAAGGTCTCAGGTGTGAATGGGGAGCAGGTGTGTTAAATTTGGTGTTATCGCTCTCACTCTCTCATACTGGTCACTGGAAGTTCAACATGGCACCTCATGGCAAAGAACTCTCTGAGGATCTAAAAAGAAAAAAGAATTGCTCTACATAAAGATGGCCTAGGCTATAAGAAGATTGCCAAGACCCTGAAACTGAGCTGCAGTACGGTGGCCAAGACCATACAGCGGTTTAACAGGACAGGTTCCACTCAGAACAGGCCTCGCCAGGGTCAACCAAAGAAGTTGGGTGCACGTGCTCAGCGTCATATCCAGAGGTTGTCTTTGGAAAAAAAAAAAAAAAAGTATGAGTTCTGCCAGCATTGTTGCAGAGGTTGAAGGGGTGGGGGGTCAGCCTGTCGGTGCTCAGACCATACGCCGCACACTGCATCAAATTGGTCTGTATGGCTGTCATCCCAGAGAGAAGCCTTTTATGAAGATGAAGCATAAAGCCTGCAAACAGTTTGCTGAAGACAAGCAGATTAAGGACATGGATTGCTGGAACCATGTCCTGTGGTCTGATGAGACCAAGATAAACTCTTTTGGTTCAGATGGTGTCAAGCGTGTGTGGCGGCAACCAGGTGAGGAGTACAAAGACAAGTGTGTCTTGCCTACAGTCAAGCATGTGGGTGGGAGTGTCATGTTCTGGGGCTACATGAGTGCTGCTGGTGTTCTGTCGAGGTGCCCTCCATCGAATGGTGCATGCGCAGGACGGAGCTGCACGTCAGCTGATCTGCCGACCAGCTGGAGTGACGTGACCAGGGCGCAAGCGCACATTGTAGGAGGCATCTCTTGATGGGAGAACATTTCACGGCCACAATTGAAACCTATCCAATCAGCGGGGGGGAGACCGTAGTTCTTACTTTGTGCCTCGCTGTTGCGGGGGCGGCTTTACAGTGTGCCGATGGTCCGGTTTTGCCTGTGTTGCAGGGCGGGTATGCTGTGTTGAACGGCCAGTTTGGCCTTTGAAAGGGCAGGTTGCAATACTGACAAAACCAGCTCTTCAACACAGCCACTAGCCGCCCTCCAGCAACACTAATGCACAATCTGAGAACTACGGCCTCCCCTGCTGTTTGTATAGGTTTAAATTGTGCCTGTGAAATGGTATCTGCCATCGAGAGATGCCTCCTACGATGTGCGCATGCTCCCTGGTTACGTCAGCTGTTGTGCTGTTCCGTACGGTGCATGCGCAGTACATACCGGGCACTTATCAACAGAACAAGGCACTGGGGAGCTAAAGTTCATTGAGGGAACCATGAATGCCAACATGTACTGTGAATTACTGAAGCAGAGCGTGATCCCCTCCCTTCAGAGATTGGACTGTAGGGAAGCATTATGACCCCAAACACACCTCCAAGACGGCCACTGCCTTGCTAAAGAAGCTGAGAGTAAAGGTGGTGGACTGGCCAAGCATGTCTCCAGACCTAAACCCTATTGAGCATCTGTGGGGATCCTCAAATGGAGGAAGGTGGAGGAGCGCAAGGTCTCTAACATCCACCAGCTCTGTGATGTCGTCATGGAGGAGTGGAAGAGGACTCCAGTGGTAACCTGTGAAGCTCTGGTGAACTCCATGAGGGTTAAGGCAGTGCTGGAAAATAATGGTGGCCGCACAAAATATTGACACTTTGGGCCCAATTTGGACATTTTCACTTAGTGGTTTAGACATTAATGGCTGTGTGTTGAGTTGTTTTGAGGGGACAGCAAATTTACACTGTTATACAAGCTGTACACTCACTACTTTACATTGTAGCAAAGTGTCATTTCTTCAGTGTTGTCACATGAAAAGATAGAATAAAATATTTACAAAAATGTGAGGGGTGTACTCACTTTTGTGAGATGCTGTATATGGTGGCAGGGTGGGTAGGCTTTATCACCCAGTTGCTGTATATATGCAACGCTGTCTTGTTCCAGGGTGTGCTCCATCGACACCTCTAGAACCGTGACCAAGCTGTCACTGGCAGCGCATCAAGTGCAAACTATAGGGAGTCAGTAGGATGGGCACCTGATGCCCCACAGCCTATTTAAAGTATATTATTATTTATGTCCAGGGCTTGACAAATTTACTCTTGAATCTAGAGCCAGTTAAAATTTAAGGGCTCTTTCACACTAACGATCCGTTCAGGTCCGCCTGTCAGGGGTGTTTTTTTTTTTTTTTTTTTTTTTTTTTTTTGCGGACCTGAACGGACCCTCCATAGACCTCTATGGAGCGTCAGATGTCAGAGGCAAAATGTCCGCTGACCCGCTCCGATCCGAAAAAGTGTAACGGAGGAAAAACCTACTTTTCCATCCGTGATCGGGTGACGACGGACTCTACAATCCGTCTTTATCCGATCCCCCATAGGGGAGAGTGGCGCTCTGACAGGTCGACGGACCTGTCATCTGCCTGCTCAGCGGGGATCGACGGAGTGATTCTAACCCCCCCCCCCCCCCCCCCCGCTGAGCAGAGCGGGCTCCGTACACGGACGCGTCCGTCTGAAAGAGCCCTAAGACAGTGTTTTTGTTTTTTTTGTTTTAACATGCAAAGATCGCTGACCTGTGTACAGAGCCCTGTATGTTTGTAAACACAGGACTCTGTGCTGTGATTGGCTATAGGCGATCAGCAGGTCTAAGCCATAAACTATTGGCCGAGACTTGCTGACAAAAGCCCGCTGTAGCCAACATCAGCAGGGAGTGCCCACATGCATGCACCGAACCCAGAACAGGCTGGATGATGTACGTTTATCCAGCCTGTTTGTGTCACCTGCCTTCAGTAAATGTACGTTGGGTGGGCAGGAAGCAGTTAGTATAATTAGAGGGAAGAGAGAAGTTGCGCTTAGATTTATAAGGTGGATATCTATCTATCCCTTTTTAGACATCAACTGTTGGTCTCAAAGTGTGGGGGGGGGGGTCGCTTATATGAAATGCCACAGTGTCCTCAATTAATACTAGAGCTACATCCTGCTTCCAGGGACACACTGCTGCTGCCTGCTCTAACCCAGAATTCAGCAAGTAAAGGACAGCCTGGCCTTTCCATCCTCTAGCCTGGAATAGACCGGCTACAGGCCAGGCTGCCAGGAAGGACATATATACACACAGGGGAGCCAGCAGGAACTACGTTAGCATGGAGGACAGAGAGGAGCTCTGACTTTTGCCCAGGCCAGGTGCCTCTCCTCTCCCTGAAAACAATGAGGGGGAGGGGGGGGTCAGGTGAGTGGAGATGTGGGGAGCACTGAATGAAGCCGACACGAGCTATACCAGCCAAACCTCTCCCTTGGATGGTGCCCCACCTCCCAGGCTCAGGAAGGCACAACCATCACCACTAGCGATGATGACGGGTCAGCCACAGACTGGGTACCGAGCCGCCGTCTGCACCAGGCGCAGGTAGCCCAGCCAGATGACGCCTTGCCTGACAGCCACCAAGGCCAATCGCAGGCGAGAATCCCACTGCCAATCTAAGCAGCGCTTGGAATACATGGGGCGGGTCTTGCTTGTGAGAAGAAAAGGCCATAAGGTAGGTGGAGGGACTGGCAATTGGCGTGCGTTGCGGCCTATCGTTTGGCGCCTCCTGCAATCTATGCTTACGCCTGGTGCCTAAAGTGAATGGGCTGACAAAAGCCCGGGTGCCAGGATGCAATTTCTAGTCGCAATTGCGACCTAGCGCCTGGGATTTGTCGAGCCCTGATCTATGCCATCTGACAGGTCCAACAAGTGAGTGTATTATCTGCATAAATACATAATATAAATATTTAGAGTTTTTAACGACTGGTGCTTTTTAATATAATGTATTATAAATTGTATAATGTTGATGATTTTCTGGTTATAAATCATGGGTAGTGTCTACAAATGACATTGGTGTACTGATCAATACATTGGGGTGAACCACTGATTGTAGGTATTGTTGGTGCAATTATTCTTAAGTTTGTCTTCTAGAACTCTAATGAATTTAATCTCTTGCCGTCTGCAGGGACCCATGAGGTAACCACTGAATTCCACCGGCCCCGTTGACCTGAAACTTCAGCCACGATGTCTGGCCTCATGCTGCAGCAGTTTGCCAATGGCTTAAGAAACCGAAGTGAAGAGACTCGTACCAAAGCAGCCAAGGATCTTCAACACTACGTCACCACCGAGCTGCGAGAAGTGAGTGCGGGGGGGGGGGGGGGTACTGGTTTGCTAACTTTTCCTGCTTTTCAAATAATCCGGCCCTGGGACAGTAATGTGGAAAACATGTGAACTGCTAGCACATCGTATTCTGTCCCACAGACACAACCGGCTCATAATCACGGTTTAGACAGTCTGGCTGGTCAGTGTAAACTATGCATGTCATTTTATGTCTTATTGAAAAAGCCGTGAAGGGTGGGGACCCTGGACAGCCAATCGGGAATCAACTAATCATTCAAGACTGCCAAGTTTGGTTACTGAGGCCTCCTAAACGCTGTTACTGTATGCATTTTATACAGTATATGTGTTAAAATGGTTCTGAATAATTTTTTTGCATTAAGGTAAAAAGCCTTCTGAGCACAGCTACCCCCCTCCCTGGGCAAAGGAGATCTGCACTCCAGAGGGCTGGTGAGAGGACAGGGCTCTAGGAAAATACCTCTGTCTCTTTTAACCACTTCCACTTCATCATATAGCAGCATGATGGCCGGAAAGTGGTTTTATTATCCTGACTGGGCGTCTTATGAGGCAATGGAGGTTTTCAAGAAAGTTTCCGCACTTTTTTAAACTCTCTATCTCAGAGTGAGTTCACCCCTCACATTTTTGTAAATATTTTATTCTATCTTTTCATGTGACAACACTGAAGAAATGACACTTTGCTACAATGTAAAGTAGTGAGTGTACAGCTTGTATAACAGTGTAAATTTACTGTCCCCTCAAATAACTCAAAACACAGCCATTAATGTCTAAAACGCTGGCAACAAAAGTGAGTACACCCCTATTTGAAAATGTCCAAATTGGGCCCAATTAGCAATTTTCCCTCCCCGGTGTCCTGTGACTCGGTGTTAGAAGGTCTCAGGTGTGAATAGGGAGCAGGTGTGTTAAATTTGGTGTTATCACTCTCACTCTCTCATACTGGTCACTGGAAGTTCAACATGGCACCTCATGGCACAGAACTCTCTGAGGAGGTTGAAGGGGTGGGGGGGTCAGCTTGTCGGTGCTCAGACCATACACCGCACACTGCATCAAATTGTTCTGCATGGCTGTCATCCCAGAAGGGACCTTCTTTTGAAGATGATGCACAAGAGAGCCTGCAAACAGTTTGCTGAAGACAAGCAGACTAAGGACATGGATTACTGGAACCATGTCCTGTGGTCTGAGACCAAGATAAACTCATTTTGGTTCAGATGGTGTCAAGCGTGTGTGGCGGGAACCAGATGAGGAGTACAAAGACAGGTGTGTCTTGCCTACAGTCAAGCATGGTGGTGGGAGTGTCATGGTCTTGGGCTGCATGAGTGCTGCCGACACTGGGGAGCTACAGATCATTGAGGGAACCATGAATGCCAACATGTACTGTGACATACTGAAGCAGAGCATGATCCCCTCCCTTTGGAGTCTGACCCACAGGGCAGTATTCCAACATAACGACCCCAAACACACCTCCAAGATGACCACTGCCTTGCTAAAGAAGTTGAGGGTAAAGGTGATGAACTGGCCAAGCATGTCTCCAGACCTAAACCCTATTGAGCATCTGTGGGGCATCCTCAAACGGAAGGTGGAGGAGCGCAAGGTCTCTAACATACACCAGCTCTGTGATGTCGTCATGGAGGAGTGGAAGGGGGACTCCAGAGGCAACCTGTGAAGCTCTGGTGAACTCCATGCCCAAGAGGGGTAAGACAGTGCTGGAAAATAATGGACACCCCCTTCACACAGGAACAGAGCTGAGGCTTTCAATCTGGAGGTCCCTATCAGAACTTGTCAGTGACTCATGGTGATGGCAGAGGAAGGAGGCAGCAGACAGAGATGACACTTGGTGCTCTGCATTAAGACGAGTACACACTATAGAGGTATATGCTTTGCTCATATTTCTTGTCTGAAATTTACAACCACTTTAACCACTTGACGACCGCCTCACGCCGATGTACGTCGGCAAAGTGGCACGGACAGGCAAAATCACGTACAGGGTACGTGATTTGCCTTCCGCGGGTGGGGGGTCCGATCGGACCCCCCCCGGTGCCCGAGGCGGTCGTCTTTTGTCCAGCGGCGATCGGTGATGAGGGGGAGACCATCCGTTCGTGGCCCCCCCCTCGCGATCGCCGCCGGCCAATGAGAATCTTCCTTTGCTGCTGTATGCTAAACAGCAGCAAAGGAAATGATGTCATCTCCCCTCGGGTCGGTATTTTCCGTTCCGGCCCGAGGAGAGAAGACATCAATGTGAGTGCACCAACACACACACACACACAGTAGAACATGCCAGGCACACAAAACACCCCGATCCCCCCCCCCCCTGTCACAAACTGACACCAGCAGTTTTTGTTTTTTTTTTTTTTTTTCTGATTACTGCATAGTGTCAGTTTGTGACAGTTACAGTGTTGGGACAGATACTGTTACCCCCCTGTAGGTCTAGGGTACCCCCATAACCCCCCCTAATAAAGTTTTAACCCCTTGATCACCCCCTGTCACCAGTGTCGCTAAGCGATCATTTTTCTGATCGCTGTATTAGTGTCGCTGGTGACGCTAGTTAGGGACGTAAATATTTAGGTTCGCCGTCAGCGTTTTATAGCGTCAGGGACCCCCCTATACTATCTGATAAATGTTTTAACCCCTTGATTGCCCCCTAGTTAACCCTTTCACCACTGATCACCGTATAACCGTTACGGTTGACGCTGGTTAGTTTGTTTATTTTTTATAGTGTCAGGGCACCCGCCGTTTATTACCGAATAAAGGTTTAGCCCCCCGATCGCCCGGCGGTGATATGCGTCGCCCCAGGCAGCGTCAGATTAGCGCCAGTACCGCTAACACCCACGCACGCAGCATGCGCCTCCCTTAGTGGTATAGTATCTGATTGGATCAATATCTCATCCGATCAGATCTATACTAGCGTCCCCAGCAGTTTAGGGTTCCCAAAAACGCAGTGTTAGCGGGATCAGCCCAGATACCTGCTAGCACCTGCGTTTTGCCCCTCCGCCCAGCCCACCCAAGTGCAGTATCGATCGATCACTGTCACTTACAAAACACTAAACGCATAACTGCAGCGTTCGCAGAGTCAGGCCTGATCCCTGCGATCGCTAACAGTTTTTTTGGTAGCATTTTGGTGAACTGGCAAGCACCAGCCCCAGGCAGCGTCAGATTAGCGCCAGTACCGCTAACACCCACGCACGCACCGTACACCTCCCTTAGTGGTATAGTATCTGATCGCATCAATATCTGATCCGATCAGATCTATACTAGCGTCACCAGCAGTTTAGGGTTCCCAAAAACGCAGTGTTAGCGGGATCAGCCAAGATACCTGCTAGCACCTGCGTTTTGCCCCTCCGCCCGGCCCAGCCCACCCAAGTGCAGTATCGATCGATCACTGTCACTTACAAAACACTAAAAGCATAACTGCAGCGTTCGCAGAGTCAGGCCTGATCCCTGCGATCGCTAACAGTTTTTTGGTAGCGTTTTGGTGAACTGGCAAGCGCCAGCGGCCTAGTACACCCCGGTCGTAGTCAAACCAGCACTGCAGTAACACGTGGTGACGTGGCGAGTCCCATAAGTGCAGTTCAAGCTGGTGAGGTGGCAAGCACAAGTAGTGTCCCGCTGCCACCAAAAAGACAAACACAGGCCCGTCGTGCCCATAATGCCCTTCCTGCTGCATTCGCCAATCCTAATTGGGAACCCACCGCTTCTGCAGTGCCCGTACTTCCCCCATTCACATCCCCAACCAAATGCAGTCGGCTGCATGAGAGGCATTTTTATGTCCTCCCGAGTACCCCTACCCAACGAACCCCCCAAAAAAGATGTCGTGTCTGCAGCAAGCGCGGATATAGGCGTGACGCCCGCTATTATTGTCCCTCCTGTCCTGACAATCCTGGTCTTTGCATTGGTGAATGTTTTGAACGCTACCATTCACTAGTTGAGTATTAGCGTAGGGTACAGCATTGCACAGACTAGGCACACTTTCACAGGGTCTCCCAAGATGCCATCGCATTTTGAGAGACCCGAACCTGGAACCGGTTACAGTTATAAAAGTTAGTTACAAAAAAAGTGTAAAAAAAAAAAAAATATGAAATAAAAAAAATAGTTGTTTTATTGTTCTCTCTCTCTCTATTCTCTCTCTCTATTGTTCTGCTCTTTTTTACTGTATTCTATTCTGCAATGTTTTATTGTTATTGTTATTATGTTTTATCATGTTTGTTTTTCAGGTGTGTAATTATTTACACTTTACTGTGCTTTATTGTTAACCATTGTTAACCATTTTTTTGTCTTCAGGTACGCCATTCACGACTTTGAGTGGTTATACCAGAATGATGCCTGCAGGTTTAGGTATCATCTTGGTATCATTCTTTTCAGCCAGCGGTCGGCTTTCATGTAAAAGCAATCCTAGCGGCTAATTAGCCTCTAGACTGCTTTTACAAGCCGTGGGAGGGAATGCCCCCCCCCCCCCCCCCCCACCGTCTTCCGTGTTTTTCTCTGGCTCTCCTGTCTCAACAGGGAACCTGAGAATGCAGCCGGTGATTCAGCCAGCTGACCATAGAGCTGATCAGAGACCAGAGTGGCTCCAAACATCTCTATGGCCTAAGAAACCGGAAGCTACGAGTATTTCATGACTTAGATTTCGCCGGATGTAAATAGCGCCATTGGGAAATTGGGGAAGCATTTTATCACACCGATCTTGGTGTGGTCAGATGCTTTGAGGGCAGAGGAGAGATCTAGGGTCTAATAGACCACAATTTTTTCAAAAAAGAGTACCTGTCACTACCTATTGCTATCATAGGGGATATTTACATTCCCCGAGATAACAATAAAAATGATTAAAAAAAAAAAATATGAAAGGAACAGTTTAAAAGTAAGATTAAAAAAGCAAAAAAATAATAAAGAAGAAAAAAAAAAAAAAAAAAAACACCCCTGTCGCCCCCTGCTCTCGCGCTAAGGCGAACGCAAGCGGCGGTCTGTCGTCAAACGTAAACAGCAATTGCACCATGCATGTGAGGTATCACCGCGAAGGCCAGATCGAGTGCAGTAATTTTTCCAGTAGACCTCCTCTGTAAATCTAAAGTGGTAACCTGTAAAGGCTTTTGAAGGCTTTTAAACATGTATTTATTTTGTTGCCACTGCACGTTTGTGTGCAATTTTAAAGCATGTCATGTTTGGTATCCATGTACTCGGCCTAAGATCATCTTTTTTATTTCATCAAACATTTGGGCAATATAGCGTGTTTTAGTGCATTAAAATTAAAAAAAAGTGTGTTTTTTTCCCCAAAAAATGCGTTTGAAAAATCGCTGCGCAATTACTGTGTGAAAAAAAAAAATGAAACACCCACCATTTTAATCTGTAGGGCATTTGCTTTAAAAAAATATATAATGTTTGGGGGTTCAAAGTAATTTTTTTGCAAAAAAAAAAAAACTTTTTCATGTAAACAATAAGTGTCAGAAAGGGCTTTGTCTTCAAGTGGTTAGAAGAGTGGGTGATGTGTGACATAAGCTTCTAAATGTTGTGCATAAAATGCCAGGACAGTTCAAAACCCCCCCAAATGACCCCATTTTGGAAAGTAGACACCCCAAGCTATTTGCTGAGAGGCATGTCGAGTCCATGGAATATTTTATATTGCGACACAAGTTGCGGGAAAGACAAATTTTTTTTTTTTTTTTTTTGCACAAAGTTGTCACTAAATGATATATTGCTCAAACATGCCATGGAAATATGTGAAATTACACCCCAAAATACATTCTGCTGCTTCTCCTGAGTACGGGGATACCACATGCGTGAGACTTTTTGGGAGCCTAGCCGCGTACGGGACCCCGAAAACCAAGCACCGCCTTCAGGCTTTCTAAGGGCGTGAATTTTTGATTTCACTCTTCACTGCCTATCACAGTTTCGGAGGCCATGGAATGCCCAGGTGGCACAAAACCCCCCCCAAATGACCCCATTTTGGAAAGTAGACACCCCAAGCTATTTGATGAGAGGTATAGTGAGTATTTTGCAGACCTCACTTTTTGTCACAAAGTTTTGAAAATTGAAAAAAGAAAAAAAAAAATGTTTTTTCTTGTCTTTCTTCATTTTCAAAAACAAATGAGAGCTGCAAAATACTCACCATGCCTTTCAGCAAATAGCTTGGGGTGTCTACTTTCCAAAATGGGGTCATTTGGGGGGGTTTTGTGCCACCTGGGCATTCCATGGCCTCCGAAACTGTGATAGGCAGTAAAGAGTGAAATCAAAAATTTTCACCCTTAGAAATTCTGAAGGCAGTGATTGGTTTTCGGGGTCCAGTACGCGGCTAGGCTCCCAAAAAGTCCCACACATGTGGTATCCCCATACTCAGGAGAAGCAGCTAAATGTATTTTGGGGTGCAATTCCACATATGCCCATGGCCTGTGTGAGCAATATATCATTTAGTGACAACTTTATGAAAAAAAAAAAAAGTGTCACTTTCCCGCAACTTGTGTCAAAATATAAAATATTCCATGGACTCAATATGCCTCTCAGCAAATAGCTTGGGGTGTCTACTTTCCAAAATGGGGTCATTTTGGGGGGTTTTGTGCCATCTTGGCATTCCATGGCCTCCGAAACTGTGATAGGCAGTGAAGAGTGAAAGCAAAAATTTACACCCTTAGAAATCCTGAAGGCAGTGATTGGTTTTCGGGGCCCCGTACGCGGCTAGGCTCCCAAAAAGTCCCACACATGTGGTATCCCCATACTCAGGAGAAGCAGCTAAATGTATTTTGGGGTGCAATTCCACATAGGCCCATGGCCTGTGTGAGCAATATATCATTTAGTGACCACTTTTTGTAAATATTTTTTTTTTTTTTTTTTTTGTCATTTTTCAATCACTTGAAAAAAAATAAATATTCAATGGGTTCAACATGCCTCTCAGCAATTTCCTTGGGGTGTCTACTTTCCAAAATGGGGTCATTTGGGGGGGTTTTGTACTGCCCTGCCATTTTAGCACCTCAAGAAATGACATAGGCAGTCATAAACTAAAAGCTGTGTAAATTCCAGAAAATGTACCCTAGTTTGTAGACGCTATAACTTTTGCGCAAACCAATAAATATACGCTTATTGACATTTTTTTTACCAAAGACATGTGGCCGAATACATTTTGGCCTAAATGTATGACTAAAATTTAGTTTATTGGATTTTTTTTAGAACAAAAAGTAGAAAATATCATTTTTTTTCAAAATTTTCGGTCTTTTTCCGTTTTATAGCGCAAAAAATAAAAACCGCAGAGGTGATCAAATACCATCAAAAGAAAGCTCTATTTGTGGGAAGAAAAGGACGCAAATTTCGTTTGGGTACAGCATTGCATGACCGCGCAATTAGCAGTTAAAGCGACGCAGTGCCAAATTGGAAAAAGACCTCTGGTCCTTCGGCAGCATAAAGGTCCGGGGCTCAAGTGGTTAAAGGAGAAGTCCAACCTAAGCTCGTTTGGTTGGGCTTTATCTATGAGTCACAGGAGTGTAATTCGTTTTGCACTCCTG
>JBBDGP010003896.1:600000-897931 GCA_037952835.1 Lithobates septentrionalis
CGGGTGGGGGGTCAGCCTGTCAGTGCTCAGACCATAGGCCACACACTGCATCAAATTGATCTGCATGGCTGTCGTCCCAGAAGGAAGCCTCTTCTAAAGATGATGCACAAGAAAGCCAGTAAACAGTTTGCTGAAGACAAGCAAACTAAGGACATGGATTACTGGAAACATGTCCTGTGGTCTGATGAGACCAAGCTAAACTTATTTGGTTCAGATGGTGTCAAGCATGTGTGGCGGCAACCAGGTGAGGAGTACAGAGACAAGTGTGTCTTGCCTACAGTCAAGCATGGTGGTGGGATTGTCATGGTCTGGGGCTGCATGAGTGCTGCCGGCACTGGGGAGCTACAGTTCATTGAGGGAACCATGAATGCCAACATGTACTGTGACTGAAGCAGAGCATGATCCCATCCCCAAACACACCTCCAAGACGACCACTGCCTTGCTAAAGAAGCTGAGGGTAAAGGTGATGGACTGGCCAAGCATTTCTCCAGACCTAAACCCTATTGAGCATCTGTGGGGCATCCTCAAACGGAAGGTAGAGGAGTGCAAGGTCTTTAACATCCACCAGCTCCGTGATGTTGTCATGGAGGAGTGGAAGAGGACTCCAGTAGCAATGTGTAAAGCTCTGGTGAACTCCATGCCCAAGAGGGTTAAGGCAGTGCCTGAACATAATAGTGGACACACAAAATATTGACACTTTGAGCCCAATTTGGACATTATTACTTAGGGGTGTACTCACTTTTGTTGCCAGGGGTTTAGACATTAATGGCTGTGTGTTGAGTTATTTTGAGGGGACAGCAAATTTACACTGTTATACAAGCTGTACACTCACTACTTTACATTGTAGCAAAGTGTAATTTCTTTAGTGTTGTCACATGAAAAGATATAATAAAATATTTACAAAAATGTCAGGGGTGTACTCACTTTTGTGAGATACTGTACAAGTGCTTTGGAATACAAGCATGTTTCTAGGAACTAATTATGCTCGCAATCCAAGGTTTTACTGTATGTGCTTTTTTAAAATTCTTCTTCTAAATGCCTTATTTCACTTTTCTGATCGGTGGTCATGTGACCACCTGGCAGACAGCAGAGGGAGATTTCAGCCCCTCCATCTGTAGTGCATACATCGGAGAAAGAGTGCAGTGGGAGGTCACGTGACCGCTGATTGGCGAGGAGAAAAAAGGTATTTAGAAGAAGAATTTTAAAAAAGCACATATACTGTATATAGTACATTTGTCCTAGCAGAGGGGCTGGCAGGGATTGTGAGCACTGCCTTTACAACCCCTAATGTACTGTTGTTGTTCATCTACAGAACACACGCTTCTTCCTTAATCCCCTTGAAGAACGAGTCGAATATCCCGTCACACATGTATCTTTAAATTGGCAAATTGCTTTTCAAGCTGTGAATTTATGTAAAGATATATACCGTGCTTATTGGCATGGGATAATAAGGGGTTATTACTAGTAGGGATCTTAGACATGACCTAATGCAAGATAATCTCTTGTTTTTATTGTATGTATGATTTTATCATTTGTAATCTAATAAACCTGTATATTTTTTACATTACATTTTGTATAATCTGGGCACCTTTAAAGTCCATTCCCAAAATTTCTTGTCTGTATGTGAATAAATAAACCTCTTTAATTGTAATTGTTACATGTTCAAGTATATACCTTTTAGGCTTTCCTGTTCCTGTTTGTTGAAGTCAACAATATTAATAGGGTGTACTTACTTTGCCACATGACTGTACCTGTACCTTGATCCTTATTCTCCTAATACCTCAAACTGTAGATTCCTGCTTACTCTATGTCAGCAACCTGAAGCAGAAACTACCAAGCAGAACTTAAAGCGGAGTTCCGTCCCCCCACAAAAAAAATAAAAATACTGTAGCTGCTGACTTTTAATATTAAAACAAGGAAAAGGGGGCGCCACTGAATATGTATCAAATAAAATTTATTATTAAAAATAACATCCACTCACATGTGAGACTGAAGAGTAGATCTCAGGTACATCTTGTGACACACAATGGAGGGAAGGACTACAAATGTCAGCAAGTCCAATAGCACTGGCATCACTCTGATGGGCTAAAGATGAGCTGCGCTGAGTCAGAAGTAGTTTATGGGCACACCACGAACAGGAGAGCTGAAGAGCCGTCTGGGGTAGTGTGGGTTCCAAGAGTGGAGGATGTGAGGGCGTCCAGCCTGCTGCTGTTAGTGTGAAGCGAAAGTCCCAGCAAGTCGTCCGGCATCCGTGATGGTATGGAAAGCACGGCCGTGTGATCGGAGCCAGAACGAGGCTAGGATCGCAAACACTGCGGCGCCGGGCTGTGACGTCACTCCTGTGCGACGCGTTTCCGAGATAGCTCGCTATCGATGGAGAGGATAGCGGCACTCCTTTGTCAAGCATAGGGCAATGGTGTGAAGTGGAGGTATTATATAGTCAATGAGGAGGAGGGGCCTTAGCAAGGAACATTCAGTACAAATTAAAAACATTAGCAAAAGAAAAATAAAAATAACAATAACGGACATCTAATGGACATATAATGAAAACATATGAGTAAAGCAGCATATGGGCCATAGAAAAAAATAATAATAATAACAGGTGGGGGATGCAGGATGAGAAGGCTGCCGACAATAAAACGAAAATACATGGAAGGATCTTTCCCATCTAAAGGGTAAATAAATAAGCATAAACAATATTAATTCATAAATGAGAAATAAATAAAAATAAATGATAATAATAATAAGGAATGATAAATAATATGTAGATACTATAAACTCCGAACATGTAAAGACTGTGACAATATGAACTTAAAATAAAGCTGGATGATAATCATGATAATAATAATAAAATGATGAACTGAAATATTAGGTGGAAAATTAATAATTAATATGGATATGTCAGTATTATTGTGGTCAATAACTAAATAAAGATGGGTGGTGGTGGTAGTGGCTCAGGACTGGTAATAGTACCACACACATTGTCAACATGTATAAGCAGCACAATCTATGGAGCAAAAAGTGGGTATGTGATCTTCAAAAAATTCATTAGAATTTTTAATATATAGTATATAATATGTCCATAAAAAACGCTGACGTCTAGATAGAGCAGATATATAAAGGGTGTCCAGTCTTTAGAGCACTTGTTATAAGATATGGAGAAAATGATAGAATTAATGTTATAAAATGAATTTATATTTAAAAAATATATGTACATAAAAATATATACATATATTTTATCATAAAACAGTGGAAATTTCTATACTCTCGTTAAGGCCACCCGGCGAAAGGACGTCGAGAGTATAGATCCAAAAGGTTTCCCTGGCGCAAAGCCTTTTGAAGCGTTCTGCTGCAGTAAAACATGTTGGAATTTGTTCAATAACCCACACACGGAGGCCAGTGGTGGATTTATTATGAAATTCTGCATAATGTCGCGGCACACTGTGCATGTCCTTCCCTCCCTCTATAAGTCGACGATGTTGTCCGAATCGCTGTCTCAAAGGGCAGATGGTTCGGCCCACGTAAATGAGACCGCAAGGGCAGGTGAGGGCATACACCACAAAATTGGAAGAACAGTTATAAAATTGGTCCAGCTGGTACATTTTATCCTTACAAGAAAAAGATTTCTGTCCATGTGTAATATAGGGACAGGTTTTACACAGCACCTTTTTGCATTGAAACATGCCAACTAGGGGTATGAGGGTGATAGAGTGGTTGGTGAACTGACTAGATGGCAAAGAAGGTAGTTTGCTGGGAGCGATTTTGTTCTTTAAGTTGGGGGCTTTCCGATATGTGACTCTAGGTTTGGTGGGAATGATAGTATTCAGAAGGGGATCCTGTAATAAAATATCCCAATGTTTTCTCATTATTTTTTCCATTTTCTTGTGTTGAAAATGGAAGGTGGTAATGAATCGCATGGAATGGTCAGTTTCACCTTTCTCTGGTCTCGGAGGTTTGCCCTTGGAGTAGTAGGTGCATGCTTCATCGACCAAATCGTTGGGATAGGATTTTTCTGCAAATTTTTTCTTGAGAGAAACACTGGATGCAACATAGTCGGTGTCAAGGGTGCAGTTCTGTCTGAGGCGACAGAACTGCCCTTTTGGTATATTTCTAATCCACTTGGGGTAATGGCAACTATGGAAGTGTAAATAAGAGTTGCCAGCCGTGGGCTTAGTATAATTTCGAGCTATAATATTCCCCTCTTTGTGACCCAATTCCAGGTCCAAAAAAACTAGAGTCATTGGGTCAAGAACATGAGTAAACGCAAGTCCATATGGATTACGATTACAATGTTCCACAAAGAGGGAAATAGAGTCAACAGGGCCATCCCAAATCACGATAATATCGTCGATGTATCGCCCAAAGAAAACGATATTAGCTGAATGCGGGTTATTGTACCAGATGTAATTCTTCTCCCAATAGCCCATAGCCAGGTTGGCATAGGAAGGGGCGAAGTTGGCTCCCATGGCGGTTCCCTGCAGCTGTAAGAAGAAATCGCCATTAAAGTCAAAATAATTGTGACACAGGCAAAAATCTGTGGCTTCCAAAATAAATTTGGCCTGCCTGGCATTAAGCATGGGGTCTTGGGCTAAAAAGAATTCCAAAGCCAGAAGTCCAAATTGGTGTGGAATGGAAGTATATAAGGACGTAACGTCCAACGAGAGCCAAGTATAGGAAGATTCCCACCTATAGGGGGCCAACAGATCTAACAGATGGGATCCATCTCTGATGAAAGATGGAAGTTGCTGTACTATGGGCTGTAAATATAAATCAATATATTGACTAAGGCCAATAGTTACACTGTCCATTGCGGCCACAATCGGCCTGCCAGGGGGGTTAGTGGAATTTTTATGGACCTTGGGCAGATGGTAGAAATACGGTACCTGATAAAAGTTTTTTAGAAAAAATTAAGCTTCCAATTTGGTGATGACTCCGCTGGTAAGGGCAGACTGTACCACACGGCTGGCTTCAAGGGCAAATTCATTAGTAGGGTCTTTAGATAATTTGGTATAGGTGGCCTTATCTGAAAGAAGTCTGTATGCCTCTGCGATATAATCGTCCCTATTTTGGACAACTATACCCCCTCCCTTATCGGCTGATTTGACCACAATATCAGTGGCATGGATCAAGGTGTCTAGTGCTTTTGTTTCTGCAACAGTAAGGTTGTGAACATGAGCAGGGATGGTGGAGGAAGACTGGCAGAGTTTTACAAAGTCGGCATAGACGACCCTGTAGAAACTCTCGAGATAGGGTCCTTTAGACTGAGCGGGGTAAAACACAGATTTAGGTTTTAGCGATGAGTGTGCTATAGGAGGAGAAGTAGCCAAATGCTGTGTAAGCAGCATAAGCATATCGTCATCCTCAGTATGAGATTCCAACATGTCAAGGATGTCACCATCATACTCGAATACATCTGAAGAGGGATTGGGCTGAACATTAGAATTGGAATCAGCATTGGCTGGGGTGGGTTTAAGAGATTTAGCTTGAAAAAATCTTTTGAGGGTGAGGTTGCGAATGTACCTATTAAGGTCCTTGAACAACAGAAAAGGGTTGGGCTTATTGATGGGTGCAAAATTTAATCCT
The DNA here is from genome assembly GCA_037952835.1 of Lithobates septentrionalis. Lineage (NCBI taxonomy): Eukaryota > Metazoa > Chordata > Amphibia > Anura > Ranidae > Lithobates > Lithobates septentrionalis. Next base: position 605,584 of record JBBDGP010003896.1, read on the forward strand.
TTACTAAGAAGACTGGTATCTGCAGTGGAAAGTACTCGAGAAGATAGATTAAAAATCTTTACAGTTTCCGAAACTTCAGTTGATTGTTTTCTAGACTTGTTTCGTCCCCCTCTGCAACCTCTCCGGTAAACTTTCTTTTTCCCGGGTTTGTCCGAGGGGGGCTGTAAACTAAAAAAGAACAACCAGTGGAAGGACTGTCCTTTTTTAAATGCCACCCACACTAAGGAATGGGAAACCATCTCCGAATTTTGTACGTCCAAGTGGATAGAAATCCTCATGGAACATAGACTACACCTCTTTGAAAAACTCAAATCGGAGGCCACCCTCTTGGCCCAAGGGATTGTAGATCAGAACACCACTGTCCCTCTCTCTTGGTTGATGATACTTAAAAACAATACCAAATCCGATGAAGATATGGTCATTCAGACCAAGATAGGTAAATTTAAAAGGGATCTAGATGATTTCAACTCTGATCGTGTCTTTAATTGGAAAAATAATAATAGAAATAGACCACCCACTGATGACAACAGCATCACACGTTCTTCTCCTGCTTTTCATCCTCCACCACCCCTTTTGCCCTCCAAGAAACCCACACAGAGTCACATTCAGTCACTCCCTCGCTCCATGACACTTCCCTACCCCCCTCCCCTGATGAGTCTGTCCATTCCACATTACAATGGACATTGTTCTTTACCCCATGTAAAAACTCGTCCATCACTACCTAATAAAACTACCAATTCCAAAACTTTGCATTTATTGGCTGATCTCAATAAATTTTACAATAGACCCCTCTACACTAGTAGGAACAACCCCACTGCCACCTTAGTTCCCCAGCTCGTGCCCAGTTCTGTCCCTGACACTGGTCCCACAGTTACACTTCGTGAGACCCAGCCTAGTGGTTCGGCTGCTCCGTTTCGTATGCCCATGCGGACGATTACTCAGGCTGAGGAAATGGACGCTCGACCTACAAACACTGAGGATCCAATGGGTACTGAGTTCCCCATTGGACCTGATTCCAATAATACCTCTCATTTTTCTCTTGTTCATTCCCACACTTCTCCCCCTCTTCTACAGAGTAATCCCAGTAACGACTCGAGCTCTCCCCCTTCCACTGGTTGTTCTTTTTTAGTTTACAGCCCCCCTCGGACAAACCCGGGAAAAAGAAAGTTTACCGGAGAGGTTGCAGAGGGGGACGAAACAAGTCTAGAAAACAATCAACTGAAGTTTCGGAAACTGTAAAGATTTTTAATCTATCTTCTCGAGTACTTTCCACTGCAGATACCAGTCTTCTTAGTAAAGGATTAAATTTTGCACCCATCAATAAGCCCAACCCTTTTCTGTTGTTCAAGGACCTTAATAGGTACATTCGCAACCTCACCCTCAAAAGATTTTTTCAAGCTAAATCTCTTAAACCCACCCCAGCCAATGCTGATTCCAATTCTAATGTTCAGCCCAATCCCTCTTCAGATGTATTCGAGTATGATGGTGACATCCTTGACATGTTGGAATCTCATACTGAGGATGACGATATGCTTATGCTGCTTACACAGCATTTGGCTACTTCTCCTCCTATAGCACACTCATCGCTAAAACCTAAATCTGTGTTTTACCCCGCTCAGTCTAAAGGACCCTATCTCGAGAGTTTCTACAGGGTCGTCTATGCCGACTTTGTAAAACTCTGCCAGTCTTCCTCCACCATCCCTGCTCATGTTCACAACCTTACTGTTGCAGAAACAAAAGCACTAGACACCTTGATCCATGCCACTGATATTGTGGTCAAATCAGCCGATAAGGGAGGGGGTATAGTTGTCCAAAATAGGGACGATTATATCGCAGAGGCATACAGACTTCTTTCAGATAAGGCCACCTATACCAAATTATCTAAAGACCCTACTAATGAATTTGCCCTTGAAGCCAGCCGTGTGGTACAGTCTGCCCTTACCAGCGGAGTCATCACCAAATTGGAAGCTTCATTTTTTCTAAAAAACTTTTATCAGGTACCGTATTTCTACCATCTGCCCAAGGTCCATAAAAATTCCACTAACCCCCCTGGCAGGCCGATTGTGGCCGCAATGGACAGTGTAACTACTGGCCTTAGTCAATATATTGATTTATATTTACAGCCCATAGTACAGCAACTTCCATCTTTCATCAGAGATGGATCCCATCTGTTAGATCTGTTGGCCCCCTATAGGTGGGAATCTTCCTATACTTGGCTCTCGTTGGACGTTACGTCCTTATATACTTCCATTCCACACCAATTTGGACTTCTGGCTTTGGAATTCTTTTTAGCCCAAGACCCCATGCTTAATGCCAGGCAGGCCAAATTTATTTTGGAAGCCACAGATTTTTGCCTGTGTCACAATTATTTTGACTTTAATGGCGATTTCTTCTTACAGCTGCAGGGAACCGCCATGGGAGCCAACTTCGCCCCTTCCTATGCCAACCTGGCTATGGGCTATTGGGAGAAGAATTACATCTGGTACAATAACCCGCATTCAGCTAATATCGTTTTCTTTGGGCGATACATCGACGATATTATCGTGATTTGGGATGGCCCTGTTGACTCTATTTCCCTCTTTGTGGAACATTGTAATCGTAATCCATATGGACTTGCGTTTACTCATGTTCTTGACCCAATGACTCTAGTTTTTTTGGACCTGGAATTGGGTCACAAAGAAGGGAATACTATAGCTCGAAATTATACTAAGCCCACGGCTGGCAACTCTTATTTACACTTCCATAGTTGCCATTACCCCAAGTGGATTAGAAATATACCAAAAGGGCAGTTCTGTCGCCTCAGACAGAACTGCACCCTTGACACCGACTATGTTGCATCCAGTGTTTCTCTCAAGAAAAAATTTGCAGAAAAATCCTATCCCAACGATTTGGTCGATGAAGCATGCACCTACTACTCCAAGGGCAAACCTCCGAGACCAGAGAAAGGTGAAACTGACCATTCCATGCGATTCATTACCACCTTCCATTTTCAACACAAGAAAATGGAAAAAATAATGAGAAAACATTGGGATATTTTATTACAGGATCCCCTTCTGAATACTATCATTCCCACCAAACCTAGAGTCACATATCGGAAAGCCCCCAACTTAAAGAACAAAATCGCTCCCAGCAAACTACCTTCTTTGCCATCTAGTCAGTTCACCAACCACTCTATCACCCTCATACCCCTAGTTGGCATGTTTCAATGCAAAAAGGTGCTGTGTAAAACCTGTCCCTATATTACACATGGACAGAAATCTTTTTCTTGTAAGGATAAAATGTACCAGCTGGACCAATTTTATAACTGTTCTTCCAATTTTGTGGTGTATGCCCTCACCTGCCCTTGCGGTCTCATTTACGTGGGCCGAACCATCTGCCCTTTGAGACAGCGATTCGGACAACATCGTCGACTTATAGAGGGAGGGAAGGACATGCACAGTGTGCCGCGACATTATGCAGAATTTCATAATAAATCCACCACTGGCCTCCGTGTGTGGGTTATTGAACAAATTCCAACATGTTTTACTGCAGCAGAACGCTTCAAAAGGCTTTGCGCCAGGGAAACCTTTTGGATCTATACTCTCGACGTCCTTTCGCCGGGTGGCCTTAACGAGAGTATAGAAATTTCCACTGTTTTATGATAAAATATATGTATATATTTTTATGTACATATATTTTTTAAATATAAATTCATTTTATAACATTAATTCTATCATTTTCTCCATATCTTATAACAAGTGCTCTAAAGACTGGACACCCTTTATATATCTGCTCTATCTAGACGTCAGCGTTTTTTATGGACATATTATATACTATATATTAAAAATTCTAATGAATTTTTTGAAGATCACATACCCACTTTTTGCTCCATAGATTGTGCTGCTTATACATGTTGACAATGTGTGTGGTACTATTACCAGTCCTGAGCCACTACCACCACCACCCATCTTTATTTAGTTATTGACCACAATAATACTGACATATCCATATTAATTATTAATTTTCCACCTAATATTTCAGTTCATCATTTTATTATTATTATCATGATTATCATCCAGCTTTATTTTAAGTTCATATTGTCACAGTCTTTACATGTTCGGAGTTTATAGTATCTACATATTATTTATCATTCCTTATTATTATTATCATTTATTTTTATTTATTTCTCATTTATGAATTAATATTGTTTATGCTTATTTATTTACCCTTTAGATGGGAAAGATCCTTCCATGTATTTTCGTTTTATTGTCGGCAGCCTTCTCATCCTGCATCCCCCACCTGTTATTATTATTATTATTTTTTTCTATGGCCCATATGCTGCTTTACTCATATGTTTTCATTATATGTCCATTAGATGTCCGTTATTGTTATTTTTATTTTTCTTTTGCTAATGTTTTTAATTTGTACTGAATGTTCCTTGCGAAGGCCCCTCCTCCTCATTGACTATATAATACCTCCACTTCACACCATTGCCCTATGCTTGACAAAGGAGTGCCGCTATCCTCTCCATCGATAGCGAGCTATCTCGGAAACGCGTCGCACAGGAGTGACGTCACAGCCCGGCGCCGCAGTGTTTGCGATCCTAGCCTCGTTCTGGCTCCGATCACACGGCCGTGCTTTCCATACCATCACGGATGCCGGACGACTTGCTGGGACTTTCGCTTCACACTAACAGCAGCAGGCTGGACGCCCTCACATCCTCCACTCTTGGAACCCACACTACCCCAGACGGCTCTTCAGCTCTCCTGTTCGTGGTGTGCCCATAAACTACTTCTGACTCAGCGCAGCTCATCTTTAGCCCATCAGAGTGATGCCAGTGCTATTGGACTTGCTGACATTTGTAGTCCTTCCCTCCATTGTGTGTCACAAGATGTACCTGAGATCTACTCTTCAGTCTCACATGTGAGTGGATGTTATTTTTAATAATAAATTTTATTTGATACATATTCAGTGGCGCCCCCTTTTCCTTGTTTTTATCTTAGCACATTGGATCTGGCTTTGGTTCCTTTCGGTGGCTGCCTTGAATGACTCTTTTTATACCTACATATACAGTTTATATATATGTTTGTATGGACCCTGCCTTTGTGCGTATAGGCAACAGTATATAAGGTATATGGTATTGCGCCTTCTTCTACTTGTTTATTGTGACTTTTAATATTAGGAGACTTATCTGTCCAGGTATCTCACAATGTCAGCACCCCAGCCTATTTTTGGATCGGCTCTCGGGTGCTGCCGCCACCATTCATGGTAAGGGTAACCGGCAGTAAAGCCTTTTGGCTTCACAGCTGGTTCCCTACTGCGCATGCGTGAAGCGTGCTGCACTTTCTAACTGGTGCGGTGATGGAGGAAGGAGGAGGGGGGCCGAACTTCTGAGGGACATTGCCGTGGCCCAGAAGCGGCCCAGAAGCGGGGTCGGGTACCTGTCAAAAACAAATGTGGCACCAGAGGGGGGGAGGAGGAAGCAGATAAGCAGCGCTTCCACTTTTGGGTGGAACTTCACTTTAACAGCAGGCTCCCCAATCTTTCCCACTAACACAAAAGCACACGACGACCAAGGGAATGCTACACTGGGAGCCATGGCTAGCCATGAGTTGCATCACACACCAGTTCTAAGGCATATAACTAAATGCATATGCTACAATGTAATACAAATAAATAAATATATATATAGATATATATATATATATATATATATATATATATATATATATATATATATATATATATATATATATATATAGATATATATATATATATATATGAAAATCATAACTCTTACACTACAATTACATTAAAATGTATTAAAAAATTGGGGCGAGTGAACTGTTTAAAAATTCCATACTACATAATAATTTAGTGGTTTATAAATGTTTAGGTTTTATTATTATTTATTTTTTATGCATTATTTATTTAATGCTAATAGGTTTTATATGCTGTTACATATTTTAAGCACTTAGGATGTACAGTGTGGGGAGGACAAATTTTTATAAAATGTCTAATGTTTTTCAGATTAAACTATTAGGCATCACAGAATTGCACAAATCATTAAACAAACCCTAGCAATAAAGGAAATAATGGAATGACCCTGTTAAAAAGTTTACACACTCTTAGTTTCTAGTCACGTGATTTTTTCCCTTTAGTATCACTGATAAATTGCAGGCTCCTCTGTAAATGACCCCCTTTATTATCTCATGTTGTAAAGTTGCCAATTGTTTTGGTGCATAGCTTCTATTTCCCGTAAATTCTTTGGTTTGACACAGAGGGGTCAACATGGCCTTATGTTTGGTATCATTGCCATCAATTTTGATAAATTCTCTGTGCCCCTTTAGCTCAAGGAGCCCAAAAACATCAGAGATCCACCTGCATGCTTTATGGAGGGATGACGTGTTTTTCTTCATGGGCCTTGTTGACTCCTCTCCAAACATAATAAATATGGTTGTAACCATAAACTTACATTTTGATCTGGTCATTCCTAACAATTTTTTGTCTATAAATTCTGAGGTTTCTCTAGGTGCTGTCTTAAAATATTGTAAAGCGGCTGTTTTGTGGCATTAGTGTAGACATTTTACAAATTTTGCAAGGAGTATGTACAAAAATGAGCACAACTGTATATATAAATACAGTCAGCATATAGAATGTAGAGTGTGGAGGAAGAGGATGTATCTATACAATCAGTATATAAATTGTAGAGTGCTGAGGAAGATATACCAGTAAATATAATGTAGAGTACAGAGGAGGAGGGTATGGCCGTACAGTCAGTATATAGATCGTAGAGTGCTGAAAAGGATAGATTGGCTTGCTCAGAATAGAATTGTAGGGATCTGCTGCCCTCTACTTTCTGGATTTGTAAATGCCTCTAAATAAAGTATGTATGCACTTCCTATCCCTGGGTTGTTGAGAGAAAGAGAGAGAAAGAGAGAGAGAGATCTGTACTACTGTAAGTGTAGTGGCCACCTTCTAGTATATTGGTAGGTGAACCTGCTTAGTGCAATGCAATATAGTTTATATGCATCTCCTGTTGGTAGTTAACCCCATCCCTTCTGACCTGGGATTCTATAGCTAGTTTTAGCTTAGGGCTCAATAACCAGCATAGGCTATTGCCAGGTTAGGCTTCTGGTGGCAACATCACGACCATTAGCTTCTGAGGCTGTCAGATTAGAAACTTTAAGAAAGGGACTAAAGCGCAGAATATACAGGCTGACTCTGAGTTTCAGTAACAAAGTTCCTACGAGTGAGAAGCTCCATTGCAGGCTGGTTGGGCACAAGTTAGAGGATCTCCCATGACCTCAGATCTTGTCTTCAGGTCTCCAACACAGACAGATGCCGCATCATTCTCAAGGGCAACTGGACTTTGTTGCAACATTCATCTGGAGGCATCTCTATAATAACTATATATACCTAGGTATATGTACAAAATTCCACCAGAACTGCTATCAGGCCCTTGGCTGATAATATCTGTTTGTACATTGGATTTAGGTACTATTATTAATATTTTCTTATATAAAACTTGAATTATTTATATACTGTTGTGCTTCTATATGGTTATTGTAATATGCTCTGTTCTATGCCCTGTTATGTAAGAACCAGCTCTTATTTACCTACAGGTTTAGCACAATATACTGTTTGGGGAGGGCCATTTCTCATATCCCTCAAAAAGAAAACTTCAGAATGCAGAGTGTGGAGGAGAAGGATATATTGGAACAGTCAATATGTAGAATGTAGAGTGTGGAGGAGGAAAATGATGCATACCTCCCAACAGTCCCTTATTCGCTGGGACTGTCCTGGAAACGGTTGTAAATCCCAGCAAATCAAAGCTATGTCCCAGGGGAGTAGCCCAGTGCCGCAACAAGTTCCAGTACCTGGCTCCATCACCTTTCCTAGCTGGGGCGTGCTGTCACGGACACCAGCAGGGCTTTTTTCAGGCGGAAAGTTTCGCCCCCTCCTGCACTGCTTACTTCTCCCTTCTTAAAGAGGAACTGCAGTCTGCTCACATAATTTGTAATAAAAGCATCTTTGCCATTCTGAAGCTTCCCTCCAACCACATTGCATATTATTTTATATATACTGTGATTTTGTACTTGCCAAATATGCTGCAGAATTCTCCCTCCACTAAGTCTGGCTGCAACCATTTTAACTGTGGGCAGCTGAAGCTGCTGCCTGTTCACTTCCTGGATTTACACAGACACACAGAGGCACACCTCCAGCTCTGCAGCCCTGCAGCTCTCATTGGCCCTCTTATGACTCATCCCCCCTCCCTTCCTGGCAAACTCTCACAAGAGTGTGGGAGAGAGCTGTGCATGATGTCATAAGCCTAGGCTTTTTACCAGGCAAGAAACAGGAAGTGGGCTGTATAAGGTATTTACTGGCAGAAAAAAAATGTTTTACTATCCAGTTAAAACAACAAGGGCAGGAGATTTAATAGCTGTAAAGTTGAAAAAAATTAACTGAGAGCACTACTTTGCCATCGGCCACACAGAACCCCCCCTCCCATCCAGGAGAGCAGAGGAGTGAGGGGTGAATTGGAGCAGAGGATGGAGGGGCGGGGCCACTCTTAGCCTCCAGTCCCGCCGGCAGCCTGCAGTCCAGATGATGTAAGTTGTTAGCCGCTATTTTGCAGCAGCTCCACTGGTGTTTTCCTCACAGAGTGGTCTCCTGCTGGATAATTTGCATTTATGTCCCTCTAGAGCAGGCATGTCCAAAGTCCGGCCCGCGGGCCAATTGCGGCCCGTGTTCCGGTTTAATACGCCCCCCCCCTAGTAATTTGGATATATATATATCTTTTGTGGCCCACAAAAGATATACAAGATATATAAATACCGTATTTATCGGCGCTGCCTCACAGGGGACAGGGAGGGGGCGGGATGAGTGCCATCAGATTAAATACAGGAGAATCTCTCCTCTACTCAGCGGCATCTGTAATAGGAAGTTTTGTCTCCTGGGGTGCCATTGGACGACTGTTCTGTCTATCGTAGGAGGCGGGACTTTGTATTTAAGAGGCCGCTGAGTAAACAGGAGATTCACCTGTATGTAATCTGTCGATGCTCGTCCCTCCCCCTCCCTGTCCCCTCCGAGGCTGCAGATGGGCATCGATCAGGCTGCACTGATGGCAATGGCATTTTCCCGTGGCTCGCCGCAGGTCAGCTCTTGCCTTAAGTGTCCCTCATTCACAAGTTCAAAAGTTGGGAGGTATGGATGAATATATATCAGTACAGTCGGTATATAGAATGTAACGTGTGGAAGAGGAGGAGGATATATCAGTACAGTCAGTATATAGAATGTAGAGTACAGAGGAGGAGGAGGATATATCAGTACAGTCAGTATAAAATGTAGAGTACAGAGGAGAATTTGGATTATACTATATGCTGGTGCTGTAAGACTATAGAATATGGTTTGTGAAGAATATATACATTTTGCTGTTTTTCTTCTCTCAGCCATACGTGGAGTTCCTGCATCCAGTAACATAGGACCTTTACGTAATCCTGATGAATATACAATTATAGAAATAACATAAAAAATATTTTATGAAAACTCAATCTGTTGGCTTTCTCCCCTCAACCATTACTAAAGTCATTACTCATTTATCATAGTTACTTTTAGTACAGCGGCAATGTTTCTGGAAATGATGATCAGTTTTGTGATATTGAAGGAACAGAAAGCTTTATTTGCAGTTGTAAAGGCAGTTATGGTTCATTACTTCAACTCATTTGATTTGTTGAAGAACTACAATGGCTCTTTTGCCATCCTATCCCATAAAAGGGTTCTACTGCCATTTCCTGCTAATTTATTCCCCATGACAGAATCCCCTTCTGTTTAGGGATGAGCCAAACATACCTGGTTGTTTTTCGAGAAAGGTTCTGCAAATATTACAGAAGTTCGGGTGCTAAATCCCAAAAACATTGAAGTCAACGGGAGGCAAATGTAAAATTTACTTTAGGCCATGTTCTTAGCCATTTTACTTCTGTTTGTAAACACCCAGGGGTTCCCTTCATTCTAGATAAGGGTCTGGTATAGATATTAAAGTGGGGTTCCACCCAAAAAAAAGAACATACCTAAAAAATTCTAAAAAAAAAAACAAAAAAACATTTGGATATTTTTTTTTTTTTTACTTACCTCTAAATGCCTGTTGCTAGGTGGTCCCTCGTAATCTGCCCCTTCGTCTGCCTGGGCTGGTGACATCACTTCCCCCTGGCACAGGAAGGGCTCGGCTCTTCTCCCTCCCTCCTGTCAATCATCTGGGACCCATTGCAGGTCCCAGGTGATTGAGCGGCCAATCACGGCGCTCGGCGCCGCTCGCGCATGCGCAGTGGGTGCCAGGCTGTGAAGCCACAGCCCGGCGCCCACAGTTGAAATGCCGGCGCCGACGAGCGGAGGGGGGGGACGAGCGGGGCTTCGATCCCCCGCACCGCTGGACCCAGGGACAGGTGAGTGTCCAATTAAAAGTCAGCAGCTGCAGTATTTGTAGCTGCTGACTTTTAATTTTTTTTTTTTTTTAATGGCCCCCCTGGGTGGAACTCCTCTTTAACTAGGTATTCCATGCATAAAAAAACAAAAACAAAAAAAAAAACCTGTGACGTTTCTCCCTCCTCAAACGTGTACATTAGACCTTTATCCAAACATATAAAGGAGAATGGGGGAATGGCGCTACCCTAATATAACACAATGTATATAGTGTTGATTAAATATAATAAGTAAAATAAGTATATGAACCCCAGTGTGCATATACATAAAAAATGTGTGTAGATCTATACAAAGTATACAGGTCTATTATAGGTTATAGAAATATATTGTGGGTATGTGAGATTTCTTCAAGGATGCAATATGGCTATATCAGAAGCTAAAAAATACATCCACCCTAATCATAAACTCCCATGAAAATGTGAACCAGTCTAAATATCAAAAATCTGGCCTTCCCATAGTGACAGACCATATAAGTGCAAATATCTTCACGTCTAAAACATGTGAGCATAAGAGATAACTATCAAACCATATATGCAAAACCACAATAATACATTAGTGTATGAGTGTTCAATTTTATAGTCCAAGTCCCTAACAGGCGAATTGGGCTTGTTGTGAAAAAGTGCTTGTCTAAAACAAAAAATATGTATATAAAAAGTTATTTAAATCATATGAGGTGTGGTTTCATATTCCAGGCCGGGACTTCAAGAAGCTTCTGTACCCAGTGGATGTGTTCCAAAAAAGAAAAATCCAGTGACTTCTGTGCACAATAGATCAGGTGACTCAGGTGCTCCCCCAATGTGTCCCCAATCACCAAAAGTAGTCACCCCTGCAGGGGTAGTAGGCATAGAGTGGGTAGCTGTAGGTGGATCTTCCCCTTAGGTAGCCTTATTGGTCCTCTGCACCTCCGTTAGCCCGTATCTGTAATCCAGAGGCTTCCAGCATATGTTCCGAACCAGGGCCCCTCTGATTCCTTCACCACACCAATCGGTCCTCTCTTCCCAGGGAAACACAACGGACTCCCATAGTGTAGTATACTTGGTTTATTTAAAAAGGTTTACATATAAAAGCACTAGCAGTAAATTCCAGTAAGGCAAGGACACATGCAGTGGTATGACCAGGAAGCTAGTCCGTAGCGTGCGTGCCAACTGCGTTCCAAGCCGAGCCTTCCGGGTATGACGTAAGAGCGTGACTCCGACTTACGCGTTTCGTCATAGGACGTTTTCACAGCTCCGTCTTTTTTTTATGTATAAGCACACTGGGGTTCATATACTTATTTTACTTATTATATTTAATCAACACTATATACATTGTGTTATATTAGGGTAGCGCCATTCCCCCATTCTCCTTTATATATCTGCATAGGTCCCTTTGGGAACGAATTAGGGGAGGCGCTGATCTTCAATATATCCTTTATCCAATCATGCAGCCTGAAAGGCCAGGAAGGATGAATTCACCCCCCTCCCCTCTTCAGGACGAAGACAAGGACCACTTCACTACAACCCTGGCCCAGTGGCTGTGAGGGTCTGTGGGTGGGAAGCTTATGGTGGGATTCTAGATGTCCTCTTTAACAATAAGGGGTCACCCAGATATGCCCCCCCATGTGAAAGAGAAAGGGGTACATGAAGCCCAGCCCCTTTGTTTATACTTAAGTATAGTCTGCCAGAGCTGCCATTCGCTGGCAAGCAGTCATCAGGAGAGGATTGTTTTGGCAGTCGGCTTTTCTTTCAGCGGGTCAGCGCACATTGTGATGGACATTGATCTGCATTGCTGGAAGACGTGATTGACAGTAGATTCCCCCCCCCCCCCTTCTGCCACTCGTCGTTTTTCTCGGGCTTACAGTTTCCGTTGGTTTGCCTGAGAAATGATCAGATGGTGCCGCCGGCTGGCCACACAGGCGATCAAAGAGTAGATCCACTTTGATCGCTTCTATGGCCTTAGAGGACCGGAGCAATGTCATGAATTCAATTTCGGTCTAGGCTGGAATAAAACAAGTTGTTTTTTTTTCAAAGCAAATGATCAAAAAAAAAGTGGGGTTTTTTTTGCTTTTAAAAGTAAAGGAGTGATTTGGGGTCTTTTTGACCCCAGATCTCTCCATAAAGAGGACCTCTCATTCTTATTTATATTAGGGATGTTTACATTCCTTGTAATAGGAATAAAAAAAAAAAATATTAAGGGACAGTGTAAAAATAAAAAATAAAAAGTTAAATATATAAGAAAAAAAAATAATTTAAAGTGCCCCCATCCCTCCGTGCTCGAAGCGCAGAAGCGAACGCATACGTAAGTCTAAATCTGTAAAGGCGTTTAAAGCATCGTTAGCAATCTGCTTGCTCTTGGGGCATTTGTGCATGCTCAATCCCAAGCCACCTCTGTGTGTCCATAAAAAAATTCATCCCACTTATTTGATATTTCTATACATTGCATTTAAAAAATGTACATCGATTTGACCCCGCTAATGATTGGAAAATCGTACGAACGTCTCCTAATACTTACATTTTCAGATGAAGTTCTAGTGGTGTATACCTAGTTTAAAGTGGAACGAAACTCTCTCAATCAACATTAACTATGTTTATTCCTTATGCTGTTAGCATTAGTAATTATAGAGGAAGGTATATTATATTTACTTGTTTTAAACTTTTATTTATTTTTTTACTTGCTTCCTGGTTTCTAGCCTAGGCCAAACTAATGTCAAAATGAGCATTTTTCATGAGCATTTTTATTAATTTATCTAAAAAAGGGGGAAAAGAGAAACCCTTTTGAGGCTCTTCTTTTTTAAGAATGAGTGGATTGATTGACAGATGAGTGGATAGATGAGTGGATGAGTGGATAGACTCCACTAAACGCGTAGAGCTTTGCCTTATGCTACACTATACTATCATGTGATTCTGAGATTCCACATCAACAATGCTATGAACTATTAACTTTGTTATTATGACAATCATGTTGATTATGAACCCCTATTTTTATTACTATATACATATGTATTATTATCCTTATAATGGTTGTAAATTATGATATTACTATGTACAATAAATTGTCAAGGTGTTCTTTATCTTATCGTGTTGTTTTGTTACTACCTCTTATTTTATGTATATCTCTGTGGAATCCACCATCATGTGACCCTCAGTATTTTTTTGTTGTGCTTCATTTAAAGTCCTAACCTTCTTTTCTTATTTATGGTTCAATATTAGGGATGGAGGTGAATGACTTTACCCTCTCATTTGCCTCATATAAAGTCCCAACAACCCCCTTCCCCCTTCCCCCCCTTCTTATGCTAAATACAAGAGACATATGGGTTCCTACTTGAATCTCTGTGTGCTTTTAGTATTTCTTTCAGATCTGTGCAGTAATCCAGTGTGAGGCTTTTCCTGTAATAAAGACCGCTCACTGCTGCTCTCTCTCCTTGTGCAGGGTGACTGGTCTGACCTCAGCCCCCTCCTGTAGTTTTCTGCAGCCAGTCTTAGTGGGTGGAGTCTGATAGGTCCCTCCCACAGCTCTGCTCTCTGCACAATATATGTACAGTGCAGTGATGATTACTTTACAAGGTTTTAAATGAGTTTGCAAAGACAATTGGTGCACCCAAGTTAATTTATATCTTTTGAGGAATATATGTAAGGTGCCTGGAGTTCGGCTGTATCGTGTTAATGTATTTTCATATTTGCAGCTTTCATTAAACTAAAAAATAAACCATGACAATGGTTTATGATACACAGTACATAGAGCCAACTAAATGTCATCCAGTTAGGTCTACTTAAAATAAACACAAAGTCCTCCATTGCAAAAATTTGTTCATGCCATATTGAAATGCATCTATAAAATTACGGTCAGATCTGCTGCTACATAACATACACAAAAAATAAACATGGGGTCACCTACCTGGATGTTACCCAATTCCTCTTATAGGCTGGGCAGCAAATCAGAGATCCATACTCACCCAGAGCATCTGAGGTCCTTTCATGCATACTAGACATGGCGAAAGGCAACAGCAGCCACTTAACCAAGACACACTAACCTGCATGTACTGGCTAATTATGGAGTCAGAATCAGCATCACTTACTTTGTGTTATGCAGGTGATTGGAGCAAAAATCTTCCAGGTACTCAGCAGATAGAGTCCTATATCCTGCAAAGTTAAAGTACATCGGTCAAAAGAGAAAAATAAGACAAAGACTAATTTCTCTTTTTTCTAATTTACAATCGTATGGTGGGAGTATATGCTTGTTACAGCGAGACTGATCTTCTTGGCTTTCTTAATAAAACCTTTAATGATGATGAATATGGCTACACCATATAATTACAACCAAATAGCTTAAACAATGCCTTTTTCACCTGAATGATGTTCTGAATGTCCTTCTTTTTCTCGGGGTAGGAATACCACCACCAGGGGCTCCTAGCAAAATTGTCTTCCGAGTCATATTCCTGAGGCTGCGATTTGCTACACAAACTGTAATCCAACGAGTCTGACCGTATGTAAGTGCGCTTGGGAATGACAAGTTGCTGAAACTGTAAGAACAGAAGGCATGGGATAGTGAGTACCAAGTTATTGAATTTGCTGTCTGTGTCCTTGATGGAAAATTTCCCTTTAGTTCCTGGCCAAACGGAAAGAAGGGGAGAATTGCAGCCTGTGAAAAGTGTTGTAACCCTTACATTATGTAGCTACATAGCACAGCAGGTTAGGGCAGTCAAGATGAGCATGTGCTTTACTTTTTTCCAGTAACTTGGTTCCTCAGCTGTGGGTTAAGCTTGTCCAAAGTTGACCAGCTTGATGAACTCTACAACCTGCTGTAACTAGAACATAACTTAGGGTACCTTGTTCTCGGTTAGCTCATCCTCCGGTTTCATCAGGACCACACTTTTGTCGACAGCGCGCATTGCACAATAAGAGCCACCATCGGCTTGGAGTTGCATGTTAACATTGGATTTGGGCAACACTTTTGTCTCAGAGAACTTCAAGTTGACCTGAAACACAAAAAGCAGTAAGCAGTGGGGTGTAGTAATTATCGCTTCTGAAAAATTACAGATTAAAGCTGACCTGTCATTAAATTCACACTTCCTGTCATGAAAACCAAGTTCTTGCCTGTGCTCAAAGAACTGTGCATATGTGAAGAACGGACCACAGAACTTTGCATGCACATTTAAATTGACTGTGGCCCCCATTAACCTATTTAAAGCACTGCAGGACTCAAGATCATTGAGTGGTCCACAGATCCTGTGACCCATGACCAGACCACGATTGTTACGTTCCTGTGCTTTATCCAGTTTGCCTTCTGACTACATCTGATCTTATTCCCTCTGGTACCTGACCTCCGGCTTGCTTCTTGACTCTACATCTTGCATATCCCTTGGCCTCATCTTTTGCCCATGTGATACCGACCTAGGCATTGCTCCTGTTTATGCTCTCGTCTTCTGAATCTGTGCCTCTGCTGCCCGCCTGTTGCCAACTTCTACCTGTCTGACCATGTTCCTGCCTCCTGCTTATGCATGCGCTGTGCCGACATCGGCATGAGTTCCTGTTCCAGAGTTTCTACTTCATTGCAAGATCCAGTTCTTCTGCTGGGCAGAACTTACTACAGGTGTCTGTGCCATTCTGTGTCCTGTCTTACCCTGTCATCAATCTTGGGGGACAAACAGGGCAGGAAGAGTAAGGGAAAGCCCTCTCATCTGTTCAACCTCTATCAGATACATGACACTTCACATGAATTAATAGGGCAATATGAATTACCTGCAGGAAAAAGTCTTTAGGCCTTGCTATGAAAATAAAGGAAATTGTCACTCTACTTCCTCATGACACCCAAAGCCTAAGTGAAATTCACATCTTCTTATGATTACAGTAGCATAGAGGATGTTACATATCATTAGATACTATAGAGTGTCTATTGCTTTTAATCAATGCTAAGCACTGTTTCTTAGGCGGAGGTTACATACTCCCTCATAACGGGAAGCTCTAGTTATTTACTATTTATTTTGAAAAGACCTGTCACTTTGCCCATTCCCTATAGGCGGTGTAGTGTGCTTAAATCATAGACCAAGATCAAAACCAGTTTGGAAGACACTCACAGCATGTTTCAGGCATGGCGTCACTTGGGCGGTTGTAGTGTCAGCAGCGACGGTGCCAGAGTCAGAAATCATTAAAACCAGTATATTTCCAGATGGAGATATATCTCTGATGGGGAGGAAGAGTTCTACCGAGCCAGAGAGAGCTGCACAATGGGAGAACAAAGAGGATTGTGAGTTAAAAAAAAAATGAAGTTACGTCCAAAAATTCTGAGTTCAGTAAAAGGAACTTACAGTCACCCTTTGACCTTTCAACTTTCTTCTGGCCTTGTTGTACTATTTTACCCTCCAATGTAACCTGAAATAGAGAAGAGAGACGTCTGTGTCTGGACACAGTCTAGAATAGTTAGAATAGTAAGTGCTCAGTGTATTAATAACTGGAAAGATGCACATTGTGAGGTGCCAAAATTTCCCCAGCTGCCAGTTTTGTTATACTGTAGAAGAAAACAATTAAATCTGCTTCTACTAATTCAGAAAAACACAATTGGCAGGCTTTTACATTTCAATTAACCTTTTTTGTCTGAGGATATATGTATGGTTATCACGCCCACACAATCTTTTACTGGGAACAATGGACTTGTGTTTCTTTTTTTCAACTTCATTATGTAACTTAATGTTGACTGACTTACTATCTCTGCTGGAGAAGAAGCTACGCTACTTCCCCTAGCAAAATGCGTTGACGTCATCAGCATCATGTGACGCCACCCTCAGCAAGCCCCACTGTAACCAGGGCAATGGACACAGTGGTTCCATCTATTCCTTTGCCAACAGGAGTCTGCTGACATCGTATCAAACGATTTTGGATTGAGCCATCAGTGGGAGTCTCGGTAAGGGGTGCCTGGTCAATGGCAGTGGTACTGTACCCTCTATCAATACATCCACCTAGACATGTGTGATCAAGCCTACTTAATGCTATCTGAGCACGAGTAAACAGGACACTTAATGAGGGTCCACCACAGAGGCCTTATGCACCCAAGCCTGTTGGAATATATCCTCCATTTCTCAGCAGACATAGTGCACAACTTGATAAGCCTAGTAGCAGTACTAAACATTATCAGCACTTATATCGCTTTTTGTCTTCTCAGTTACTTCATTTCCAGTGTAGCTGTAGGTCATCTATCTTTCCAGGAACAGTATACTTTACCATAACAACACAGCCCATAGGAAGTAACAGGCCTGCAGCCCTGGATGTTGATCATTGCAAGATTTAATGCTCCTAGGTCTATCAGCACTTTTGTTACCAACTTTGGTTCGATATCCAAACTTGCAATTACAGTTCATCTGAACTAGAGGATCCCCATTTCTTGCTGCCCATGACCACATTGTGCACATCCCCCTCCTATTGGTAACTGACGGATTACCAGCTGCTCATCCCTCTGGTGATAGACAGGATTACCTGTCTGCTCCCATCCCCTCATCCCATGGGGCCATACCCAGATTACATGACATAATTGTCCTTTACCAGGGGTTTCCTTTTGTATTGTTTGTTCTGGTTTGGTGACAATAAATTTGTGGATTTTTTCTTTCATGAACCCGTTCTTCTCGTTCAGTTTTCTTTATATCTCTGCTGGAAACCTGTTCCAAGCATCCACTCATTAAAATAATGCTTTCTGAAGTTATTCCTGAATTTCCCTCCTGCTAGTTTGAGGTCATGTCTCCATGTTCTTGATCTCAGCTTCATATTAAAAACACTGCCCTCCTGAAACTTAGTCACACCCTTCAGGTATTTTAAGATTTTTTAGCACAGTGGTTAAGTGGTTAGCACACTGCCTAGCAGCACTAGGGTTGTTGGTTCAAATCCCAATCATGGCACTATCTACCTGGAGTTTGTATGTTCTCCTTGTGCCTGCATGAGTTTCTTCCGGGTGGTACTCTGGTTTTCTTCCATATGCCAAAGAAATGCTGGTAGGTTAATTGGCTCCTATCTAAATTGGCCCTAGTATGTGTATGAATGAATGTGAGTTAGGAACCTTAGATTAGATAAGCTCCTCGAGGACAGGGACTGATGTAAATTTACTATATATATATATATATATATATATATATATATATATATATATATATATATATATAGCATTGTGTAAATTGATGGCACTGTAAAAGTACCTGTGATAAATAATAAATATATATGTTCTCAATGTATTTCAAAGACCTTATCCAACTAGCCTAGTAACATAAAAAGACTCTAATGGTGAAAATTACTAAACTACAAACAAACTTAATTTCAGCCTCCAAATCATTTACTTTATCCTCCACGGTAACTGTTAAAGTAACCTTCAACTAGATTTCAACCTAGAGTAGATTCCTCTTTGGCTGATAAATTGTGCTTTATTGAGCCCAAACATAAAACTACCATTATTAAAAATAAATACAATATTTTAACCGGTAACCTGAAAGAAGATTTAGATCAGATCTCATTTGTCTAAATCATATTCTCTGCCAGATCTTTTGCCATCATCCAAAACGTATTAATTCCCTTTAATTCCTAAAGCACATGTCCCCACATGGCTTATCAATAATTCTATATTATCACATCCATCTCATTCCTTAGATTTGGAAAAGGCTTTAAAAGAATATCTGGTTAATAGCGCGACTCCTGATATCTCCTCAATGACACTTTGGGAGGCACATAAACCGGTGATTAGAGGTGTTTGTATTCGCCAGGCCTCTTTTCTCAAAAAAGAAAAGCGCTTAAAGCAGCAAAAACTAGAAGCAGAATTTAATTCTGCACATGTGCTCTTCCAATCTAACCCCTCTCCTACAACAAAATTAAATTAGATAAAACATGCCTTGATCTTGACCTTTTCCTTTCGGACTCAGCGGATAAAACGAAACGTAAATCCAGACACTTATTTTATTTTAAAGCCAATAAGCCTAGTACACTTCTTGCCCGGGCCCTTAATAAGATAAAACGCCATTCTAAACCAATACGGTTGAACTTATCCCAAGGTACATATACCAGTAACCCTATAAAAATCCTAAATGCCTTCCAAAAGCATCTTGCCTCCCTATATAACAGGGAAGATCCTCTAGATCAAGCCTCAGCAGACTCCTTCTTTTCACAGTTCACTCTTCCAACTATTCCCCCGACTCATCGCAAGTGCCTTGAAAACCCAATATCCACTAATGAACTCCTGATGGCCATTAAATCCCTTAAGTTGAATAAAAGCCAAGGCCCAGATGGCCTTTCACCCTTGTATTACAAAAAATTTGCTTCTATCCTAGCTCCAGTATTGACTGAAGCCCTTAATTCCCCATTAAACGGACATAGCTTTAGAACTGAAACATTAACTGCAATTATTTCAATGATACCTAAACCCCACTCTGATGAAACATCTTGCTCTAATTACAGACCCATCTCGTTGCTTAATTTAGACATCAAACTTTTAGCAAAAGTTTTAGCAACTCGCCTAAATAATATAGTTGGCTCTTTAATACATAGAGATCAAGTAGGCTTCATCCCAAAGCGTCAAGCGGGGGATAATATACGTAGAGCGACACTATTGATACATATTGCCAAATTAAGAAAAATCCCACTTTGTTTTTTATCTCTAGATATCAAAAAAGCGTTCAATACAGTTTCGTGGCCCTACCTACGCTATGTCCTACAATGCTGGGGATTTGGCCCTCATTTCCTTAGTTGGATCTCTTCTTTATATGATAAACCCAAGGCGTATGTCAAATATGCAGGGTATAAATCAACCACATTCGACATCTGCAGAGGTACGAGACAGGGTTGCCCACTATCCCCACTTATATTTGCCTTACTCATTGAACCCCTTGCCCAATCAATTTGCTCTGATCCCTCAATTAAAGGCCTTGAGTTAGCTGGACATCATCACAAAATCTGTCTCTTTGCAGACGACATCTTAATCTTTATGTCCTCTCCACATATATCCGCTCCTAATCTTCTCCGAAAACTTCAACAATTTGCTCATATTTCTGGTCTAGTCATTAATCCTCAAAAATCTATGGCACTAAACATCTCCCTATCCCCCTCAGATGTACAACAGTCACAAACATCTCTCCCTTTCACATGGTCTACTACCAGTCTTCCATATTTAGGAATTAATATTACGCCTCATCTCTCTGAACTATTTAGGATGAATTTTCCACCTATCTTACGACAGATTATCAACTTAATAACTCAGTGGTCTTCTCTCCCTATATCTTGGATTGGTAAAATCAATGTTATTAAGATGGCTATATTACCTAAATTTCTTTATCTTTTCAGGGTTTTACCTATTTCGGTCCCAACATATTTTTTAAGAATAATGCAGCGTAAAATAACAACCTTTGTTTGCGGCTCTTCAAAACCCCACTTACCTAAACATACTTTATATCTTCCAAAACTTAAAGGTGTTCTCGGATTTCCTAATTTATCTACCTATTACCATGCAGCTCATTTGGCACAAATACCTAAATACCATGCGACAACTGAAATACCACTTTGGGTAGCTCTGGAGTCTATAGATTGTGACCCATTATCAATATCCAATCTCCTGTGGATACAGCCCTCTTGCCGGAAAAAACGTACAAATCCGATAACTAAACAATCCCTTGCAATATGGGACAGATTTAAATTGTTATGTGGTTTACAATCTTCTCATAATCCACTCTTATTGTTCCTTAAAAATCCTCTTTTTTATCCTGCCTGGAAATTTCCTAAAACCCTTAAAACATGGACCACCTTTAAATTGACCCAATTACATGATCTTACTTCCTCTAATTCCTTTAAAACATTCACAGACTTAAGTAATAGTCACAAACTTCCAAACTCCGAAATTTTCCGATATCTTCAGATTAAAATTTTTTATATGCCTAATATCAAAGGAAGACTTGCACTCGATAAATATATCATACTTTGAAAACATATGTAAACATGACCCCCATACAAAAGGACTTATTTCGAACATTTATGCCCAACTCATTTCTAAATCGGATTCCAGCCCAACCACATATGTAGCTAAGTGAGAATCTGATCTTGGATTCTCATTGGATACAACAAAATGGGATAAGATTTGGAGTACTACAAAATCCTCCTCTCAAAATATAGCTGCTTTAGAAACCAACTACAAAGTACTTACACGTTGGTACTTAGTTCCTACTAGAATTGCGAAATTTGCCCCCAATTACTCCTCCTCTTGCTTTCGAGGCTATACTGAACCTGGATCACATTTTCATATTTGGTGGACCTGTCCAATTGTCAAAAGATTTTGGGAAAACATATTCCGCATGATCTCGATATTATTTGCAGTGTCCATCCTTCCTGATCCCTTGATTGCGCTTCTGAATTTAAAACCGACAATTCTCTCTAATAATCAGTTCAAGCTAATGCTGTAGATTACTACAGCCACGAAACAAACAATCGCTAAAGCCTGGAAAACTCATACCCTGATATTAACTGAAACTAATTATAGAATTAATCAAGCCATGGTTCATGCCAAAACAGAGGCTATAACGCATGACAAAATTCCTAAATTCAAGCATATATGGCTTCCTTGAACGACACATTTCCTGCCTTCTAATTTCGATGCAACCTTATTGATGCCTGGGTAAATTTCTCATGCATTTTCATTTTCTCATATTTAATATATGGTTGAAAACACGCCTTACCTCGGAGATCCCTTCCCTTTTATTTCCTTTCCTCTCTCCTCTTTCCTTTCTTTTCTAACCCTTTAGCTATCCTACCTTTCTTTTTCCTTTCTTATACTCCTTGCTCTTCATCAGGTTCATATAGCGTCACTTTTAATTATATTTCATGTTTCTATGACGTTATTAACCATTGGAACTTCCTCTTACTTGAAATATGAGAGCGACAATTCCTTAACGCTTCTTTTATTTAAAACTTTAGATATTCTCAAATTATAACTTTATTGAGATTCCATTATTCTATCATAGTCTATGTTTAGACATGTTTGCTTTCTTAACACTATAGGAAATGTCTCTCTGAGTTGACAATTTTTTGTTTAAAGTAAGAGACAACTTTATCTTTTGTCATATTATAATGTTATATTGTACCTTACTATTGTATATTCCTGTATTGCTTTTGAACCTGTTCCCTGACTTATAAAACTTCAATAAACAAATTTGCCAAAACATATTAATTCCAAAATATCTCCCTGCGGAAGACCCCCCCCCCCCCAATCCCACTTGCTTAGACATGTTAGATAGCTGAAGTCCATGTTCCTATGAAGAAACTTAAAAACAATAAAAACCGTATCCAATAATATTAAAATTACAACTTCTCTGATCCAGACATGTTGAAAGCCATATCATAATCATCCCAAAACTGGACAAATGCCCGCAAAATAGGGCAAACTATAGACCAGATTTAGTAGCCCGATTTCCTATATTGAGAGCTACAAGACAAGGCTATACCCTATTCTTCTTTTTATCTTTGCTTTAGAAACCTTAGTCCAAGATATACGCCAACAAACAGATGTTAAGGGCATTAAAATATTATTCACAAATGAATGCTTTCTGCCAATGATATACTTCTGGATCTACTGTCACCCCACAATTCTATTCCCTGTCTTTTCTTCTCACTTCAAAATTGTACTCTGTTTTAAGCACTCCACATCAATTAAATCAAATTTCAAGCACTCGACATTTTCATGCCACAAGAGACACAGACCCCCTCCCCCCAATTCAACTTTACCATTATATGTCTCTAGAGTCCATCTTACAGGGCCAACTACCTGGCCATTTTCAAGAAACTAGACTCTTCTACAGAAATAGTAACCCATGAATATATCATAGATTGGCAGAATTAATGTGATCAAGTTGATCTTTTTACCCAAACTTCTCTATACTGAGCCCCTAGACTCTCCCTATAGAGAGACAATGGATCTCTAAAAACATTATGTTTAGACATTACAATTTTGAAGGACTGCAGTGATACACATTACTAAAACCGGCAAAACAAATTTCCCCTTTAACAGTGTTACATGCCCCTACGGAAATGCCTTTATGGACATTGTTGGATACACCAGATGACACTCAACCTCCATCATTTAGAGATCCAACATCTTTCTCTGATGTTATGTCACTAACTAAAACTTTGGGACTATTTTCACCATATTCACCTGTAGTGGGTGTGACCGGGTGTCCCCTGTTTCCACCTGATGTCTAATCAGACTACAGTAGCTTTACCAATTGGAATAGTTTGGGGCAAAGACCCAGCACTCTTCTCTCCTCCTTTACCCCTCCTCTCCTCTCCTGCAGTCTCTTCTGATATGTTTTATCCCAGAGACCTTTCACCATTTTTGGTTCTCACTCATCAATGTCTTTTTGTAATTGAGGTCTTCCAACTGAAAGTATTCATTTAAATGAGGTCTAAGTAAAAATCTAACTTCCTTCCTCCTGCTGGGGATCTACATATGATATCCCTACAATTTTGATTTTCTTTCCTATTGCTTACCTGCACTGTTTTTCTCATTTTGCATTCAGCTAAAATGAGCAACCCCAATTTTTTTTAATCTTCTGTAGAATTGGCTAACTCTGTACCCCAATACTATACTCTCTGCTAATAAGTCAGACTAGACTACCCTGGCCATACAGACTCAAGCCTAGCAAACACTGAGACAGAAGCTTCTACATTCAAAAGTGCTTTCACCCAAACACAAGCAAAACAACTTGTAAAACTGTATATGAATTGCAGTGTAGTGAGACAAAGCCCAGTCTACTGAAGAGATAAAACATTCTCTCAACAAACAGAAGAGTTAACTCAGGCCAGGTCTACACAGTCTTTTTATACCTTAAATCTTAGAAAGGCAACCAATTTGGTCTTAAGGTAAATTGTAACAGAATATTCTATAACTGTAGACCCACCATCCTACACACAACCATATTCTTGTTACAAGGCATTCCGCAACATTTACTGTCACAGTAATGTCTGTGCATTGATCTTGATCATTAAAGAGGCAGGAACTGTCAAATCCTTGTGGGCAAGGACAGCTCAGAGTTTTGTACAAATTATATTACTTCCGGCAGTCTTAATCAAATACACCTGGATTTGTTTGGTTATGCTGAAGCAACCCTCATCCAAGTGACTTTCTTAACTCATATGAGTGTTGGAACTATACCCCATTAACTGTATATTCACATGGGCAAATTACTCAAATCTAATCACCTTTAGATGTTGTGCATCTATGCACCTTATAACCAGAAGAAAAGTCTTACCAAATAGAAAAGTTCAATATACCCATTGTCCTCCTCCTCTGCCAGGGAATAGTCGACTGTGACAGCCACATTCTGGTGACATGGTGCCGAACTTTTTAACGGTCGTATATACAGGTAGCTCTTGGTCTCCACATAGATGTCCTTCAGATAGAGGCTGGCCGTGCCGTAGGTGACAAGCACATTGCCACTAGAATAGGGCTCCCCTTTTTGGTCAGTAGTGGCCTAGGGTCACATCGGAAAGGACAAAAATCAGTATTAGAATGGGTGGAGACATCATTGTAGACAGATATGGAGACTCACTTCCATGGATTTATATCACAGATGGGGGAAAAGCATTACAGATACAGATGCAATATTTACATGCTATTCAGTGTATGCCTTGACAGAGGTTCCTCAGAACAAGACACCAATAAAGTGAGAATAGAACCACTTGTTTCCAGGCAGAGAATAAATATATTATATCAGAATGTAATCATGCTGAAACCTTCTTTTACTTTATTCCATGTGTTGTTATTTAGTGCAATTAAAGCAGTAGTCAACTTGGTAAGCAAAAAAAAATTCCTCCTGTAAGGCAATGGTAATGGTATTATGCAATGCAATGTAATGTGAAATTTACCTTGAAACAAAGCCTTCCAGGAGCACGCTGTCACCGCTGACAGAGCTTCCACCTCCACCTAGTCTTCCTCCCAGGTTCGTGGGCTCCGGTCCTTCGAATGGATGATCCGCAATGACGTCACTCCCGTGCATACATGGAGTCGCTGTGCACAGGGCTTTGAAGGAACAGCACAGGTATGCTGTTCCTTCAGAGCGCATGCACCAGTGACGTCACCAGCGGCTTCTCGAGTAAGTATCTTCCAAACAGGTGCAAATGCAATAGGTTGCTGCTTACAAGCCCTTAGATTTGGTGGCTACATTAGCTTCCTTTTTTCAGGCAATTATTTCTTTATTTTCATCCGGTGATCCAGCCAGTAACACACTTACTGCCCTAGGGTGACAACACTCAATCACTGTACTGTATCTATGGAGAAGCATCATTGTCACCCTAGAACAGGACCACAATAACCTTTCCCTCTCCTTATCTCTAGTATATGGGGGGTAGGGGAGATTGAGCCAGTTCTGTAGTCCTCAGAGATAACTGGAAAGTAGAATCTAACTCTAGAGATCAGATTACTGGAAAGCTCAGTTTGTTGTTTTCTTTGCACTTAGACCCCTTTCACACTGGGGCACTTTTCAGGCATTTTAGCACTAAAAATAGCACATGCAAAGTGCCTGAAAAGTGCCTCTCATGCTTCCCCAGTGTGAAAGCCCAAGTGCTTTCACACTGGGGTGGTGCGCTTGCAGGAAGGGAAAAAAAAGTCCTGCAAGCAGCATCTTTGGGGCGGTGCGGGAGCGGTGTATACACCGCTCTCAAAACGCCCTGCCTATTGAAATGAATGGGCAGCGCTGCCGAAGCGCCTGCACAGCGCTTCAGGAGTGCCGCAACACGGGCGCTATTAATCCTTTCGACGGCCGCTAGCATGGGGTTAAAAGCGCCCCGCTATAACAGCGGTAAAGCGCCACTAAAACTAGCGGCGCTTTACCCCAACCTCCCACACCACCCCAGTGTGAAAGGGGTCTTATTGAAAAGGTATAACAAAATGCTCTCAATGGTACAGTGGGGACGGAAAGTATTCAGACCCCCTTACATTTTTCAATCTTTGTTATATTGCAGCCATTTGCTAAAATCATTTAAGTTCATTTTTTTTCCTCATCAATGTACACACAGCACCCCATATTGACAGAAAAACACAGAATTGTTGACATTTTTGCAGATTTATTAAAAAAGAAAAACTGAAATATCACATGGTCCTAAGTATTCAGACCCTTTGCTGTGACACCCATATATTTAACTCAGGTTCTGTCCATTTCTTCTGATCATCCTTGAGATGGTTCTACAGCTTCATTTGAGTCCAGCTGTGTTTGATTATACTGATTGGACTTTATTAGGAAACGCACACACCTGTCTATATAAGAACTTACAGCTCACAGTGCATGTCAGAGCACATGAGAATCATGAGGTCAAAGGAACTGCCTGAAGAGCCCAGGGACAGAATAGTGGCAAGGCAAAAACATTTCTGCTGCACTTAAGGTTCCTAAGAGCACAGTGGCCTCCATAATCCTTAAATGGAAGACGTTTGTGATGACCAGAACCCTTCCTAGAGCTGGCCATCCGGCCAAACTGAGCTATCGGGGAAGAAGAGCCTTGATGAGAGAGGTAAAGAAGAACCCAAAGATCACTGTGGCTGAGCTCCAGAGATGCAATCGGGAGATGGGAGAAAGTTGTAGAAAGTCAACCACCATTGTAGCCCTCCACCAGTCGGGGCTTTATGGCAGAGTGGCCCGACGGAAGCCTCTCCTCAGTGCAAGACACATGAAACCCGCATGGAGTTTGCTAAAAAAACACCTGAAGGACTCCAAGATGGTGAGAAATAAGATTCTCTGGTCTGATGAGACCAAGATAGAACTTTTTGGCCTTAATTCTAAGCGGTATGTGTGGAGAAAACCAGGCACTGCTCATCACCCGTCCAATACAGTCTCAACAGTGAAGCATGGTGGTGGCAGCATCATGCTGTGGGGGTGTTTTTCAGCTGCAGGGACAGGACAACTGGTTGCAATCGAGGGAAAGATGAATGCGGCCAAGTACAGGGATATCCTGGACGAAAACCTTCTCCAGAGTGCTCAGGACCTCAGACTGGTCCGAAGGTTTACCTTCCAACAAGACAATGACCCTAAGCATACAGCTAAAATAACGAAGGATTGGCTTCACAACAACTCCATGGCTGTTCTTGAATGGCCCAGCCAGAGCCCTGACTTAAACCCAATTGAGCGTCTCTGGAGAGACCTAAAAATGGCTGTCCACCAACGTTTACCATCCAACCTGACAGAACTGGAGAGGATCTGCAAGAAGGAATGGCAGAGGATCCCAAAATCCAGGTGTGAAAAACGTGTTGCATCTTTCTCATAAAGACTCATGGCTGTATTAGATCATAAGGGTGCTTCTAATAAATACTGAGCAAAAGGTCTGAATACTTAGGACCATGTGATATTTCAGTTTTTCTTTTTTAATAAATCTGCAAAAATGTCAACAATTCTGTGTTTTTCTGCCAAAATGGGGTGCTGTGTGTACATTTATGAGGAAAAAAATGAACTTAAATGATTTTAGCAAATGGCTGCAATATAACAAAGAGTGAGGGGGTCTGAGCAAATAAGAGAAGGTCATTATTAGGGTTTACATACATTATATTACCAAAAGTATTAAGAAGCCTGCCTTTACATGCACATGAACTTTAATGGCATCCCAGTCTTAGTTCATAGGGTTCAATATTGAGTTTGCCCACCCTTTGCAGCTATAACAGCTTCAGCTCTTCTGGGAAGGCTGTCTACCAGGTTTAGGAGTGTGTCTATGGGAATGTTTGACCATTCTTTCAGAAGCACATTTGTGAGGTCGGGCACTGATGGTGGACAAGCAGGCCTGACTCGCAGTCTCCGCTCTAATTCAGCCCAAAGGTGTTCTATCGGGTTGAGGTCAGGACTCTGTGCAGGCCAGTCAACTTCCTCCACCCCGAACTTGCTCACCCATGTCTTTATGGACCTTGCTTTGTGCAATGGTGTGCAGTCACGTTGGAACAGGAAAGGGCCATCCCCAAACTGTTCCCACAAAGTTGGGAGCACGAAATTGTCCAAAATGTCTTGGTATGCTGACGCCTTAAGAGTTCCCTTCACTGGAACTAAGGGGCCAAACCCAACCCCTGAAAAACAACCCCACACCATAATACCCCCTCCACCAAATGATTTGGCCCAATACTTTTCGGGGTTGAGGAACTTGACTGGCCTGCACAGAGTCCTGACCTCAATCCGGTAGAAGATCTTTGGGATGAATTAGAGCGGAGACTGCGAGCCAGGCATTCTCGTCCAACATCAGTGCCCGACTCCACAAATGCACTTCTGAAAGAATGGTCAAACATTCCCATAGACACACTCCTAAACCTTGTGGACAGCCTTCCCAGAGGAGTTGAAACTGTTATAGCTGTAAAGGGGTTGCCAACTCAATATTGAACCCTCGGACTAAGACTGGGATGCCATCAAAGTACCATAAGGATGTGTAGGCAAGCGTTCCAATACTTTTAGTAATATAGTGTACATTCTAATGGAGAAAATTACCCTTTTTGCCTCCATCTCCTGACCTAACACAACCCTCCACAGATGCATACAGGTCCCAATCTGATGGACATGGCTCCACTATTTATTTAAATCCAGTTAAAAGTCTTGCCTGCACCTGCATATCATGCCCAACAGACAAGTAAAAACCCCTTGCTTTTCTGGCCTTCTGTGTTTCATTAAGGAGATCCCCTCCACTTCCTGTCCTACAAACTTGAGATGAAATGTCTCCAAAGTGAGGGAAATCTCCTTTTACACATCTGTCATCAGAACAGTTGTCCGCATTGGAAGATTTCTCCTTTTAAATAATAAATAAATACATACAATTTGTTTCTGATTTAGCCCCTTTTAATCCTTTACTTACCCTAATCAGCCCTAACTCCTGCTTGTATAGATAATATGGTGCCGCGCTAATCCTATTCTATGAACTTCTCCTTGTGAAATGCAATAAGATTACTAAAATAAATATAAAAAGGCCCGGCCTAGAGGGCCAGTGATAAATATAGACAAGTGTTAAAATCCACTGTGCACAATAAATAAATAAATAAAAATATATAGTGGATGTGAGCGATAAATAAATAAACAGCCTAAAAGCCTCAAAAATTCCAATCGTGACTATCCATAGGTGTAAATATTGTGATAATGTGACAAAAACCAAGAAAATTATATTAGCATAAATTAAATACAATAATTAGCAATCACAGACCAGCAAAGTGCAAGGTGCCAACACTGTGCAATCTAAATGGCTGAATCATAACGTAAACATAATGTGAACCAACAAGTTTTCCGTAAGGTGCAAGCGTGCAAACAAACTTATATAAAGTGTATAGTCCAAACTGGATGGTATCAGAATAGAATGTCCCAGCAGATGGAATATAAAAATCATACAGAAATAGCGTCCTTAATCTTCAATAAAATCTTTGTGACTTAAAGTGCTGGCATGCGCATGTAGCAGTTAAAGTGCCTGGTGACTCAAGGTTTCATGCAGCTTCGTGTGTAAACACTCCAGTGAGCAGTGGCCCCTTACCTCACAGAAATGGGGCAACAGCATATGACCAAATTGGTTCTTATCTTTTTTCCGCCTAGCGGCTCCTGCGTATTCCTCACCGTCCTGGGGTGGGATTCCCTCAGATTCCCTCAGATTCCCTCAGGTATGGTCCAGGGAGGTGTGTTTGAAAACAGGAATAAAGGAACCCAATAGTGTAATACCGTTTACAAGGTGACTAAGTTTATTAGATAAAAGTAGCTTTAGATGAAAGAAAGCTACGAGCTCGCCGCTCGTCGGATACAAACACCCTGCTGTTCAATTTTAAATGTGAGTAGCTGCTACTTTTATCTAATAAACTTAGTTACCTTGTAAACGGTATTACACTATTGGGTTCCTTTATTCCTGTTTTCAAACACACCTCCCTGGACCATACCTGAGGGAATCTGAGGGAATCTGAGGGAATCTGAGGGAATCCCACCCCAGGACGGTGAGGAATACGCAGGAGCCACTAGGCGGAAAAAAGATAAGAACCAGTTTGGTCATATGCTGTTGCCCCATTTCTGTGAGGTAAGGGGCCACTGCTCACTGGAGTGTTTACACACGAAGCTGCATGAAACCTTGAGTCACCAGGCACTTTAACTGCTACATGCGCATGCCAGCACTTTAAGTCACAAAGATTTTATTGAAGATTAAGGACGCTATTTCTGTATGATTTTTATATTCCATCTGCTGGGACATTCTATTCTGATACCATCCAGTTTGGACTATACACTTTATATAAGTTTGTTTGCACGCTTGCACCTTACGGAAAACTTGTTGGTTCACATTATGTTTACGTTATGATTCAGCCATTTAGATTGCACAGTGTTGGCACCTTGCACTTTGCTGGTCTGTGATTGCTAATTATTGTATTTAATTTATGCTAATATAATTTTCTTGGTTTTTGTCACATTATCACAATATTTACACCTATGGATAGTCACGATTGGAATTTTTGAGGCTTTTAGGCTGTTTATTTATTTATCGCTCACATCCACTATATATTTTTATTTATTTATTTATTGTGCACAGTGGATTTTAACACTTGTCTATATTTATCACTGGCCCTCTAGGCCGGGCCTTTTTATATTTATTTTAGTAATCTTATTGCATTTCACAAGGAGAAGTTCATAGAATAGGATTAGCGCGGCACCATATTATCTATACAACATTTCTTTAGGCCAAGTGACACCTAACAGGTGCACGCAGCTGCTCCACGTTTAGCCTTTCCATATCTGATAGCGCAGGAATATCCTCTTATACAATTGACTAACTCCTGCTTACCCCTCTCCCCTGAGTTTTTACTTTCTCTCTGGTTTTTGTGTTTACTTAAAGTTTTCTAACTATTTCTTTCTTTTTACTTTACTTTTTTTTTCTATCGGCTGTTTATTAAAAGGGATCCAGGTGGCTTTACAGTTGCCCAACGACTTTTAAAGTAGTGAGTAAAGTAGCTCCCCTCTGCCGCCATCCCCTGTCATCTATGGTTGTTACCTGGCTCTCCCGTTACTCGATCACACAGGGTGCGTCTTAGCCCTCTTGAGATACCAATTAAGTTAAATGAAAAAAAAAAGTGTAAAAAATAATAAATGTTTATAAAATAAATAAAAAATTTTTTTTTTTTAAATTTAAAGAACTCCAGTGCCCCCCAGAACATGCGCATGCATGTGGGGCCTGCATGTGTATGTAAGCAGCAATTGTGTCCCACGTGTGAGGTGTCACCCTGATTGGAGTGAGAGAAAAAATTCTGAGGCCATAATTCTTTGTTACTTCTAAACTGATAACAAGTGAAAACTTTTAAAGCGTCACCTGCAAAAAACTTTAGATACCATAGTTTTCTCGATTTCATGGATGCATACACTTTTGAGTCCTGACATTTTTGGTATCTATTTACTCAATACAACCCCATCTTTTATATTTTACTCAAAAAAAATTGGGTATTATATTGTGTTCGTGTGCTGTAAAATTAACTTAAAAGATAAGTTCACTTTATTTAAGAGAAAACATGTAACATGTTCCAGTACCTGCTCCGCTCACTTCGCTTACCATGTGGGAGTTCCTATCTTCTGCAGCCGCTGTTACTTTTTAAAATTGCGTGAATTCTTAAAAATCAGTGCAGGGATCTGGAAATTTTCTGCAAAATTATGCATTTTCCCCCTATACATCACCCCCCCCAACACTTGCCCTCTTCACATTTCTCCCCTCCACAGCACTGCTACCCCTTTACATCACCCCCCTCACAGCACTTGTCCCCCTTCACACCCCATGCATTGCACTGTTCCCTTTTATATCAGCCTCCCCCCCACAGCACTGCTCCCCTTTTACATCACCCCCCCAATAATGTGCTCTGACTCTTCACATCTACCCCCCTTCAGTAATCACCCCCACCCCCATTTACACAGCACTGCCTCTTTACAACACCCCCTGTTCCCCTCACTACCATTACGGCGTATACTCTTGCCCATCTGCACTCTCCTGCCTTACACAGAGTGGAGAGCTGGAGGCGGAATAGCAATGAATGGAGAGTGGGAGGCACAGCAGCACTGGATGGAGGGCGGGAGCAGGATCTGCCAGGGTTAACTTTTCTTATTATTAAGCTTGTGAGACAGGGTGGTCCTAGCAACCAAATCACCTGCTAGTTAATCTGAAAAGTTAACTCGTGCAGCTCCAGTTCCCGCCCTCCATTAATTGCTAGGCTGTTTCTAGCTCTCTGCCTTGAGAATCACAGCAGCGGAGGCCAGGGGCAAAGAAACGGCTCCTAAATGGCGCGACCACAGGTCCAGATGGAAAAGTGGCTTGGTCCGGATCCAGACTGCAGTCCGCCATTTAGTGATGCCTGCCTTAGGGGTGTAGAGATGTGAGAGCTGAAGTGGTTAAATTACAGAACATATTATACAGCAAATATATATCATATACATTTTTTTTTAAAGAAAACTGAAATAGTTTTCCATTTTTCTTACTCACATAAAGATTCACAGAATTCTTGCCCCATTTTTCTGTAGGCAGTTCGAATGTAACTTTGCCGTTGGAGTCTGTGACAAAAGTCTCTGTATTCTCTTCTCCATTGTAATTAGCTTTGATGTGAACTTTCTTTGAGGCGAGGGGTTGGCCATCAAAGGACGTCAGTGACAGCTAACATCACACAGAAAATATGAAAGAAAATTAATATGATTTTTAGCATAAATAAAAGTGAACGCAATGTCTTAAACCAAAGACATACAGAATGGACTGCCAGCCCAAAGTCAGATGAAAGTGTTCAAAATAATTTTAATTGTTGCTAAAAAAAAAAAAATAATATAAAAAAATTCAACGCATTTGGGGGCAACACCCTCCCCCTTCATCAGGGTTACAAGACTATACCACAAATTCTAGATCATCACATAAAATAACACAATTGTTGGGAACTTTATGACATGAACCCTATTTGTCTCTATCAAATTAGCAATGGTAAAGGATGCAAATGATACATAGTTACACATCAAATAAGGAAAGTAGATATATCAAATATATAAACATACTTAGAGTCCATCCAAGTTTCATCCTGTGTGGAGGTACCGTATATTTCTTTGTGTACCTGTCAGGACACCAACAGAAGTGTGCAAGCCAGTAACCTGCATGGGAACACACATTGACTCATCTGTGTGTATATATGTTTTTCTTGGATGTCTGTACGCACTGGAGCACATTTCCGCATGCCCATTCTCAGAACTGGTGCCAAGTACCTTATTTAAAGGCAGGAATGGTGAGCGATAATCACTGGATGATCCACAGCTACCAGTGATCCATACTCCTGTATTCTTGATTCCTTCTTACCTGATTGCCTGGTGCTGACCCGATTTGATCCTGACCAGTTTCTGCTGAACTCCTGATCCTTGGATTGTTGTTTGACCACACTTCTATCTGATCTTTTGTTTATGACTTTGGCCTGGTTACTGATTATGTTTCAGCTGTTTACCCATGTATGACACTGACTTGTCTCCTGACCACATCTCTTATCCTGGCTGCAAACTTGTGTATGACCCCGTCTTGCCTCCTGACCACATTTTTCATCCTGGCTGTTCACCTGTACTTGAACCCAGCTTAGCTTCTGAACAAACAGCTTATCTGCCTATGGGAGGTATAGTCTCCACACTGCTGCATCTAAATCCTGCCTCCCAGGTTCCATCCTGCACTTCTGCAGGCATACAGACTGTCGGCTGTGGCTCTTCCTTGAGTGTCTCTAATGCCGCGTACACACGACCGGCATTACCGGAATAAACTGTGAAGGTTTTTCTGATGGAGTTACGACTAAATTCCGCTGAAACTGTCTTGCGTACACACGATCACACCAAAGTCCGATCGTCAAGAACACGGTGACGTACAGCACGTACGACGGGACTAGAAAAAGGAAGTTCAATAGCCAGTAGCCAATAGTTTCCGTCTCGTACTTGCTTCAGAGCATGCGTTGTTTATGGTCCGTCGGAACAGCATACAGACGAGCGGTTTTCCTGACAGGAATTCGTTCCAACGGAAATATTTAGAACATGTTCCATTTCTAGGTCCGTCAGAATTTTCGAAAAAAAAAAAAGTCCGAGGAGGCATACACATGATCGGAATATACGATGAAAAGCTTCCGTCAGACTTTTTCTGTGGGACATTCCGCTTGTGTGTATGCGGCATAAGACTTCTGTCTACAGCCTTGAAACCACTTCTACTGGCCAACTCCACGGGCAACTACCAGCCACGCGCTACATTGGCATGGTGTCACCCATGCTACTTTGTGCCTTGCATGCTTGTCTTCATACTAAGTGGTGCTCGGGTCAGAGCTGCAAGGGAAACCCTTGATACCCTTAATACAACTGTTTCTGCCACTCTGATACAAATATGACCACTAAAGAAAATAAGGAGTTTAATTGCTGTCATAGCTTTTGTCATGAAAATAGTTAGTGGCGGACCATAATGCAGGGTGCAGGGGCGCCGCCCCCTCTATACATGCGTCCGGACCCCTAATCTACTTGCAGGGTGCTGGACACATGGATTCCAATGGGAGTTTTTTTTTTAAACACGTGATTAGAGCCAGAGGCTCTAATAGGCTTAAAAAAAGGGTGGGGTGACAATAGCGAATGAATATTCGCTATTGTCACACTGATTATCCTCCTGGCCAATCAGGGAGTGGGTCTTGGGACCCGTTTCCTGATTGGCCGAAAGGAGAAGCGATCCTATTGGCCTAGGAGGAGGAGCGAGGAGACTCCGCGATGCAGAGGAAGAGACGCAGGGTTAGCCGCCCCCCATCACCCAGAGGGAAGCGCTGCCCCACGCCACAGATGTGGTAAGTGCGGGGCTGGTAAACCGGGGGGGTGGCTGTGGGTGCATTGTTGGCCGCCCCCCCCCCCCCCAGAAAAATACCACCAGCCATCACTGAATATAGTCCTTGCTGCTGCTGTCCTCTATATGCAAACATGCAGATCTAAATAAAGCTGCTTAATTGGCCTTATGTAACCACGAACCAGGACAGGAAGTCTTAAAGCGTTTGTTAACCTAAAAGAAAAAATTGTATCCTGCTCCTTTAAAGTATTATTTACAGCACAGTGCTTGTGCTGGGTAATTTGGCCCCCTGTAACACCTGAAAAACCTGGCTGATCCTACCAGTTTCTGCCCTCCCCAGCTTTAAACTGACCACAGTATATCATGGCTGCTGAGCCCTTACACCGTGATCAGTTTACATGTCTCCATCAGCCGCTGCTATCTGCAGCTCTCCTGTGTCTCCCTCTGTCCTCCTCCCCCTGTCCTCCCTGTCTGTCAGCTCTGTGTCAGGGCCCACCCCCCCTTCCTCCTGCTGCTGTAACAACTAAGTAAAAATCACATAATCCCCTGGCTTTCATAATACTAAGTATCCTGTACATGTGCCTTATTAAAAAAAAGGAGTCCTATACCTGATTTAATAGCGCCACTTGGTGGTCACGTTACTGGCCTGCTCTCTCCTCCTCTCCTCTCCTCTCCTCCTCCTGACTGACATCAGCGGGGAAATCTCGGCCCCTCCCGCTGTACCTGTCAGATCAGGAGAGAAGAGAGCCAGCAGGTCACTTGAGCACCGAGCGATGCTATTAAATCAGGGATGGAACTGCTTTTTTTTTAGAAAGCATATATACAGGACACTTAGTATTATGAAAGCGAGGGGATTGTGTGATTTTTACTAAGTGGGTTTACAACCACTTTAATATATACATTTCTACTTGTTATCTGCACTGTAGTAACTATCTAGAACCTTCACTATCTGGTGATTGCTACTGTGCACTATAGCAAGGCTGATACCTGCGTCTCCTTAACTACCTATAAAGAGAACTCTTCAAATCAACTTCAAATCAGTGCCTCATCAACTGGTTCAGTTTTTCTCTGTCTGCCTGACTACTGCATTTGTAATTTGCTTCCTGTATTCTGAACTCAGCGTGTAATTTGGATTTTGGATTATGATTCTGTCTGCCAACTGCTTTGTTTAATGCCCACCTTGACCTCCTTTTGCTCTCCCTGTCTGTATGTCTGAGGACTTAAATCACTGTACATATACACTGCTCAAAAAAATTAAAGGAACACTTTTTAATCAGAGTATAGCATCAAGTCAATTAAACTCCTGGTATATTGATCCGGTCAGTTAAGTAGCAGAGGGGGTTGTTAATCAGTTCCAGCTGCTTTGGTGTTAATACATTTAAAGAGGAAGTAAACCCTGATAAAAAAATGAAAATTCCCCTTCCCTGTAAAGTAAAGGCATAATGTGCTAGTATGCATCGCATACTAGCACATTATGTGACACCTGCAAACAAAGCCGGCGTCGTCCCGGCTGCAGGCCACATCCATCTTTGCCCGTCTTCCTTCTGGGGCCAGTCATGGCCAGTCATGGCTCATGCTCCTGAAGAAACGGCACGGGCGGCCGTTCCTTCAGAGCGCATGCGCCGATGACATCATCGACGCACGTTTAGGAGATATTTACAGTACCTATAGGTATGCCTTATTCTAGGCTTACCCATAGGTACAAACATTAAAGGGAGGTTTACAAGCTCTTTAACCACAGGTGCACTAGATGGGCAACAATGGGACGACCTCCAAAACAGGAATGGTTTTACAGGTGGAAGCCACTGACATTTTTTTCTCTACTCATCTTTTCTGACTGTTTTTCACTAGTTTTGCATTTGGTTAGGGTCAGTGTCACTAATGGTAGCATGTGGCGATACCTGGACCCTATAGAAGTTGCACAGAGAGTCCAACTCCTCCATGATGGCACATCAAGACGTGACATTGCCAGAAGGTTTGCTGTATCTCCAAGCACAGTCTCAAGAGCATGGAGGAGCCTCCAGGAGACAGGCAGTTGCTCTAGGAAGGCTGAACAGAGCCGTAGAAGGTCCTTAACCCATCAGCAGGACCGGTATCTGCTCCTTTGTGCAAGGAGGAACAGGATGGGCACTGCCAGAGTCCTACAAAATTACCTCCAGCAGGCCACTGGTGTAAATGTCTCTGCCAAACAATCAGAAACAGACTTTATGAGGGTGGCCTGAGGGCCTGACGTCCTCTTGTGGGCCCTGTGCTCACTGCCCGGCACCATGGAGCTGGATTGGCATTTGCATTGAACACCAGAATTGGCAGGTCCGCCACTGGCGCCCTGTGCTTTTCATGGATGAGAGCAGGTTCACCCTGAGCACATGTGACAGACATGAAAGGGTCTGGAGAAGCCGTGGAGAACGTTATGCTGCCTGTAAAATTGTTCAGCATGACTGGTTTGCTGGTGGGTCAGTGATCGTCTGGGGAAGCATATCCATGGAGGGACACACAGAACTCTACAGGCTAGACAATGGCACTCTGACTGCCATTAGGTATCGGGATGAAATCCTTGGACCCATTGTCAGACCCTACGCTGGTGCAGTGGGTCCTGGCTTTTTCCTGGTGCATGACAATGCTCAGCCTCATGTGGCGAGAGTATGCAGTCAGTTCCTGAAGGATGAAGGAATTGATACCATTGAATGGCCCCCACGCTCACCTGACCTAAATCTAATAAAACACCTCTGGGACATTATGTGTCGGTCCATCAGATGCCGCCAGGTTGCACCTCAGTCTGTTCAGGAGCTCAGTGATGCCCTGGTCCGGATCTGGGAGGAAATACCCCAGGACACCATCCGTCATCTCATTAGGAGCATGCCCCAACGTTGACAAGCACGTGGGGACCATACAAACTAACGAGTACCATTTTGAGTTGCTGCAATGAAAATTCAGCAAAATGGACTAGCCTGCTGCATCATTTTTTCACTTTGATTTTCGAGGTGTCTTTGAATTCAGCTCTCTGTAGGTTAATAATTTTCATTTCCATCAAACGATGTGGCATCTTTTCATTCCTAACACATTACCCAGTCCATATCAGTATAGATATCCAGCATGATATTTTTCCCCATTGAAATCCGATATGTTTCCAAAGTGTTCCTTTAATTTTTTTTGAGCAGTATATATATCAGATAGATAGATAGATAGATAGATAGATAGATAGATAGATAGATAGATAGATAGATAGATAGATAGATAGATAGATAGATAGATAGATAGATAGATAGATAGATAGATAGATAGATAGATAGACTGTATAAAAAATACTGTATACATACATACATACACTGTGTATAAATACTGTATACATACATACATATATACTGTATATGCAATGCTTTACAGGGTATTGCTTTGCATATTTCTATATATGATTATCATATAGAATAGTTTAGCAAGCAATGTAGTCTTAAATAGTTTTCTAATCGGATTATGGTAATTGGATTCCCCAAGATGCGAATTTGCTCCTAAAATGTGCTGAAATGTTTAAAAAAATAATTAACAAAACCAGGGCTTTTTTTTTCTCAGAGAATAGGTGCAGGAACACAACCACGCCTGCCACACTCACATACCTGCCAAATGGCATCAACTAGTAGCTCTTCCCTCTGCATACAACCCCTCCCTCCACTGCCCTCACCCCCCCCCTCCTTAAAAGCTCCACCATCTGTCATATATCTTACCTTTATTGCAATATTAATCTGAAACACCTATCTATCTGTAGTGCCTCCCAGCATACTTTACTACAGTCACTTGCAAGGGAGATTATGCAGTAGGAGCTTCAACAACTGGTCACCAGGGAAAAAATGGAGACCATAGATGGTGAAGCCTACCAGGCACCCTCTCCTGCCCATGATTGCACTAAACCCTGGGCACCTGTTCTGTATCTCCCTTGTCCCTGTCTGGCACTTAGTGGCATCTGCGCAGGAGATCTGACCTGTGGGAGCTACTGGGAGATAAGCTATCACTTGTAAACGCAGAAGCTGGACTTCAGTGTTACCAAGTGATAGTGGTGAGCAGGGAGCAGAAGAGCCATAGGTGGTGGAACTGAGTTCCCCCTAGTTCCTGCTGAAAAAAAGCCCTGAACAAAACTAGTCCTGTTTTATTTACCACCACTAAATACCTAATTAAAGAATTCACTGAAATATTCCAATAGTCCAGAGTTCGAAAAGGTAGCCAGTGCTTTTTAGGAGCTTGAAACGCCCCTCTTTATCAGGGCACATTGTATTTTTGTAGTAGAAATGGTTTCTGAATTGTTGAGGGAGTGACAACTAAAGTGATAAATTCTGGGTCCCACACTGGGTCCACACAGGCTGGTTATAGCAGGTTACAACCTGCTGCTGAGCAGCTTCTTTGGGGATCCAAGACCGCCTACCTACCCTTTTTCTTCCTTATGGCTGTGCTTTCCTCCCACAGCCCCAAAACAACTCACAACTGAAACATTGCAGGTTATATCACAGATAAATAAACATGTTAAATACTGGTTTTCTTTTTAATATTATTATTTTTTTATTTGCTTGTAATGTTTCTTTGAACTTGATAGAAAATTTGACTATTCCAGGAGAGTCAATTCCCTCGAACAGCCTTGCATGCTATAGCCTTCTCATGTTCTAAAAGTGTCTAATTAATCTCTGTGCTGGACCAGCTCCTCTGTCCTCACCCCCCCCCCCTCCCACCACTCCCCGCATAACCTTATATGTATCAAATGGAAGACCTAGTGCCAGAGTACCTCAATAAGCAGGGTGACTCTGCAGGTACTCAGTAGCAATTTGTGCCAACGTCCCCAGAAATCGGATTGTAAATAAAAGAACTCTAGGCATGGGACTTTGGAGGCACAATAGTATTAGACTACAAAAAGTAAATTTGATAGAGTTCTTTTATTTATAACCTTATATGTAACTGCCGGGGGAGGAAAGACAAGGAATATTCTGAGTGTGCAGAGACCCTAGTACCCAGCAGCTTCTGGATGTCTACACAGGTAAATAATCAAGGGAATCAAAGATCATTTATTGTCATTCCGTAATAGAAATGATGAAATCAACAACAGATATAACCAGTGGCGGCTGGTGCTCGATAATTCGGGGGGGGGCAAACCAACGCCACCCCCCCGCGCAGGAGACGGATGGCCTACCTACCTTAGGAGCCGCCATCATGGCTGCTGGTGGATCGGTCGGTCTTCCCCTGCTTCTCCTCCAGCCGTGTGTGTCCTCCGGCCATGCATCTCCTCCCCCTTGGCCAATAAGATCACTTCTCCTTTTGGTCAAACGGGAAAAGGGTCTCACGACCCAGTTCCTGATTGGCTGGGAGGACAATCAGTGCTCTCCCCCCCTGGGCCCACCCTTTTTTGAAGCCTATTAGAGCCTCTGGCTCTAATCATGGGCTTAAACACCCACCCCTTTGGAATCCATGCATCCTGCACCCTGTATGTAGATTAGGGGCCGGACGCATGGATAGGGGAGCGGCACCGCGTGCCCCTAATGGACGGGCCCCCACTGGATATACTCAATCCCCCTGTACTACAAATAAAAACAATGTAGATGTGACCCCCCAAACATGAAGGACTACAAGTCCCAGCATAAACCCCTCAGAGCTGAGGTGGTAACATCCCCCAACTAGTGAAGGACTACAAGTCTCAGCATGAACCTCAGTGATCTAAGGGGTCACTTCCTTACATCTCAGGGGTTCATGCTGAGACTTATAGTCTTTCACTTTTAGGGATGTGAAGTGAAGGACTACAAGTCCCAGCATGAACCCCTCAGAGCTGAGGATGTGACGACCCTCAAATCAAAGAGATGCTGGCTGTCACAGAGGGGACAACCCCAGGCACCCCGTAAAAGATGTGGGGCAAATGCTCCAGGTGCCCAAGCTAGTACCTCCCTGCCAGAAAAGTTAGTGGAGCCAAGAACCGCCACTGGGCTCCAGGAAACAGGGCTGATTAACACCATGTTCAGAGAAGCCCAGGAGACTGGTAGCCTAGGCAACCTGTGGAAAGAGGAATAAAGCTGTAACAAGCTACGCACATCGTGTAGGATACGCAACGTGCTTAGGATACACTATGGGCTTAGCCAGATACTGTCTTTATTCTTCTTCTCTGGTGCTGTGCTGGTCTGCCACCCTCCAATAAGCTTGCAGGGGTCTTGGTTCTCCTCTCACAGTAAGGTTTTGGTTTAAAAGAAATTAAAATTGGCCTGCTCAGTATAAAATGCCTAGGCCTATTTTCTGTCAACATATAAATAACAGGCAAACGTATTGAACTACAAGTCTTGCCCCAAAATTCAGCTGTCACATCACTTCCACAGGCCAGCACAATAAGAGACAATGACCTAAACATCTAACTGATTTTCTACTTTGTTTCCATCACTCATAACCCCCTCTAGACAGGGCCATCTTAATAGCATCATGGACCCCTGGGCAAAGTAATGCACTGGGGTCCCTACCAGTCTGCCCCAATTTACACACCTACTCTCAAAAATTTAAGTATAAATAGCAGATAGAACTAAACATAAATGAATTGGTACTCTCAATAAAATCAATTTTAAACACTAAGAAAAGATGCCATGAATCACAGACTAATCAACACAAAGGACACAGTACAGAGGGCGAGGCAGAAGAGCTCAGTACTGGGGAGGGGGATTAGGAGGGCACAATACTGGGATCAGTAGGGCACAGTACAGGTTTGGGGACTGGGACAGGGCCATGCTGGGACAGCTTAGTAAAAACAGTGACTGTAAAAGCAAATCCGGGACAGTTGGCAAATATGATATAATGCAAGATTATTATGGGGTTCCCATGCACTTGGGACCCCTGGGCAGTGCCCAGGGGTGCCCATGCATTAAGACGGCCCTGCCTCTAAACACCTAAGCTACTACAGAGTTTTTGTTTTACTTTGCGCTCACCTTTCCCCTGTACGGCACTCCTGGCATGAAATACGATTTTGTGTCTTCGAATAACAGTTTGGTG
This sequence comes from Lithobates septentrionalis, assembly GCA_037952835.1. Lineage (NCBI taxonomy): Eukaryota > Metazoa > Chordata > Amphibia > Anura > Ranidae > Lithobates > Lithobates septentrionalis. Next base: position 647,796 of record JBBDGP010003896.1, read on the forward strand.
AGCTTGGACTCGAGCGTAATGGTTTTGGATGCACTTTGAGTCACTCCTTCAGTAAGCCAAGAAAAAAACAAATGGAAAAAAAATGTCACAGCAAAGAAATTTTTTACCTTTTTATTTTACTGAAATGAAAGGTTGAGTTTATGGAAATCATTGCAATGAGGAGTAAATCTGTTTTTGTTCTACTAAAAGTTTATGCTTTACATGGGGACTTACCCATTCCTCTGCTGAGCTACTCAGCAATTGAAGGGACACTTCATTCCAATTTTTTTATTTTTTTGTAAATGCTGGAGAATTAAACCATTTCAAACCTTATAACTGTACAAAAGTATATAGTATATACTTTAAGACACATGCAAAAAGGGAATTTGTCCCCCAGGAACAGCAAGGGTTTTTAAGCAGCACAAGTCTTATACCAAGGTGTAAAAGTATTAAATTGTTTATTAAATATATGACAATAGAGTAAAAACCATGAACTGTGTATGGCACATTAAAAGCGCAAATACATGTACAGGGCTACATATGAAAATTATACATAACAGGTGCTTGGATAACCCTGACGCGTTTCGACCCCATCGGGTCTTCTTCAGAGGAAATGCATGCACTGTTGAGAAATTACATATATAGAAAATGATAGCGGTACAGGAATGTACAACTGTATATAGAGATTATCAAAGTTATAGACATAATTACCCAATATATTCGTGTAGCCGGGTCTCATAAATCTAAGGCTTTTCAAAAGGGGGGCCTCTATTGGTTCGGTCCCCACCTGGAATCCCCCGGACGGCCACCACCCCGATAGGGAGGAATCAAGCAGCAGTGGTGTAACTTGCGGTGAACTACACAATGGAGGTACCCCACATCCGGCACGCGGCACGTGTGGGGCAGCGGCACCTATGATCCAAACATCATGCAATAGCATCAATCAGAGTTTGAAAAGGATATAAGAAATATTCCTATTTCGTATAGACGTTATACGAGTCATCAGTTAATGATACTCCTAATTTTATCGCATTTGTTTGGTATGGGGTGCTACGCCCAAGTATAGGAATAGTTTGAATGGGTGTCCATTAAATTGCTGAAACATATGAATATATGTTGAAAGATAGCCAGAGGGACAGGAGGGGGGAAAGGAGGAAAGGGATATGGGGGGGGAAACAGGGGAGGGGACTTGACGGGAGGGAGGGAAAATCAGAGGGAAAGAGAGTGAGGAAGGGGATGTGCAGGATGACGGGAAGGATAGGGGGAGGGAAGATGGTGAGGAAGCTGGAAGGGGACATGGGAAGGCAGGTTGGAGAGTAAAGGCAGAAATGAAGGGAATGGCAACCGGATGAAAAGGTGGTATCGTGGAGAAGATAGATCCCATGTGGAGGGGTAGGAGTGACAAAGTGGTTGGGATGGTGGGAGATGGTGAAAAAATAAAACGTGAACAAAGAGCAAATAAAAATGACAATGAGAAAATGGTACATTATAACTGAGTGAAAAAGGAGGTGAGAGATGTGAGGACTGTGGAGCCGGGTGATGGGAAAAAAAAAGAGTCATGATGGTGTACCTTATATGTCCAGCATAGGTGAGACCATATACAAGTGGTCAGTAGGAGCTTGTATAGGGGATGTGTGCAAGTGAGCTGTAATAAAGAAATAAAAAGGTGTATAAAACAAGCGTTAGCGTGTAAAGTGAAGGTGATGCCATGAAGAGTGCAGAGTTACCTGAGATGAGGAAGCACGGGTATGGCTGTATTTCCTATGGAAGTAATGAGGATCAGAGAGAGGATTCCAAATGAATCCGCTCACCTTTAAGTATCCAACATGTAATGCTGATTGATTGCCGATGGAGGACTGCAGGTGCACGCCGCCCCCCCCCTGTGGACCCGCCCACCAGCGCAGGGGCCTGGCTGACGTAGTCAGCACTCTAGTGTAGTTCCCCCGGCGTTCCGAGGGACAAGTCCTGGCACCGCCGTCCTGTTCCGCCGTAAAAACGTGGCGTCATGACGTCACGTGTGTGCGCGCGCCCCAGGGTACGCGCGCAGACACGGACGTAATGCCCGGAAGGATTCGGGACGCCGCTGGCAGGGAGAGGACACGTCACAGGGGGAGCCACTCCCCTGATAGGCGTGTGTATAGGCGCTACACTGCGCCTGTCTCACCCTGCCAGGAAGAGACACCATGGTGCTGACAAACCCCCAGGAGGGGGAAGATGGCCGGACCGGGAGCCCAGGATTAGATCTACATGAAGAGAAGAAAGCCTGACAGTGATATTAGATTAACTCTATATATGACATCAAGTAGTGAGCAGAGCAGTATCAAGAATTATCACATTTTAATCATAGAAAAAAATAAACATATCGAATAAAAACTGATTATATAGTAAAAATGTACAAAGAACTGGAATTAAATGGGATTCACTCATGGGGTTAGTATAGTACCACCACACCAATCCTTCCCAATATACAGCAAAATCTAATTTGTACATGCATCATCAGTGTCTGCACTAGGGAGTTGCATGTAGGATCATATCCATAAATGGGGGAGCAATTTTCACATACGGTGGTGCATATATGGAAAGGAGCAGCACAGCATGTGAAATATGGTACATATGACAGAGAGAAAGCGACTGTGGGGTAATATGTCTACTGGCATTCCATTTAATGCGTTTTGCCAGAGACAAAACCTCGAAGCCCCATAGTCGTAAAAACGTTACCTTTCTGGATGTCCTAGTAATGGCAACCCCCGAAAAGAAACTCATTACTACTCTGTATCGCAAGAGCACCGCTGGTAATACGGTGCTCGAAGCCTCGAGCTTTCACCCAATAGCATTGAAAAATTCCATCCCTTATGGGCAATATTTGCGCCTTCGACGCAATTGCTCCACAGATGTACTTTTCAAAGAAGAGGCCGGACTCCTCCAAGACCGCCTCCTGTCACGTGGATATAGCAGATCCTGTTTGAAAAAGGCATATAATAGAGCAATGCAACAATCCCGGGCTTCCCTGCTACACAAACCTAAACCACGGGATCTCCCAAATCCCACCCGCATAATTATGCGCTTTTCACGTCAACATACCACCATCAAAAATATCTTGCAGAAACATTGGAGTATCTTAACCGACGACCCCACACTAAAAGCTCTCCTTCCAAAACAACCCTCAATAACTTTTAGGAGGGCTACTTCCCTCAAAGATATGCTTGTCCAAAGTGAACTTAAAGACCAACAAAAAAGACTCAAACAACATCACATTACTGGATCATTTCCATGTGGCCATTGTACTTTCTGTCCACTCATAAAGAAAGCTAAATCCTTCCGTCTTCCCAACGGAGAATTTTTTAAGCCCACGCATTTTGCTAACTGCGAAACCCGTGGGGTGGTATACCTGATGGAGTGCGACTGTGGTGCCTTTTACATTGGCAAAACCAAGCAAGAACTGGGGCAACGAATATACAAACACATGTACAGTATGGAAATCGGAAACAGATATCTTCCTATTGGAAGACATGCTGTCTTCGAACATAATTATGAAGTACCCAAGGTAACCTTCACAGTACTTTACAAGGCCAAAATACCACACAGAGGCGGTGACTGGAACAAGGTCCTGCTCCAAAACGAGCAAAAATGGATCTTTCATTTACAGGCTACATCGCCCCCGGGACTCAATGAGTCAATTTCCTTTGCCCCTTTTCTTCGAGGTTTTGTCTCTGGCAAAACGCATTAAATGGAATGCCAGTAGACATATTACCCCACAGTCGCTTTCTCTCTGTCATATGTACCATATTTCACATGCTGTGCTGCTCCTTTCCATATATGCACCACCGTATGTGAAAATTGCTCCCTCATTTATGGATATGATCCTACATGCAACTCCCTAGTGCAGACACTGATGATGCATGTACAAATTAGATTTTGCTGTATATTGGGAAGGATTGGTGTGGTGGTACTATACTAACCCCATGAGTGAATCCCATTTAATTCCAGTTCTTTGTACATTTTTACTATATAATCAGTTTTTATTCGATATGTTTATTTTTTTGTATGATTAAAATGTGATAATTCTTGATACTGCTCTGCTCACTGCTTGATGTCATATATAGAGTTAATCTAATATCACTGTCAGGCTTTCTTCTCTTCATGTAGATCTAATCCTGGGCACCCGGTCCGGCCATCTTCCCCCTCCTGGGGGTTTGTCAGCACCATGGTGTCTCTTCCTGGCAGGGTGAGACAGGCGCAGTGTAGCGCCTATACACACGCCTATCAGGGGAGTGGCTCCCCCTGTGACGTGTCCTCTCCCTGCCAGCGGCGTCCCGAATCCTTCCGGGCGTTACGTCCGTGTCTGCGCGCGCACCCTGGGGCGCGCGCACACACGTGACGTCATGACGCCACGTTTTTACGGCGGAACAGGACGGCGGTGCCAGGACTTGTCCCTCGGAACGCAGGGGGAACTACACTAGAGTGCTGACTACGTCAGCCAGGTCCCTACGCTGGTGGGCGGGTCCACAGGGGGGGGGCGGCGTGCACCTGCGGTCCTCCATCGGCAATCAATCAGCATTACATGTTGGATACTTAAAGGTGAGCGGATTCATTTGGAATCCTCTCTCTGATCCTCATTACTTCCATAGGAAATACAGCCATACCTGTGCTTCCTCATCTCAGGTAACTCTGCACTCTTCATGGCATCACCTTCACTTTACACGCTAACGCTTGTTTTATACACCTTTTTATTTCTTTATTACAGCTCACTTGCACACATCCCCTATACAAGCTCCTACTGACCACTTGTATATGGTCTCACCTATGCTGGACATATAAGGTACACCATCATGACACTTTTTTTTCCCATCACCCGGCTCCACAGTCCTCACATCTCTCACCTCCTTTTTCACTCAGTTATAATGTACCATTTTCTCATTGTCATTTTTATTTGCTCTTTGTTCACGTTTTATTTTTTCACCATCTCCCACCATCCCAACCACTTTGTCACTCCTACCCCTCCACATGGGATCTATCTTCTCCACGATACCACCTTTTCATCCGGTTGCCATTCCCTTCATTTCTGCCTTTACTCTCCAACCTGCCTTCCCATGTCCCCTTCCAGCTTCCTCACCATCTTCCCTCCCCCTATCCTTCCCGTCATCCTGCACATCCCCTTCCTCACTCTCTTTCCCTCTGATTTTCCCTCCCTCCCGTCAAGTCCCCTCCCCCCCTCCCCTGTTTCCCCCCCCCCCCCCCACATTCCTTTCCTCCTTTCCCCCCTCCTGTCCCTCTGGCTATCTTTCAACATATATTCATATGTTTCAGCAATTTAATGGACACCCATTCAAACTATTCCTATACTTGGGCGTAGCACCCCATACCAAACAAATGCGATAAAATTAGGAGTATCATTAACTGATAACTCATATAACGTCTATACGAAATAGGAATATTTCTTATATCCTTTTCAAACTCTGATTGATGCTATTGCATGATGTTTGGATCATAGGTGCCGCTGCCCCACACGTGCCGCGTGCCGGATGTGGGGTACCTCCATTGTGTAGTTCACCGCAAGTTACACCACTGCTGCTTGATTCCCCCCTATCGGGGTGGTGGCCGTCCGGGGGATTCCAGGTGGGGACCGAACCAATAGAGGCCCCCCTTTTGAAAAGCCTTAGATTTATGAGACCCGGCTACAGGAATATATTGGGTAATTATGTCTATAACTTTGATAATCTCTATATACAGTTGTACATTCCTGTACCGCTATCATTTTCTATATATGTAATTTCTCAACAGTGCATGCATTTCCTCTGAAGAAGACCCGATGGGGTCGAAACGCGTCAGGACTATCCAAGCACCTGTTATGTATAATTTTCATTGTAGCCCTGTACATGTATTTGCGCTTTTAATGTGCCATACACAGTTCATGGTTTTTACTCTATTGTCATATATTTAATAAACAATTTAATACTTTTACACCTTGGTATAAGTCTTGTGCTGCTTAAAAACCCTTGCTGTTCCTGGGGGACAAATTCCCTTTTTGCATATGTAATTCGGGGTGTGCAGCCTATTCCTCTCCCTAGTGTCTCTCCCTTTTTTCATACTTTAAGACACTGACCAGGTTTTCTCAGGTCATGTCAATAAGGCTAAGGCATTGGTCATAGAGCCTCTAACAAGAGTTTGGGGTTTTTATGTTCACAAAGAAGAAGTCAATCAGTAGCTCTACTTGAACACCACTCTGCAGCCCACATTTAGTCAGTGCCTCAGCATTGGTCACGATCTGCAGCCAGAAGTTGCCAGCAGCGGTGATTTCTATTTAAAAGGTAAAAATGAAGAAACTCTTACAGGTTGGTTATAAAATAGACTCCTTAGGAATCTTAATTGTACCTAGGGATACAACAAAAGTTGTGGAATCACCCAAAGGTGCCCAGGAACAACTAAAACTTAAAAAAGTGAGTGGGAACACCTTGCTTCTATAAAACTGAAAAAAACCCAAAAAACATTCAGGTTAAATAGATAATTTATAAAGGTTATAAAGGTTACCCAACAGGTAGGTTTCAGTACCTGAACATGAAGCAAAGGGACCAGCTGTTGAGAAGAAACACAGCTAACTCTGGACATTTGGGTGATCCCCTGCCTAGTGAGAATATGCTTTGGCATTTGTGGTGAGAAAAATAGAGGTCTTCCCAGTAGAAAGTCAAAAAGTAGAGGTTAGTGGAATTTCAAGTACTACTTGGATGCTTGGGGAACTGAATGAAAAAAGGCTGCATGATTCAGTGTCAATCAGCAAGACAATTGGAAAGTTTTAAAGCAAAGATTGAAGCTGGCTACTCGATAAATCCTTTTAATGTTCTTTATTGGCTACATCATGTAAAACAGGATCACTGCTAATGTGTTTCATAGCTATGAGGAAGGCTGTAATAGCTGAAATGGATTAGCATTGATCCTGTTTAACATGATGTAGCCAATGAAGTCCATTAAAAGGCGTTATCGAGTGGCCAGCTTCAATCTCTGCTTTAGATGTCTGCTAGGGGAGTTTGACCCCCCAGCCTGAGCACCGTATCTCAGCAAACACTTCTACTATTCTGGTGGTTGAGTTTGGTTATCCTTTGCTTGTATACAAACGGTTTTTAATGGCTCCTGAGAGTTATGGAAACTTCTTTCAACTACCCTGCATACGCATTAAATCTTTGAGACCAGAGATGGTTTAACCCTAACATTACCCCAATACTAATCCTAATACTAATACAAACCCAAATGCTAACCCTTACTCTGACACTAAAACTAACCAAAATAGTAACCCTAACTCTGACCCTAATGTCAACTTCAACACTAACCTTAAAGTTGTAAACCCCAGTCATGATATCTGAACAGAGCACATATATCTGCAGTGTTTACTTGTCTCTCTCCAAAGCTCTAAGTGTCATTTCTCTCTGGTGCTTCTGTCCTCTACTATCAGAGTCAATTCTGAGAAGTTTTCCCTACACATGAGATAAAATTTGTGATGGGAGGGAAATAAGCACACAGCTTGTCTATTCAGAATACAGCTCTGCATGTTCCTTCATTCCTTTGCCTATGTGGAGGGGGGGGGGGTGCCCCTTTCCTCCAATCAGCTCTTGCACAGTGTATAAGAGCCACCCCCTCCTCTGTACTCCTCACATATGCATATGGATTTTATCATAAATCTGCACTTCTGAAGGGTTGTATACAAGTGAAGACTGCAGATAAACAAGTAAAACTTATGCAAGAGGATTTTCCCTATCAACACTGACTGTGGTTGCAGGAAAGAAAATCGCACCATCTATGGTCGGCTTAACCACAACTCTGACCCTAATGGTCATGCTTACTCTGACACTGAAGCTGAATCTAAAGCCAGCCTAATCCTTTGCTTATCCATAAATGATCACCATGTTACAGGTGATAAAAAGGTCATCACTGTTTTTTTTTCAAAGAGGTTATGCCTAGACAGTCCACTTGGTGGAATTTGAGTTTATATTCAGAAACATTTTGGCAAGCCAACAACAGTAATTTCACTGCAAAATCTATTTTGTCCAAATTACTCCACTAAACCCTACCTCATTGTCTTCATTTTTCTGCCAACCAAATATGCAACTACATTAGAGCAGTTATCCTTTTGAACATAGACTGAGTTGGCTAAAACCATTGTAATTATTTTGCATTTCCATTTTGTCTGTAGCTATTGTTCCATATTAGTATATATAGTTCTTACACAGTACCCCAACTGTATTTGTGCTCAATACACCTTCACAATCAATTCCAGTGTTCATATCTGTCTTATATATTTATAGTTGCACAGCTTGAGAACAACAGTATGGCTTCTACAACAGAAAGTCCTTACTGTTCTCTCTCACACACCAGCATTAAACCATGAGTATTGCTGACTGAGAGCAACTTTTAAAAATGTAGAACATCTCAGGATTAGCAGTTTTCAGTGCTGCAGATACAGAGAGAAAATGGATCCCTGGGATATAGTTCATGTTCTAATTCCTAACAGCTTCATTTGCCAACTAGACATTGCAAAGTAATTTTGGAGAGCTTGTAATTTAGTAGGATAATAGTGGTATAAACCAAGAATTCTCTTGTAGGCCGAGCTTACACTGGTACAGCATGACAGTCGTACCACTGTGCCCTTCGACATGCGTCCGACTTCCATGAACAGGGATCCAACTTTGATCCCCAACAATACCAGGCACTGGTATGAATCTTTAGGGGGAACTCCACACAAAATGGTAAAAAAAAGTCATGGGTTCCCCCTCAGGGAGCAATCCATACCAGACCCTTATCCGAGCGAACGCGCCCCTCCTGAACCATACCAGGCCGCATGCCCTCAACATGGGGGGCGGGTGCTTTGGGGCAGGGGGGCCCCGTGCCCCCAACCCCAAAGCCCCTTGTCTCCATGTTGATGAGGACAAGGACCTCTTCCCGACAACCCTGGCCGTTGGTTGTCGGGGTCTGCGGGTGGGGGGCTTATCGGAATCTGGAAGCGACCATTAACAAGGGGGTCCCCAGATCCCGGCCCCCCCACCCTATGTGAATGAGTATGGGGTACATTGTACCCCTACCCATTCACCTGAAAAAAAGCATCAAAAATAAAACACAGAATGCAGGGTGTTAAAGTAATTTATCAAGGCAGCTCCGGCGTCTCTTCCAACTTCTTCTCCCCTCTCCGGCTCTTCTGCCTCCTCCGCTGATGTCTTCTGCCTCTGTCGGTTCTTCTCCACTGATATCTTCTAGTCTTCTCCCGTTCTTCTCCCTCTGTTCGCTGTCTTCTGCCTCTGCTGGGTCTTCTCCGCTATCTTCTCGGTCTTTTGCTGGGTCTTCTCCACTACTCAACACTCTCTCCCGCTCTAAAGCTGGGTGCGTGGTGTGCCACTCCTTATATTGGCATGGGGCGGAGTCACCGGAGGCCCGCCCCTTATGATGTCACCTGCCCATCATGCCTTTTTTTTCAGGTGAATGGGTAGGGGTACAATGTATCCCATACTCATTCACACAGGGTGGGGGGCCGGGAGCTTGTTAAAGGGAGCTTCCAGATTCTGATAAGCCCCCCGCCCGCAGACCCCAACAAACAAAGACCAGGATTGTTGGGAAGAGGACCTTGTCCTCATCAATATGGGGACAAGGTGCTTTGGGGCAGGGGGGCGCAGGGCCCCCCTGCCCCAAAGCACCCACCCCCCCATGTTGAGGACATGCGACCTGGTATGGTTCGGGGGGGGGGGGGGTTCTCCCTTACCTGGCCTGCCGGGCTGTGTGCTTGGATAAGGGTCTGGTATGGGTTTTGGGGGGGACCCCAATGCTGTTTTTTCTGCGTGGGGGTTCCCCTTAAAATCCATACCAGACCTAAGGGCCTGGTATGCTCCTGGAGGGAGAACCCATGCCATCTTTTTTAAAATGTGGCGTGGAGTTCCCCTTCAAGATCCTCAGAGCATGCCAAAGTCAGGTCAGTTAAGACAGCGATCCGACTTCAGTGATAGTCAATGGGCTGAAGTAGGATCAAAGTCAGACCAAAGTAGTGCAGGGAGCATTTTCAAAGTCTAACTGACTTGTGTCGGACCAGTTAAGACGGCTCCCATAGGAAAACATTGATTTTCACACGTCATGCGACATGAGCTCCCAATGTCGGAGCAGTACCAGTGTGAACCCGGCCTATATAAGAGTTGCACAGAATGTCTCTGAGAGCTTCCACATCTTCTCTAATTTAATTTGCTAAGAGCACCTCTATCTTGATATGACTCACCTGTCCCCTCTTCCTCCATACTGATATCCATGATCAGTTCTCTGTTGTAGTCTGAGCTCCGCAGATTGAATTTGCTCAGATCCAGAGAACTTTGCATCTTTCCAGTCTGGTCAATCTATGAAGAAAAGGAAGACGTTCAGGTTATTGAAGTTACGCAGTAGGTTTACTATGTCCCCTGTCTGCCTCATATATTAAGTGCGATAAAACCTAAGAGGAAAATCCAAGTTCATGGAGCAAAAATATTCACTTCCAACTAGCAGTTTCTTTAAAGCATGGAAAAGTTTTCACGCTTAGTGATTGCATTTGGCTATTAATTTCAAAGAGGGATCCCTCTCCAAGTCAATTGTTGGTATCTTGGTGTACCATTTCCTATTTCTCAATATCCTTTGACACATAGAAATGTATTTGTGTCTGTTTATACGGTAACAGCAAGATTTCCCCCATCACTATTTTGCTTTATCTGCTAAGCTTTATCAGAGCAACAAGTTCATCCATAGTTCTAATTATCACCCGCCATCTTACCAAAGTTGACCTTCTTTAGATCCCTTGTAACTGCAGTTACAAAGCATTGAACTTTAGTCACTGATAAAAGGGGGGAAATTATGTTGATTTGATGCAAAGGCCAATTTCATTCAGCTTAGACATTATTATTATACAAGATTTATATAATGCCGACAGTTTACGTAGAGCTTTACAATATAAAGGGGCGACAATACAATTCAATACCAGAGGTTTAGGAGGGATCTGCTCCTGCGAGCTTACAATCTAATAGGGAGGGGCTGGTGAGACAAAAGGCAATAACTGTGAGGGCTGAAGTGATGGGCGAAGTAGAAGATTCAGTTGTTAGCTGAAGGCAGGATAGGCCCCCCTGAAGAGATGAGTCTTCAGGACTCGCCTAAAGGTTGACAGAGTAGGAGATAGCCGGACAGATTGAGGTATTGAGTTCCAGAGGATGGGAGAAGTTCTGGAGAATGGAGCTAGAGAGCAGGAGGTCTTGGGTGGAACAGAGAGGATGGTTTGGGTGATTTTTTGAAGACAAGATCGATTATGTAGCTCGGGGCAGAGTTGGCTTTGTATGTTATTGTTAGAGTTTTGAATTGTATTTGTTGGGCAGTGGGAAGCCAGTGGAGGGATTGGCAGAGAAGGGTGGCGGACACTGAATGGTTGGTAAGGTGGATGAATCTGGCAGCAGCATTCATGATTGGCAGAAGAGGGGAAAGCCTGCGGAGAGGTAAGCCAATAAGGAGAGAGTTACAATAGTCAAGGCAAGAGATAATGAGGGAGTGAATAAGTTGCTTAGTGGTTTCAACTGTTAAAAAGGGGCATATTTTGGGGATGTTACAGAGCTGAAGTCTGCAAGATTTGGACAGCGATTGGATTTGGGCCTGAAAGGACAGGTCAGAGTCCAGGATTACACCTAGCACCCTGACATGAGGGGAGGGACTGATGGTTGTATTATTGATCTTGATGGAGAAGTCAGGGGAGGAGGCACGGACTGGAGGAAATATTATGAGCTCAGTTTTAGAAAGATTTCTCAATTTTATTCACCAGATCAAGGGCTATATCTACCAAGGCTTGTTCAATATCATCCACATGTCCTTCCTTCCAAAGTGTCATAAAATCTCTAATGCCGCGTACACACGGTCGGACTTTTCGTCTACAAAAGTCAGACAGCCTGTCCGACAGACTTCCGGCAGACTTTCGGCGGACTTGCGGCGGACTTGCGGCATACTTTCTAACGAACGGACTTGCCTACACACGACCACACAAAAGTCCGACGGATTCGTACGTGATGACGTACACCGGACTAAAATAAGGAAGTTCATAGCCAGTAGCCAATAGGTGCCCTAGCGTGGCTTTTTGTCCGTCGGACTAGCACACAGACGAGCGGATTTCGGGGTCCGTCGTAGTTACGACGTAAAGATTTGAAGCATGTTTCAAATCTAAAGTACGTCGGATTTGAGGCTAAAAAAGTACGTTGAAAGTCCGGAGAAGCCCACACACGATCGGATTACCAGCCAGCTTTAGTCCGTCAGCGTCCGTTGGACTTTTGTAGACGAAAAGTCCGACCGTGTGTACGCGGCATAAGGAGACTCTTGCAATCTACCAACTGTTTTGCCACAAGGTTTTCAATAAACGTATCCTCTGTTTAATGTCAATGAAATCTCTAAATCTATTATTCAGTATGTTTGGCATACTCAAGCAAATGTTTTTTTTGTGAATCTGTTGCAAAGTTTGTTAGCTAGAAATCCTGCTAGTAACAGAGCATTCTGTTGGAGGCTGACAACTCACAGCTACTGCCTTGCAGCCTGCCGTGGCTACTTCTGTTGATAGACCTGAAAAAGAGCCAACAGCCAAATGAAGGAGAGGACAGGGTAGACTGACAACGCTGTTGCTAATTGTGAGGCAGTGACTTAGCGTTGTTGGTTTACAGCAAGAAGTGTTACTGCCAGCATCTCCAGGTAAGAAACTTTGCACCAGATTTACAAAGAAATATTTGATGAAAGTAGAAGTCTATCTTCAGTTTTATTAATGAGTTCTGTTCTCCAGGGGTTCAAAATATATTTAGTACTTTGTCCAATCTCCCTATGTGCTGTCTAAGGTTAGCTGTGAGGTCAGACAGGGCTCCTCTATCCTCTCCATGTATGTCTGACAAGGCAGCTAGGAGACAGCTTCTTTGGCAGACGGTACTTTTCTCTCTCTCTCCAAGCCTTGTTTGAGACAAGCAACAAGGAATGTAAGGGGAGGAGGGATTGTCAGCTAGAATGTTCCAGGCAAACTGGCAAGTTCTTGGAGATGGAGAAAAATACTGTCTATCAAAACAGCTATCTCCTTGCTAGCTACATTGTTGGATTGCCGTGGAGAAAGGAGGGGTGCTCTGCCAGACCTAACAGCTAGCCTTAGACAGCATGTAGGAAAATGGGGCAAAGTACTACATGTGCTTTGTCCCCTGAGAACAGAACACGTGAATAGAATGGAAGTGAGCTTTTTGTTGATACAGAAAACTGTATACAGCATAGCATGATGCCAAACACTAAAATCTTATGGATTTACACTTGAGTATATTCTCAGCATTTTTGAGCATCCTCAGTATTTTTAAACTTGTTGGCAGAGCTTAAGGCACCCTAGTGGGGACACTGTGAATAACACTCCTGGGCCCCACTGGTTTCTGCCAGTTCTGTACTGATGGCACTGCTGGACATCTTCTGATGTTGAAGGGAATTAAGCATGATGTATCTTTCATCTGCTGTATTAAGTTTCCTTGGCCAACCACTGCATCTATGGTCCTCAATGTTGCCCGTCTCATTGTGCTTCACCAAAAGAGCCTGAACAACACATATTGAAACCCCAGTCTGCTTTGAAATCTTTGTGTAGCACCCTCCTAGGTAGGTGCTAGAAGAGAGTATAGTTTTGGGTCTTTCTGCCTAACAGGAGGAATATTAGGTACATTTAGAATGCTCTGTGCCTACCAGGGAGCAGGATCTATTGGTGAGGTCTGCTCATGGTGCTCATGTGCAGCTCAGCTTGTCTGAATGTTTCACACTGGTCGAATAGGGAGGCATATTGGACAGTGGGAGGAAACCTGACAAGTGAGGGCACAGGCATTGTTACAGCCCTGGCTATTGGCAGAGGAATGTGCCTCGTTGCATGCTGGGTAACTGTATAAATGCCAAGGGCACATGTGCTTGTGGTCATTCAGCTGGAGAGTGGGGTTCCGGAGGGAGGGGGTGGCTGCCCCTTCTCTGTAGAAGTTGCAATGTGGCCTTGGGTAGTCGACCTGAAAGCCTGAAAGCCAGGGAGAAGCTGAACCCAGAGGTCCTGCAGAGCTGACTAGAAAGGGAGATACCAGTAAGGATCTGATTCTGCCTACTGTGAGCACAGATCTGTGTCATGGGGCCTGTCCTGTGAGAGCCATCCCTTCAGCTAGAAGAATCAGTGGACAGGTGTCAGTCAGATGTCCTGAAGATAAAGTAGTTGCATCAAGTCTACTGCTAGAGAGAGCAAGAAGACTTAATTCTTCCATACAAGTGGCAGTATGGTAAAAGCAGTGTGTCTGCTTCCACAAGTAATCCGGTGAGAGTCGTCCTTGTCTACTGTGAATAGTTCAGTTGGAGTATCCCACTATTCCCTTCTCCCACAATAAATATAAAAAACCCTGGACTGTTTATTGAGTAACGAGCAAATGGGAGTAAGGGGGAATATGTGAAAAATACCCCAGCAACTGTCTGCAGGTAATCAGAGGGAGGCCTAGAAGTCAACACACAGCAAGCCCTACGGGGACAGTGCTACATTTGCCTGGGAGAGACCTTGCTGATGGAGTATAACTACCTTGTGTCTCGTTGCTGTGCTCAGTCTTGCCATGGTGTATGACATGTGACATTTAGGCTGGGTTGACATTTATGCGAATTGGATGTGGATTCCCCCGCGTCCAATTCGCATGACAGGAGACTGTGACCGGCTCTCACTGGAGCCGGTTCACGCATCTCTGGGGCAGCTGCGGAGCGGAATGCACAAGGGTCCTGTGTATCTTTGGCTCAGTTTTAAGTCCGAATTCAGGCAAAAATTCAGGTCTGATTCGTCCCTGAAAGGGAGAACAGGGACACACCGGACCCCTGCTGTGAGCTGCATTTCCTCTGGGTGATCTATGTACATTGCAAGGATTATAGCAACCTTTGTTGCAGATTCCTACCTTTTGTTATTCTGAAGAAATCACTGTTTGTTCCTCTGTGTCCCTGTTCTGAGTGGGTCTAATGGGAGTGGTTTCATAATTATCCGTTAGCTGTGCAGATGCAGAGCTCTAATGAGGAAAGCTGCTGGGCCTTCACCCCTTTTATACTTGATTTCCTATTGGAAGTATCTCATAAAAATGACATTTTTGTTGCAGGGGATGCCTAAAATCTGACTTGTACCTTAGGCAGACTTCTGAGAAAATTGGTGAGCCAATCACACAAGGAAATTATGTTTCTGGGGGTAGTCAGTACACATTCTGTGTACAGAACAACTCCAGGTAGCCATATTGCTAGGCATTTTGTAGAAATTAGAGCGGCTGCAGATTGAAAATGAAAGGTAATTTTTAATAACATTCAATTACAATATGACTTGCGTCACAATTGTATACGCTATATTATTTTCTCTTTATTTGCTATTTCTTTTCCCAGCGAAAGTGAATTTACCCTTTAAGTGTGAACCCAGCCTAAACTATCTTCCACAACCTCACCTTAGTAGCAGAGTTTGGCTGTTCCTTACCCAATTTTAAGCCTCTTATACAGCTGTTTCTGTTTCAGTTAATGACTGTGTTTCAACCTACATATGAAATTGATGATCATTAGCACCTGCTTGGTATAAATGGTAATCATACACCTGACTTTAATCCTACAAAATGCAATACACCTGACTTTAATCCTATGAAATTTTGCAAATGTACAAAGTGTGCAAGTGTATGAATGAATGCTGGTTTGAAGCCAAAGGGCAGTCACAGAAAATATTGATTTGATTTAGATTTTTCTTCTGTTTGCTCACTTTGCATTTTGTAAATTGATAATTGAGAGGAGATATGATAGCAATATATAAATATCTCACTGGTGATCCCAGCATAGGTAGGAAATTATTCAGTCTCAGGGAGTGTAAGAAGACACGGGGCCACACAAGGAAACTATAGGAGAAGCGGTTTAACCTTAAAGGGGTTGTAAACCCTTGTGTTTTTTTACCTTAATGCATCCTATGCATTAAGGTGAAAAAACACCTGGCAGTGACCGGCCCCCCAGCCCCCCCGTTTTACTTACCTGAGCCCTGGAACTTCATCCGGCGGGGACGCGCTCTTCCTCTGCCTGGGGTTCTCGGCTCTTGATTGGATAGATTGATAGCAGCGCAGCTATTGGCTCCCACTACTGTCAATCAAATCCAGTGATGCGGGGGGCGGGGCCAAGTCATACATTCGGTGGCTATGGACGCCGAAAGATGGACTCGGGAGCGCGCCCGCAAGGTGACCCCCCGGGAGAGCGCTTCTCCTAGGGGGTTATCCGATGAGGGGGGAGCCACGCGAGCCGCGCGAGCCGCTGAGAGACCCCAGAAGACGGTGTTCGGGGCCACTCTGTGCAAAACGAGCTGCACAATGGAGGTAAGTATGACATGTTTGTTATTTTTTTTTTTTTAAATAAACAAAGCTTTACAATCACTTTAAGCTGCGTAGGGGGTTTTTCACTGTCAGAGCAAAAAGGATGTGAAACTCTCTTCCACACAATTGGTGGTGCCAGCAGGAAGAATTAATAGTTAATAGTTTTAAAAGACTCTTATGCACTGTACACATGATAGGAAAGTCCGACCGTGTGTATGCTCCACAGAACATTTGTTGTTGGAATTTCCGCCAACAAATGTTTGAGAGCAGGTTCTCAAATTTTCCAACAACAAAACTTGTTGTTGGAAATTCCGAGCGTGTGTACACAATTCCGACGCACAAAAGTCCACGCATGCTCGGAATCAAGCAGAAGAGCTGCACTGGCTATTGAACTTCATTTTTCTCGGCTCGTCGTACGTGTTGTACGTCACCGCGTTCTTGACGTTCGGAATTTCCGACAACATTTGTGTACCGTGTGTATGCAAGACAAGTTTGAGCCAACATACTTCGGGAAAAAAATCCACGGTTTTGTTGTTGGAAAATCCTATCGTGTGTACGGGGCATTAGACGTGCATCTTAGTGAACACAATATACAGGGATATGGAAAATGATTTTCGACATTGACACACACCCACACAGGTTGAACTGGATGGCCTGCTGTCTTTATTCAACCTTACCAACTATGTAAATATGTATTTAGAAACAATTAGAATATATATTTTTGAAAACATTCTTACTTTACAGCATTTCTTCACACCTGCCTAAAACATTTGCACAGCACAGTATATACAGTTGTGCTCATAAGTTTACATAACCTGGCAGAATTTATGATTTCTTGGCCATTTTTCAGAGAATATGAATGATAACACAAAAACATTTTCACTCATGGTTAGTGTTTGGCTGAAGCCATTTATTTTCAATCAACTGTGTTTACTCTATTAAAATCATAATGGCAACAGAAACTACCCAAATGACCCTGATCAAAAGTTTACATACCCTGGTGATTTTTGCCCGAAAACGTGCACACATGTTGACACAAAGGTTTTTGAATTGCTGTTAAGGTAACCATCCTCACCTGTGATCTTTTTGCTTGTAATTAGTGTGTGTGTATAAAAGGTCAATGAGTTTCTGGACTCCTGACAAACCCTTGCATCTTTCATCCAGTGCTGCACTGACCTAACTGGATTCTAAATCATGGGGAAAGCAAAAGAATTGTCAAAGGATCTGCGGGAAAAGGTAGTTGAACTGTATAAAACAGGAAAGGGATATAAAAAGATATCCAAGGAATTGAGAATGTCAATCAGCAGTGTTCAAACTCGAATCAAGAAGTGGAAAATGAGGGGTTCTGTTGAAACCAAACCACGGTCAGGTAGACCAACCAAAATTTCAGCCACAACTGGAATATTGTTGGGGATGCAAAGAAAAACCCACAAATAACTTCAGGTGAAATACAGGACTCTATGAAAACATGTGGTGTGGCTGTTTCAAGATGCACAATAAGGAGGGACTTGAAGAAAGATGGGCTGCATGGTCGAGTCGCCAGGAGAAATCCATTACTATGCAAATGCCACAAAATATCCCGCTTACAAAAAGCCAAACAGCACAGAGACAAGCCTCAAACTTTCTGGCACAATGTCGTTTGGAGTGATGAGACCAAAATTGAGCTTTTTGGCCACAACCATAAATGCTACATTTAGAGAGGAGTCAACAAGGCCTATAATGAAAGGTACGGAGGTGGATCGCTGATGTTTGGGGATGTGAGAGCTACAAGGGCACATCTCAGTCTCCCGACCTCAATATCATTAAACCAGTCTGGGAAGATCTCAAACGTGCAGTTCATGCAAGACAGCCAAAGAATTTACAGGAACTGGAGGCTTTTTGCCAAGAAGATTGGGTAGCTTTACCATCTGAGAAGATAAAGAGCCTCATCCACAAATACCACAAAAGACTTCAAGCTGTCATTGATGTTAAAGGGGGCAATACACGGTATTAAGAAGTGGGGTATGTAAACTTTTGATCAGGGTCATTTGGGTAGATTCTGTTGCCATTATGATTTAAAAAGAGTAAACACAGTTGATTGATAATAAATGGCTTCAGCCAAACACTAACCATGAGTAAAAGAAAAGTTTTTGTGTTATCATTCATATTCTCTGAAAAATGGCCAAGAAATCATAAATTCTGCCAGGGTATGTAAACTTATAAGCACAACTGTACAGTATACATATACAGTTGTATCTGCTTATATTTGGCCTTCCCTTATTTCTCCTTCCTTTTTTAAATAAAATATTTCAGTTTTCATGACATACCTTATTTAACTACTTCCCACCCGGCCAATGTACATAAACGGCCGGGTGGGCGCTCTCTCCTTCTGAGTGGACGTTCAGGAACGTCCCTCAGAAGGAGCGGGATCGCGCGCGTGCCCGCGCAGCGGCGCGATCCCGATGCGCTCGTGTCCCCCGGACACGGCGCATCTCGGATCGGCAGGAGGGCTCTGTGATTGGCCCTCCTGATCACATGACGGCCGTGTCCAATCACAGCCGTCATGTGATGTAAACACAGCCGGTTGCTAGGCGATCAGCTCTCCTCTCCTCACACGGAAGTTGTCGCTGAGGAGGAGAGGAGAGGGGATCGCTGCAGCCGGCTGATGATCAGTGAGTATGAGCTGTTTTTTACAGCTTTTTACTCACTGATCACCAACCTAGTGTCAACACACATGTAAATACATACATGTAAAACACACACATGTCCCCACATAATGTAAAACACACACACATGTCCCCACATAATGTAAAACACACATGTCCCCAAAACACATGTCCCCAAATAATAAAAAAAGCTGTCCCCCACATATGTCACACTAAAATCACATGTCCCAATGGTAATCTGCACACATATGTACGTGATCACCTGCACACATCTGTACATGATCATTTGCGTACATATGTCCGTGATCACACAAACCAATTATTATACACTTAACAGGATTTTTTTTATCAAAAACATGTAGCAGAATACATTTTGGCTTAAATTTATGACAAAATTCGATTTTACTGGATTTCTTTTAAAACAGAAAAAAGAAAATATTGTTTTTTTTCCAAATTTCCACTATTTTTGCGCTTATATCGCAAAAAAAAAAAAATGGAGTCGTGAATAAATACCACCAAAAGAAAGCTCTATTTGTGCGAACAAAATGATAAAAATTTTATTTGCGTACAGTGTAGCATGACCGAGTAATTGTCATTAAAAGTGCGAGAGCGCTGAAAGCTGAAAATTGGTCTGGGAAGGAAGGGGGCGAAAGTGCCTAGTATTGAGGTGGTTAATACCCAGTGATGTCATTACTGGGTCTCTGTGCTTCTCTATACAATCCAAGCAGATCATTGCTGTTGGGAGAGTCTACCAGGTTGCTGTACATAGCTTCCTGAAAGAATCACAGTATCCTGCCCTAATACTCTCCTCAAGAGCCCTCATGCAAGAGGAGCCTGTACAATTGGGTAAGACTGGAAGGAAACCTGGAGGTTAGATTTTACTATTACCACTCTCAGCCCTTTACAACATAAAGGAAATCATTCCGTATTTAAGATAGTACCAATCAGTGGCGGCTAGTGCTCCATTTTGGGGGGGCAGCAAACAAAACACACCCCGTGCCAGCCCAGCTCGCCTGCTTGCCAGCCCCTCACTTACCCCATCCAGGTCCCAGGTGGCTTCCCCCGCTTCCTGTCCTGATTGGCTGGGAGAAGAAGCAGGAAGACAATAGCAAATGTTGATTTGCTAATGTCACAAGTGAGTGGACTCAGGGTGCAGTGCTCTGCGCCCCGAGCCCACCCTTTTTAATCCAATTAGAGCCTCCGAACTCAATGCGTCCAGTGCCCTGCATGTGCCCCTTATGGACGGGCCACCACTGGTACCAATCCTGATGTATTTCTGCTTTCCCTGAAGATGATGGGTGTATGTTTTGCTAGAGTCTATACTTAAGTCACCTTAAGTATGCATGCGGCACCTAGTCGAGGATTATATTACACTCCTGCCCACTAGATCCTTGGAAATACAAGCAGCTGAAATGTCACAATAAAATGCTCTTGCAATGGACTTAAGTATCTTCTCATGAGATTTCATCTGCTCATCATTCTTCAAGACTCTTCTCATAAAGACAGGGACGTCACATCCAGAAGTAGGTAAGGTAAGGTAAGTGTAAATCAAACTTTTTTTTTAAGAGGAACATTTTACACCTGCTAGCAGTAGGTGAATTGTAAAGGGGAAGGGGCCTGGGCAGTAAGAGGTGACCTTGCATTTTACTGCAAGGTCCATTTTATAATGCTGAGCAGACTTTATGAAACTACCGAACTCAACAAAATATCTGTTCTTGTCACTCCTTGGTCCTATTGCTCACCTTGGCTATCTCCTTATGGCACAGATCTTTTGTTCCTGGTTTCTCCTCTTCAAGAGGCCACCACCGCCACCAGTATCGTGGTTGTTTCTTCTGGCACACTTTGAGAGTTACACTCCCCGGGACCATCTCTCCATATGTGTACCTGTAAGGACATGATAGCGGCATTTTAGCCCAAAGCAAGAAGACCTACAGTAGTTGCATCACATAGTTGCTACCCACCTTCATTTCTCTTAGGCCTTGTACACATTGGATTCAACTTCTTTAAAGTGGAACTCAAAAAATGAAGATCTGATATGTTATAGCAAACATTTTGAAATATTAATTGTGCCTACACAGTGCTCTGAAAAATGTAGCTTTTGTTTAAAGTTCCTCCTGAAAATTAGCAGTGCATTTCATGTGTCCAGGCACTCCTCTTTTGCAGCATCATTGCTAAATATTTGCTTTGTTAAGTCATCTTAGGCACTGCTACTTCTTGAAATGAGATTTGGTTATGTCACTACTGTGCTGTTAATTCTTCTGGAAGTTCTGACATGAGAAAGTAAAGCCCTATTTCTACCAAGATGGCCACCTCTACCCAGGGACACAGTGCAAAACAAGGCATGGTAAGTCAGAATTTGGAAAGATCAGCTGCAGGGATCCCACAGGTGTCAAGGCTGGGATTATACTGATGTGGACCCCCACCTGCACTGTATAGGATAGCCAAGGAGAGGCAGTAGGAGTATCTGAGTTTTGCAGGATTTCAGCCAGCTTTTGGTAGGACAAAGCACCGCAGAACAAGTTGGATCTGGATCAGCAAAGCAGTAACCACATTGGATCACAATGAAAAAGGTAACATTTGAAAGTTGGATCAAGATTCACTAAAGTACAAGGATGGTCCCATGCAGGTGGCATGGGATCCCCCAGGGCATAGAGTCAAAAGGCCAGGCAATATTCACTAGCTCAGATACTAAGGCGAATCAATTGCCAATTTATATATTATCTTTTGATTATGTCATTCAATGTTATATATTTTTTTTTTGCAATGTGTTATCTAATGATTGTCACTTTATAGATTTCTTGAGTACTTCAGGTATTCAGTCTCCTGAGGGGGGTGATATACCACACGAGGAGATTGTATTTTACATTTTTTGTCACTTTTAGTGTTGATTACACTTTATATTATCCCACCACACCTGCATGGGTGTGTTGGATCCTATAGGATCAGGTTGAACACTTTGTATCCATTCACTTCATTCAGAGGGAATAGATTTTTTATTTCCACTCTAATTACTAGGGATATAGCGCCACTAGTCATCCATAGGGTGTTTTTCAGATTTAAATATTCACTAAGGACCTCTTTATGGGGGTTTTCCCAGCTATGTGCTAACTCCAGGTCGTGACTCCCACATTCACCTTGCACTAATCAACACAGACCTCAAAGAGCGTAAGGCTGGATTCACACCAATGCATTTTTAGTGCTTTTTGCATTTTGCAGATTTGCACTACAGTCCATTTAAAATGGTTTCCTATGGAACACGTTCTGTAGTGCAAATCTGCAAAATGCAAAAAGCACTAAAAATGCATAGGTGTGAATCCAGCCTTAGTCAGGGAGGCAGCAGGAACTAAGTGTGGCTCTACTGACACAGGAGCTGCTTGGTAATTTGGGTTCTCTGTTCTGTGCCTCGACTCCAAGAACAACCTCAGCCCCTCTAACACACCTGGTTGAATGAAAGTTATCGCAAGTACTAATAAGAACACAAGTACAACTACCTTTAATGTGGCTGTGAATTAGCTCCAGGAAATAGACTCAAGACCATTTAGTAGTAAATTAACACAATGTATTGGTACGGGGTAGAATACATGGTAGTTTGAGCATAAATGAACACATAGAAGGTAGGTTCAGGCATAGTCTGCTAGACATTATAATCATTATGCCAAGGTCAGCATTAAATAATGCATATAAGCACTAACTGCAATGTAAATAATAATATTATAACTAGTCTATGGTGCTCTCTAGGAGAATGGCTAGGATACAGTGGAATGATTGTCACCTGAGAGTACATCCTAGCGTAAGCAATAGGTGAAGGTCTCTGTGTAGCAGCTGTAAAGGGACAGTCTTTAGTCCTAACTCTTTAGCTGGTCAGCATTAGGGCCCAGTTGTACTTTTGGTGCACATTAGAAAAGTCCCAGTCCAGTCTGCAGGCAGCAATAAGGCTACTAGATGGCTGCATGGTCAGTTCCTAAAGGGCTCAGTCTCTCTAGCATAAGTTAGTAAATCCCCACAGCAGCAGCTCACCAGTCCCAGTGACATTACAGCTCACCATCAGGTAACACATAGCGACCAACCAACTCTCTGCTCGGCACCGAGAAGGCTCTGGCTGTCGGCAGCCCTGAACTTAACACCCTGGATCCTGTTCAGGCCACCAATATTAATCATACCTCCCAACTTTTGGACTTGAGAATGAGGGAGACATTAGGGAGACAGCAGCCTATGGTGCACACTTAGCAAAAGTGGGCGTGGTTAAATAATGATAAATATTGGGCATGGCTTAATAACTGCTCCCACTCCCTTTTTACACAACTCCCCTCCCTGTACACACAGCCTCCTCTCTGTATACGCTGCCCTACTCCCTGTACTCTCTTTAGTGGTGGGGATTTCTGGGGGAAAAGTTGCACCCCAACCCCCTTTTCTGCTCACAGCTGCAATCTCATTCCCCTCCTCCTTCTAACCAATGTATCACAACCCCCCCAATAACCTCTGTTCCCCAAGCCTCCCCTGCTCACCTCTGCACCCCACATGTCCTCTCTGCTTACCTCTGCACCTCTGCCTTTACACCTTTCTGGCCCCTTGCTATATTCCAGCGCCTCTCTCTTCTAACCTCTGCACCCAACCCGCCCTGTTCAATGTTGGACTCCGAACCTCCCTGCTCATCTATGCACCCCACCCCCCCACCTTGCTTATTTCTGCACCACCCCCTCTGCACCCCAGATCACCCTCTCTGCTCACCTCCACACCCCAAATTCCCTCTTGGCTCACCTTTACACTCCACTCTCTGTGCTAACCTCTCCACCCCAAGGCCCATCCCCCAATTCTGTCTTGCCCTGTTTTCCTCTCGCTCGCCAGAGCCTTAAGGCAGGACCATACTGTGTGTGTAGTATCCACAAGGCTGCGGGCGGTGCTGGTCAAGGTTGGTGAACCACAGTCAGCTTGGGTTATTTACAATGCTCATGCTGAGTCTGACTGCCAGGTGGACCAATGCTGCGGTGAACTGCGAGGGCACTTAGTAGTATATATGGCGCTTGCAGGACAACTCCCTTCCCCCTATTGTAGCCCTGTACCTCCCCTGCATCTCCTGTGGGGTGCAGTGATTCCACAAGGCTGAAATCCCCTGCCAGCTGCCACTGCAGCAGCCAGCATCTCTCCTTGCCAGCTGCCGGCAGATTAAGTTAGTGGAACCAGGGCTCTGGAATACAGCCCAGACCTGCAGGACTCTAGGACTTTGTTGAAATTCTGGGAAGGTCCTAAAGGATCTGGAATGGTTGGGAGGTATGTGATACGCAGTAGTGATGGTGTATATAGGACAGCGATGTGTACTCTCCAGTTTCCCTCACAACAAGAGGAAGCTGTGTTTTGTGCAGCCTGAGAAAATGCAGCTATTTCCCCTACTCTTGGCAATCTCCCCCTGGGAAAGGCAGTTCAAAAGTTCTTGATTACAGTAGAGTCTCTCTCCTCTGGAGGACTTCAGTTCTCACAGTGCAGTTGATACCTGACTCAGTCTATCAAACTATTCAGCAGCTCCATCCTCTTGCTGAGATAGCTATTAACCAGT
Source organism: Lithobates septentrionalis (assembly GCA_037952835.1). NCBI lineage: Eukaryota > Metazoa > Chordata > Amphibia > Anura > Ranidae > Lithobates > Lithobates septentrionalis. Next base: position 672,329 of record JBBDGP010003896.1, read on the forward strand.
TCAGCACCGTAGGTCAGCAGCTACAGAGATCAGCTGCAGCCAATGTTTCTTTCACTCTCATTCTTAGTCAAGCACCTGGCTACTTAATTCTGGAGCAGATAAGTAAACTGCAGACAACACTGGAGCGGAATAAGTCATGCCAAGATAATATACGTTTCCTTGTTTTGTGCCCTCCACAGCTCAGAGAGACTGCCCCTGATGAGGCACAGTTGGCCGGGCATGTGTAGCACTTATGCCCACAGGAGCCGCTGGTGATGATGCGTTCTCTGTTCTGCCATGATTCTTAAAGTTGCTCAGTGCCCACTGACACACCTGGTTGTAAGTTAGAGGCCTTTCCCATCTGTGTGACAAGTCACATTTTAGGCACCCCTTGCAAAAAGCATTTCTGTTTTGGTTAGATACTCCTCAAGGGTTAAATACTTCTAAAGGGATGCAGACACTGCAGCTTTTCTTATTAGAACACTCAGAGTGCACCAGCTGATCATAATGAACCAGTCCCAATCATTCAGAATCAGTCTGCAAAGGACATGGTGAAACAAACAGCTATTTCTTCAGAGCAATAAAAGGTCTGCTACAAATATTGTTAAAATATTTACAATGTACATTGTTTTATTTTTCAACAAAAGTTGAGTTGCTCTTTAAAGTGTAAGTTCACTTTTACATAAAAATCTGTAAAGTAAACTTACACAGGACCCCCCCACCCCCAGGCTATGCGGGTTCTGATTGGTCGGCACCGCCCATGTGACGGGCAACAGCCGATCAATTAGGCTGGCCATACAGTATACAATGTTACTGTTCAATTTCCTTTAGATTTACCATCAACTATGTAGGTAGAAGGGCCTGCCTGATTGCATACAAAATTAAAAGTGTGACCTAATATTATATGGTTTTGGTAAATCTAAAGGAAAGTTGTAGAATGTATGGCTAGCGTTTATACCCCGTACACACGATCGGACTTTCTGCCAACAAAACCGTGGATTTTTGTTCAAAAGTTGTTGGCTCAAACTTGTCTTGCATACATACGGTCACACAAATGTTGGCCAACAATTCCGAACGTGGGAATGCGGTGATGTACAAGACGTACAACGATCCGAGAAAAAGGAAGTTCAATAGCCAGTGCGGCTCTTCTGCTTGATTCCGAGCATGCGTGAACTTTTGTGCGACGGACTTGTGTACACACGATCGGACTTTCTGACAACAAAGTTTTGTTGGCGGAAAATTTGAGAACCTGCTAGCAAACATTTGTTGGCGGAAAGTCCGACAGCAAATGTTCGATGGAGCATACACACGGTTGGACTTTCTGACAACAAGCTCACATCCAACATTTCTCTAAGGAAAATCTGACTGTGTGTACGTGGCATTAGAATGCTCTGAAATATCCCTCCTGATGGGTACGTTTTGGAGATTCAGCTGCAGGGATTTCTAAGCCCCAGACCGGTGAGGCGACTATACTGTGGCTCAGAACGGGAGATCGCCACGCCCCAAGTGAGCGGGACTGAGGGGGGTGATGAGGGGGTCCTGTGTAAGTTCACCTTACAGATATTTCTGTAAAGATGAACTTACCGTTTAACGTTATTAAGCTACGACTCCATAGTAATGCACAGAAATTAGGCCAAGCAACTGGTAGTAGAATATATAAATGTATTGAAGACATGCAATTAAATAATGCACAAAGCATTAAACAGGCAAATAAACTGATTTAAAGATACTTTATGGGTAGATGACCACTGACCCATTAACTGGCAATCAACTGTGGCAATGATGAATTCAACTATAACTAGAATTTAAGTAACAGCATGAACTAACTACTACAGCCCCAATAGCAGGTGGGCGTATGCATTCCTGGAGAAGGAGTACCCCTGAAAGTGTATAAAAGTACCTGGTCCTAGACATGTGCAGTTTGTTTCGTTACGAATTGAAATTGGGATAAATTTTTGTTTTTCGGAAATTTGGATGTATCCGAATTAACAAATTACAATAGTACCAAATTTAAATGAATCCGAAATAACGCAGAAAAAAAATCGCATGAAATTCTAATTGATTCGAATAATTTTCGAATCAATTTCAAATTCGAATAGTTTTCAAATTCGAAAAGTTTTCCAATTTGCAAAGAGAATTAAAAAGAAAATAAAGGAATAGAATAGAAAAAAATAGAATAGAATAGAAAAAAATATAACAGAAAGTAAAAGAACTGAATAGAATAAAATAGAAACAAATAAAATAGAATAAAAAGGAATAGAATAAAATAGAAAAAATGTAACCATCTTCTGAAATTTGAATTTCAAATAGAATAAATTTGAATTTGAATACATAGGAAAATAATAGAATAGAATAGACTATAATAGAATAGAAGAAAATAAAATTCAAAAAAGAATAGAATAGAATAGAATAGAAAGAATATAACCATTTCCCAAAATTCAAATAGAGTCAATTCAAATTTTAATAGAATAGAAAAGAATAGATTAGAATAGGAAGATAGTTATATTCTTTCTATTCTGTTGCTTTTTTTTCTATACTATTCTGTTGTTTTAAATTCTATTCTAATCTATTCTTTTTTATTCTTTTCAAATTTGAATTGATTCTATTTGAATTTTGGGAAATTTTTATATTATTTCTATTCTATTCTATTGTTTTTTTAATTCTATTCCTTTCTATTCTATTCTTTTCTATTTGAATTTCAGAAGATGGTTATAATTTTTCTATTTTATTCTATTTTTTAATTCTATTCTAGTCATTTCTATTCTATTCTATTTTATTCTTTTATTTTCTGTTATATTCTTTTCTATTCTATTCAATTTTTTCTATTCTATTCTTTTATTTTCAATTTTATTTTATTCTCTTTGGATATTGGAAAACTATTTGAATTTGAAAACTATTTGAATCAATTAGAATTTGGAAAATACTAATTGATTTGAATACGAATAAACAAAACAAATTCCAAAAATGAATTAAATAGATTAAATGAATTTAACTATACAAATTTATGTAAAAAACAAATCGAAACTAAACAAAACTAAACAAATTTTTTCTTTCTGCACATGTCTACCTTAAGCCTAATTGTCCGCATTGGCTAGCTTATGTTGGGGCCCTTCTGTGGGTGATGCACGTTTAGCTGCCCCTATAACAGTGTGCAGCAGATGACTAGTGGGCTGTTATATAAGGGGAGGTCTCTACTGTATTAACTGTGTCATTATTAAGCTAGGCATGAATGTTCAGCTCTTGTTACTGGAGATCAAGTTATATGGAATTTATTGATGTGTCTGTAACAAGAAAATTTCTGGTGAGATATACTGTATTTAAAAGATTTTTATTGCACCGTGTAACGTTTCTTTCTTTGCATGTGAACCCTACTTAACAACACCTGCCTTGGAATTGTGCACAGCCTCCCCCAAATCTCCAAACTCCATCTTTTGCTGCTGTGATACAAGTTCCTGTTAGAGGGGGGCTACATTTGTTCTCCATGGTCCTACTTTATGTGAGAAGGTAACCACCCTTTCTTGCTCAGTCCCTAGATGGACTATGACCTATGACAGGGATCTCCAAACTTTGTGAGCAAATGGCCAGTTGACTGTCTTTCAAGCTTTAGGGGGGCCAGACTTTGGCCAGTGGGAGCAAAAAATGCCTCAGTATCAGTGGAAGAAAACAATGCCCCATCATCATGGTGTCAATTGGAGGAATAGGTGCTCCATGGTGTCATGGAGGAGTAATGCCCCAAGAGCTAGATAGAGGTCAGTCCTCGGGCCACACTTTGAAGACCCCTGGACCATGGGATGTATAGTGTGTATAGAGTGTGCATCCTGTACACAACCACAACTAACATGCACTGCACGTTCCAAAGAAACAGAAGGTAAGGGGAAACAGAGAGGCATATGAACTTACAGAGTACATTACAAGGAGGCAGACAAACCCAGTAAGAAATGATTTAATAAATAATATATTTTAGGGTAATTAAGTAATGGATGTGTATGGATTATTTTTGGAGAATAAGGATATTGTATAATGTAATTTCCTTGTTTTTGTAAACCCTCTCATATACCCAGTGAAGTGACTGGCCTCAGATGATACACAGAGATAAAAGGATCTTCCTACATAAGTTTTACTTGTTTATCTACAGCCCTTTCTTCCCTACACCCCTTCAAAAGGGCAGAATCATGTTAAAATCCTTCTGCATCTGTTAGTATCACAGAGGAGTAGCAGAGAGGCTGCAGTAACAGTAAGTGAGAGCTGATTGGAAGAAAGGATCACACCCCCCTCCACAGTTGTGAATAGACAAGCTACGTGCTAAGCCCCCGGCTAACACAAATATTATCTTATGTGTCTCAGAAGAGACTCATGCTTATAACAGAGGAACAAAGCACCAGAGAGAAACGGCACTTAGAAGTAAACACTAGAGATATATGTGCTTTGCTCAGATTTCATAACTGAGGCTTACAACCACGTTAAGGGAAGGGAAACCGTATTCTTGGTCGACACATATTTTGAGTTATTTTTAGTATTTATGTAGCACCCTCCAGTGTGCTACTAGTGTAAGTACAGGCAAATTTACGTTTATGGCTCATGGTAAGTTTGTGTGTCTGAAATTGGGTCAGGGTTACTGCAGGCTGGGTGGCTCTACAGGGGCAGGTCTCTGGTACCTCCCCCTGAATCTAGAAGCTGGTAGAAGCTTCTGGAAGTTAGTGGGCCAGGGGGTACTGATCTGAATATTTGAGGGGACTTGGTTGGTCCCCAGGCAGAATGTCCTGGCAGGGAGGTTAGGTCAGCCCTTAAATATTAGGGAGCCATGCCAACAGGGGAGTCGGGTGGAAGATGGAGTGCTGAGGAGGTGCCTAAAGACCTAAAGGTCTGCTGAGGATTTGGGGGGGAACCCCACACCATTTTTTTTTATGTTTTGCATGGGGTTTCCCTTAAAATCTGTACCAGACTCGGAAGTGCCTGGTATGAATTGTTTACAAAACACTGTTTTGTAGAAAAAAAATGATTGCAGGCAATTGATTTGTTTACATTCAATGGTTAGTGGGGAACCCTGCTGATAGCTGATGAGTAATCCGTTGTTAAGAACGCGACGGCTGGCTTTACACTCACTACTTAAAATGGAAGTCCATGCAAAATCTAAAATCCCCTCCTGTAGTTTTCTGCAGGCAGCCTGTAGTGGGTGGAGCCTGCTGGGTCCCTCCCACAGCTCTGCTCTCTGCGCAGGCTATGTGCAGCATATTGATGATGTCACTGCTACATTTACAAGGTAATAACTGGGTATTGTATAATCATTTGAGGCGCACAAAGTAGATTTATATATATATATATATATTTATGGCTGTTAAAAAATGTATTTAAATATTTTTTTCTTGCTTAAAGGCTACATCAGAACAATGAATGCAATTTCACAGAAAAAAAACTCTTCTCCAAGACAATATGGGGTTAGTGGAGAGAGAAAATGGGGGGGGGGGGGGGGGAGATGTTAGAGGGAGATGAAGGGGAAGAGGTAGGGAGAGGAAGGGAAGAGGTGGGGGAGGTGAAGGGCAGGAGAGAAAAATAGGAAGATAGAGGGAGGGGGGAAAGGGGAAGATGGAGATGAAAAGAAGGGGTGGAGTGAGGAGTGAGGGAGAAAGGGGGGAGAGAGAGAGATAGAGGGGGGAGGGAGGGGGAGAGAGAGTGGAAGAGGGATCAGAGAGAGGAGAAAGGGAGGGAGAAAGGGGGGAGAGGGAGAGATAGAGGGGGGAGGGAGGGGACAAGAGAGAGCAGGTGAGGGACCAGAGAGAGAGGAGAAAGGGGGGAGAGAGAGATAGAGGGGGGAGGGAGGGAGGGAGGGGGAGAGAGAGCAAGTGAGGGAACAGAGAGAGGAGGAAGGGAGAGAGAGAGGAGGAGGGAAGGAGATAGAAGGGGAGAGAGAGCGGGAGAGGGAACAGAGAGAGGAGGAGCGGAGGGTGAGGGAGAGGGGGGAGAGGGGGGAGATAGAGGGGGAGGGGGGGAGAGGGGGAGATAGAGGGGGAGGGGGGAGGGGGGAGGGGGGAGATAGAGGGGGGAATGGGGGAGAGAGCGGCAGAGGAAACAGAGAAGGGGGAGAAAGGTAGGGAGAGAGAGAGGGAGAGATAGAGCAGGGAGGGGGAGAGAGAGAGAGGGCAAGTGTAGAGGGGAAAAGAGAAAGAAGGGGAATGAGAGGTCACTCACCGTCCATTTACCGTTAAGGAGAGATATTCATCCAGGATTGAAACACTGTTTGGAGCTGCCACCTCAACCTCAAACTTTTTGAGCACTAAGGAGAGAGTAATAACAGAGTTGTGGAAACTTTTTACTTGTTAAAGATTTTACAAGTCCAAAATGTACCATTTCAAATTAGAAGAATATTGTGGGCACCAGTGTTGTCAACCGTCTGTATTTTTACTGGTGGGCTGTAAAAAATGGGCACTTCTCTCCTGCCAGTAAATGGCAGTAACAGGAAAAAGTTGCCAGTAAAAAATATAGCTGTGACGCTCCGCTTGCAATTGCAGATGCACAGTTCTAGTCCGGAGCTGTCCGAGACCATCTGAGTGCCGGCTACAGTGTGTGTTGTTGGTGGGGGACGGGTCTGGTGATGCATGAGTGTGTCGTGTGATGTCATGGTGCAAGGGAGGCGGAGCCTCGTGTGTCGGAGAGAGACTGTCACTGTGACTTAGAAGGGGACATGTTGTGTCAGTGAGGTGTCATCATCATCTGTGCTGCTGCACACTGTGGTAAGTGTCACTGTGAGAGTCAATTTCATGTGTGTGTGTGCCACCCATTCTAATTTCTTGCCCTCCTGAGTCCCGTCCATGAGCTACTTACTATATCTAAAATAAAATAAGAAATGTTTTTTTGCCTTAAAACGTTTGTTACCCCAACACTTCATATTCCTAATATGTCCCTGCTGTACTATGTGCTTGTATGAGAAAGTATCCTCTGCTCTTTGTATTGCTTCCTTTGCGTAAAATCCATGGTGTTCCTGCTAGTCCCCTTGCTTTCCTATTAAAAACTGACCACACTAAGCAGAAGAGCACACTGTGGTCAGTTCTCTGCGGGAACTCAGCCTGCTTTCCTCCAATGATCAGACTTGTCCTGGCACGCTCCCACTGCACAGACATTCAGTGGGGAGCTCAGTGTACTGCTGCTCCCCCCACCCCAGCTCTTATGCATCTGAGAACAGAGGGAATGTGATCACTTAAAAAAAGGGAAACTTTTTTTTTATTTTTATACAAAAATGTTTTGCCTTTCATTTGTATTTTAAACTGAATGTTTTTTTTTACAAGGTGATCGTTTACAATTACTTTAATATCTCCCTTAAATCACATTGCTTGTCATGTTTCACATGCCTTGTGATATGCCTTTAAATGTTGTATGTATTATTCTGTCCCCGGTTCCTCCCCTTCCTGTATCTCAGCGTATCCTGTATAGTTAGCCCCACCCTTTCTTTATTTTCCCAGTAATGCATCTCAGCACATGTGTGGACTGGATCACATTATGATCTTTTGACCTATCCGATGTTCATTGTTGTAAGATCACACTTTCAATGCTTAGATTGGTGAGACAGAACAGTCAAAAGATCGTTAGAAAGATCAGTCAATACATCCTTAGAAAGATCAATCAAAAGATATGATCCTTGCTAGCTCTGGATCATCTGTGAGATGTTATATGGACAGTGGAAATAGCAGCTATCAGACAGTGCAGCAATTAAAGGATAACTAAAGCTATTTTTTTTAAAATAACAAACATGTTATACTTACTTCCACTGTGCAGCTCGTTTTGCACAGAGTGGCCCCGAACCTGGTCTTCTGGAGTCCCTCGGCGGCTGTCTCGGCTCCCCCCGCAAGGACTCAACACTTTTATGCGAGCTCCCTCGCATGGTGTTGAGTGCTTGCGGGCGCGCACCCGTGATACAGCCGGCGGCCATAGCTGATCACTGTATCACTCGGCCCCACCCCCGGCGCGCCGCGTCATTGGATGTGATTGACAGCAGCACGAGCCAATGGCTGCGCTGCTTTCAATCCATCCACTCTAGCCAATCAACGGCCAGGCTGAGCAGCGAAGAGGATGTCAGGAGCGAGCGCGGGACTTTCGAGGGGTCAGGTAAGTAAAACGGGGGGCTGGGGGGGTGGTGTTGACGGATGTTTTTTCACCTTAATGCATAGAATGCATTAAGGTGAAAAAACTTTTACCTTTACAACCCCTTTAATACTCAAGCCTGTATGTGTGTCTGCAAGCAAGTCACAGCACAGCACTCATCAGCCACACAGGACAATATTACTGCTGTGAATGTTCATACAAACAGCTTATACACTGCCTCTGTATGCATCCGCACTTGGCATTTTGTTTGTGTAATTTTATAAGAAAGTCAGAGTAAACCTTTCTTAAACTGCAGCCTAAGAAACCTGAGCTCAGACACAGCAAACTGATACATTTCTCTGCTGCTGAAAACTTTACTATAAACTAAGGATGAGCTCCGGCGTGTTCGCACACCCCACGTGCAGAGCCCGCCAGGAAGTCGGCACTGCGCTAATCACAGGCAATGAGACATTGTCCTGATGTGCGGCTGCAGAGATCAGGGGATGTCTCACTGCCTGTGATTAGCGCAGCGCAGTACCGACTTCCTGGCAGGCTCTGCAGGTGGGGTGTGCGAACACGCCGGAGCTCATCCTTACTATAAACCCCCTCCTTGTTAACAAGATGTTTCAGTAAGACAATATGCAATCTGGGGAGGCACAGCCAGGTTTAGTACTCCTTCCAGATGAGGAATTAAACCCTGAATCAAACCAAAGGGAAAAACGCTTAACAAAACCAACCTGGAAAGTGCAAGAGAATCTTAAAGCTGACAAAGAACTGCTGTTTAATATCAATGACTTATGGTCTAATACTGTTAAATGCATGTCTGTTCTCTCCCAACAATCTCATGAGCCATTACAACTAGAGGGCGCTATCAAGCAATTGAATGTTGCTTATGAGAGTTATCAAAGACTGTGTGTTAAATATACTGATCTCTTAAAGCGGTACAACACTCAAGGGTCATTGGAAGAATTATAGGGATTTGAGGAGCTCAATTTTGAAAGAGACAATTTAATGGTGAAAAGACAAAGGCAGAAGTGAGAATAACACAGCCCCATGAGTCCAGATCTTATTGCTCTGCATCTACTAGACGCTCCACAAGATCTTCCAAATCCCTACAATCAAGATCTTCTGCACTCGGTCAACAACTCATAAAGGCCCGTGCTGATGCTGAAGCTTCTAAAATTCAGGCAGCTTTCGCCCAAAAGAAAGCAGAGAAAGAAGCTGAAGCCGCACGCCAGAAAGAAGAGCAAGAAGCTGAAGCCGCATGCCAGAGAGCAGTTTCATGGTTATGCAGTAATCTTTCTCTGTCAGCTTACCTGCTCCTCATGTGTTCAGACTAAGAGGCCAGCCACTCACACCTGACTGTTTTTTTAACCTCTCCTCTAAGCATGGCCCCACCCCAGGCCCTATCAGGGAACCCTATATTACCTGTGCACTGCAAGCCAGCAGTGCTGATCATCCATTGTGTGTTTGGATTCCTGTTCCTGCTTGCCGTGTGCTCTATGTTTATTTCTGTTACCGACCTTGGTATGTGCTCAACTATTCCTGTCTGCTCGTGACCCTGACCTTTGGCGTGTCCCCAACTATCTCTGTTTGCCTGTGACCCTGAACCATTGGAGTGTACTCTGTTGTCCTTGTCTGCTTGTGGCCCCGACCTTGGCTTATTCCCTTACTATCTTTATCCTCCTGTTGCCTAATGTGGGCGTGAGCTGGGGGACCCTGGGGGTCGCGACCTGGAGCCAGTTGCAGCCCAGTCCATCCTCACCACTTGAGGCTCTGGTGAACACCTGCTGGCTCTTAGACTCTGCGCCCTAGGGAATCTTACGCTCTAACCCCGGTGGGATCCGTCTTGGTGTTCCAGCGGCCCTGCCTTCCTTACCACCTTGACTCCCATCCGCAGCAGTCAGCCTTAGGGTCCACTACCTTCGCGGTGCACTCCTGATCCCAACAGTGTGCATCTGTCACCTAGCCTCAAGATGACCCGACAAGCAGAAATGGATGTTTTGGAAAAACAATGTGAGCATGCCATGGCAAGGTTAAGGGTCTTAGAACAAGCCGCTAGGGAAAAATAAAGAGACAACAGTTGCAGACATTCACTCAAGCACTCAATCTCTTATCTGCACCTACTGTACCTCAAGACAATTTGCCTTTATATCTTCCAGTACATCAGACTGCAGTATCTCAGCAAGCAGCAGACACTGGTATGCATATAACAGACTGTCCACCCTACTTTGGCATTAACCAAGTACTTCCCTGCAAGCACACTAATCCACAGCTACAGACCAACATGTCAGTGAACTTTAAGCCAATTCCAGCATTGAATGCCTTCGCACCAACATATGTTCCCAAGTTACTTAATGTCAATGCACCAGCTATCACAACTAACTCTGTTCCACCTGCAGTCATGCATCTAAAGTCTGAGAACATGTACATGTCACAGTTTGCTAAATACATGCTCCGCAGGGAGCTCACTAAGACAGGCCTCACCAAGTTTAATGACAAGCCAGAAAATTACAGTGGCTGGAAATTCACCTTTAAGGCCACTATGAACAACCTAGACATCAATGCCACAGAGGAATTAGATCTGCTCATCGGATGGCTAGGTCCCCAGTCAACTGAACGCATCAAGAGGATCAAAGCAGTTCATATTGACAACCCCACTGCAGGCATTAATGCTGCTTGGGACAGACTTGAACGTACCTTTGGCAGCCCAGAGGCCATTGAAGATGCCTTATTCAAACGGTTGCAAAGCTTCCCAAAGATTTCTTCTAGTGACAATCTAAAGTATCAAAAACTCAGCGATATTCTATTAGAGCTTCAACTTGCCAAGGCGGACATCAGCTTACCTGGTCTCAGTTACCTTGACACTGCTCGTGGCATCAACCCTGTTGTTCTCAAGCTACCATATGGTATTCATGAAAAATGGGCAGCGCTTGGATCAAAGTATAAGGAAAATAATCAAGTTGCCTTTCCCCCTTTTTCCTAATTCTGCAAGTTCATCAAAAGAATTGCAGACACTAAGAGTGACCCAAGTTTCTCCTATGGTGACTGTAACCCTCTCCGTTCACCCTCTCCAAGACCTATGAACACACGTATGACACACAGAGACCATATTGGCCCAGTGTGAAAAGGACTAATGTTCTACCTGCACCTGCTACAGTTCTTGAAAAGACTGATCAAAACAAGAAAATTGAGAACCCAAATCGCCAATGTCCGATACATAACAAACCACATCCACTTAGGAAATGTATCGGCTTCAGAAAGAGAACTCTACAAGAATGTAAGGAACTTTTAAAGAAATTTGGAGTTTGCTACAAATGCTGTGCCTCCATAGAACACTTTGCAAAGGACTGTAAAGCTATACATCAAATGTATAGAGTGTGACAGTGATAACCATGTGCAAGCTCTTCATCAATATCTGCACAACTCTACTACACTCACAAACAATCTTCCTGAGGCAAAGCAAGGCAGGGAGCGCACAGATCAAACAGCACCTTCCACTTCAGTGTTCTCTACATGTACAGAAGTCTGTGGAGAAGGACTCTGTGACAAATCCTGTGCAAAGATTTGCTTGGTTCGTGTATACCCCAAAGGTCAACCTCAAAAGGCCATAAGACTGTATATTATTCTGGATGAGCAGAGCAACAGGTCTCTTGCAAGAACACAGGCTTTTGAACTGTTGAACATAACATGAGATGTTCTACCTTATACCCTGAGCACTTGTGCCGGCACTACAGAAGTCTTAGGTAGGAGAGCCAGCGGTCCTGTAGTTGCTCCCCTGAATGACAATGTGGAAATATTCTTGCTCACTATCACTGAGTGCGACCAAATCCCAAGCAAAAAAGAGGAGATCCCTACTCCTGAAGCTGCCTTTCACCATTCTCACTTGGACAGGACATAGCCGACCAAATACCAGCCCTCGACGAAAGTGCTGCAATCCTGCTGTAACTCAGCCGAGACATCTTAAGGGGGCGCAAGGTTCATCAGCAAATCAATGGTCCACATGATGCACCATATGCTCAGTGTCTGGATCTAGGCTGGGTCATCATAGGCAATGTCTGTCGAAACAAAGGCAGAAGGTCTTACTCAGTCTCTTCCTTTAAAACTCACGTCTTGTCAAACGGACGGACTACCTGTTCTGCACAAAGACCACATCAATATAATGTGAAAGATAGGCTGTTTGAAAAAAGTGCACAAAGGCACATCATACAAGACGATAAGAAAGCCCTTAATTTCTGGGATGACGACATTGGCAACACAGTGTTCGAGGTAACCACTAAAGACAATGAGTTGGCAGCTACCATGGAAGACAAAGAATTCTTGAAAACCATGAGTAAAGAGTTCTACCAAGATGATTCCAACAGTTGGGTAACACCTCTACCATTTCGTACCCCAAGAAAGAGATTTCCAAACAACAGGGGACATTCAGAATCACGGTTTGTTTCTTTACAACTCAGTTTGAACTGGAAGCCTGAGATGAAAAAGCACTTTGTGGACTTTATGCAGAAGGTATTTGAGAGAGATCATGCTGAGCCTGCACCTCTTCTTAAGGAAGAAGAAGAATGTTGGTACCTACCATGCTTTGGTGTCTACCACCCTCGCAAGCCTGATCGGATTAGGGTGGTCTTCAACTCAAGAGCTCGTCATGAAGGTGTTTCCATGAAGACTGTAGAAACTTCCTCAGGTTCCGATGGTACCGCAATAATGATGTCAATGATGAAGTCATGGACTACCGGATGAAGGTACATGTTTTCGGTAACAGTCCTTCTCCTGCAGTAACAATTTTTGTACTAAGGAAAACAGTTCAAGTGGGTGAGAAAGAATTTGGATCCGATGCTCGACAGTTTGTCGAAAGGAATTTCTATGTAGACGACGTAAATCTCTGCCTACGGAAGAAGAAGCCATTGACCTTCTCAATGGACCCCAGAACATGCTCACCACGGCAAACCTCAGCTTTACAAAATCGTCTCCAACAGCGAGAAGGTCATGAGAGCCTTTCCTTCTGATGACTATTCTATCAGTGTGAAGAAATTCCAGCCAGGATCTGACCTTTCTGTTATGCAATGCAGTCTTGAATTGCTTTGGAATGTTAAGCAAGACACATTCACATTTCAAGCATCAGTCTGTGACAAGCCTTTCACAAAACGAAGAGTTTTGTCTACAGTAAACAGCATGTATGATCTGTTGGATTTCATAGCGCCTCTCACCATTCAGGGTAAGATACTGCTAAGACAACTTACTTTGGAAAGCTCAGACTGGGATGCCCCCTTACCCAAAGAGAAACAACAAAGGTGGGAATCCTAGAAACAGTCTCTAAATGCTTTAGAACAACTCCAGATACCACGCTCTTACACCATAGCATCCTTAAAGAATGCCAGAAGAAAAGAGATCCGTGTCTTTGCTGATGCATCTAACGAGGCCTTTGCTGCCGTGGCTTCTCTTCGGGCTACGGATTGCAGCGGTGAAGTGGGTGTAGGATTTATCATGGGCAAGGCCAAGCTCACACCAAAACTGGCACATACTATTCCAAGGCTTGAACTTTGTGCAGCTGTGTTAGCTGTGAAAATTGCTGAGCTTATAGAACTCGAAACAGATGTTGAAATAGACTCCTTTGACTTTTTTTCAGACAGCAAAATAGTGCTAGGATATATATACACAATCAAACAAGGCAGTTTTATATGTATGTCAGTAACAGAGTGGAAGGCATTAGGACGTTCTCTACGCCTGAACAATGGCACTATGTTCCCACTAACCTCAACCCTGCTGATCTCGGCAGTTGTGCAGTAACTACTACTGCATTTATGGACACATTAATGGCTATCTCCACCAGTACTCACAAATGATAAACTCATCTCAAGTTCTACAGATTCTAACTTTGAACTGGTTCATCCAGAATCTGATAAGGAAATCAGAGCTGTTACAACCACAATCAACACCTCTGTGAAACCAAGGGTAAGGCTAAGTCCTCTCCACTTGGAACGCTTTTCTAAGTGGTCTTCTGTTGTACGAGCCATTGCACGTCTTATCCACATTGCTCATAAATTTACATACGGCTCTAGTACTGGAAAAGAGTGTCACAAGTGGCACACCTGTAAAGGCCCTCCCACAATTGAGGAAGTCTCTCAAGCTGAAAGGGTTATCATCCAATGTGTCCAACATGAAGTGTACGCACAAGAGATTGCTAACGTATCAAAAGGACTCAACCTATCTAAGAATCGCCCTTTGCACAAATTAAATCCAATAATTGATCACAACCAGTTACTTCGAGTTGGTGGTCGCATTGGGAGGTTGAATTTGTTTAGTGAAGAGCAAAATCCCCTCATTATTCCAGGACGTCATCACATTACTGCTCAGTTAGTTAGGCATTTCCATGAGCAAGTTCAGCACCAAGGACGTCACTTCACAGAAGGAGCAGTAAGGTCTGCAGGTTTCTGGATCGTCGGGATGAAAAGGTGTATATCGTCCATACTCCACAAATGTGGAGTGCCAAAAACTAAGAGGAAAGCACCTACAACAACAGATGGCAGAGCTGTCTGACGATCGATTAAGCACCGAACCTCCGTTTACTAATGTTGGCATGGACATATTTGGCCCCTGGACTGTGTTTACACACAGAACTCGCGGCAGAGTTGCTAACAAGCGATGGGCTGCGCTGTTCACGGGCTTGAGTATTTGTGCAGTGCACATCGAAGTGATAGAATCAATGGATTCTTCCTGTTTTATTAATGCCTTCAGAAGATTTGTATCTGTGCGAGGACCTGTAAAGTTACTTAGATCTGACCGTGGGACCAATTTTACAGGAGCAGAAAAGATTGTGAACTTCTTGAATGACAACAAGTGTAAATGGGAATTCAACCCACCTCATTTCTCTCGCACGGGAGGCTCCTGGGAACGCATGATTGGAGTTGCAAGGACAATCCTGGACTCTATGCTACTGGACCAGAAAACCAGCTTACCCATGAAATTTTAGTCACTCTTCTTGCAGAGGTGTCTGCTATAATCAACGCAAGGCCTCTGGTCCCTGTGTCCTCAGATCCAGAGTCTCCAGTATTGCTCACCCCAGCCACTTTTCTTACTCAAATAATTGGGATAGCCACTATCCCCACAAAGGAACTTCATCATCCTAATGTTTACAAGCATCGATGGAAACAGGTTCAACACCTTGCTAATGTGTTTTGGAACAGTTGGAAGATGGAGTACCTTTCTAACCTTCAAAGTCACAGTAAATGGCAAGCCAACAAACCTAACCTACAAGTGGGAGACATAGTTCTCTTGAAAGAGACAGATTCTCATCGGAACCATTGGCCTATGGGTCGTATTACAAAAACTATGCCAAGTAACAACAGAAAGGTACGGAAAGTAGAAGTTAAAGTAATGAAAGAAGGTTTTTCCCAGAAGAAGACAAGTCATCAACTTGATTCAAGGGAGGTACAAAGGATTCATGCATGTTGTTGCCTTCCCTTCTGAAGATGGATAGTTCCTTGTCACAGCCTAGACCTTTGAGACCAACATCTGCAAGTATAGGTTAATGGTTGCATTGTTTCCCTTGTTCTTCCCTTCCCTCTTGTTTTGCGGGTGTTCTTAGTAAAAATCTTCATTACTTATATTTGGACTTGGACTAAAGTTTGTTAATATTAGAAATCATAGATTTCGACGGGGAGTGTCATGTTTCACATGCCTTGTGATATTCCTTTAAATGCTATATGTATTATTCTGTCCTGTATCGTTAGCCCCACCCTTTCTTCATTTTCCCAGTAATGCATCTCAGCACATGTATACACCATCATATACCATCAGTACTGGCTCCTATTTTAGTATCCCCCTGTGTGTGTGACTTTTAAAAATAAATGCTGCAAATATCTAATTTCACTGCTGAGATTGTGATCACATGACTGCCCAACTTTCTCCTTTCCTCCTGAAAGATGAAGTGGGCGGGGCTGAGATTCCTCTGCTGATGTCAGTCTGGAGGGGAGGAGGAGGGGAGGAGGAGAGAGCTGGCTGGTCATGTGATCACAATCTCTGCTCTTGAATGAGGTATTTACAGCATTTAGATTTATAAATCATTCACAGAGGAGGACACTGCAATAGGAGGCAGTGCTGATGGTGTATACAGGTTAGTGTTATGAGAGCAGCAGGGGGGGGAGGGGTGGCACACACACAGACAGAGAGGGGAGGGGGGAGAAGGACACAGGAGCAGAGAGGAGAGCAGATAGCAGGCTGCTGATGACAGAGGCACGTAAACTGACCACAGTGTCTGGTTTCAGCAGCCATGATAGACTGTGGTCAGTTTACAGAGGGGTGGGGAGAAACTGGCAGGATCAGCCAGGTTTTTTAGCTGTTACAGGGTGCCAAATAACACAGGACAAGCACTGTGTCAGATAACATGCTTTAAAAAAGCAAGATCCTTTTTTTGGGGGGTTTAACAAACGCTTTAATTGAAACAAGTACCCACATTAGAAGGATATGCTTTGTTCATATTTCATGCCGGAGATGTACAACCACGTTTAGCCAGTCTGTTAGCTTGGAGGAGGTGGTGTGTGTGGGGGGGTTGAGAAAAGAAGAGCTAGGAAGACCCTTGCCATCCTATGCTACAGGGCTGTGTGTTTCTATTGATACACAGAGTGTGGGGAGACGCGTTCTAGTACCTGCACGCAGGTGTGGCTGCATAGGATGCTGCAAAAGAAAGAGGAATACAGTGATGGTGTGACTCCCTCCGTATAACTCACCATCAATGAGTGAATCTTTTAAACAAAGATAATAATGCCTCTCCAGTGATAAAGTGCAAAATATTCATGCTAAGCATGCATTATATACATAGAAAATATTCACACTTTCAAAATTTCAGTCCAAAAAAATAACATGACATCACACGTGATGAATAGTGTCCTAAATAAGTGTTCAATCTTGATGCAACCAGGTGATACCATAAATCATCCACCTCTCCCTTGGTGCACGGTGCTTCCACTCCCTTAAGAATAACACTCACCGACTAGCTTTGCCTGCACTCTCATGCACGGCAAAAATCGCTTATTTACCACCCCCGGGTAATAGGATCAGTCGTTGTTTCCACGGTGATTGTTTCAACATGAGGCCCACATGAAAGAAATAATAAGTGCTCCAATAGTGTGAACCAATTAAACACTTTTATTAAAATCACTGCAATCTTCTAATATATCACTCACATTTAAAACGATAAAAATCAGCCAAACGATTAAAGTGCAGATCACATCAAACTGTGTATAGTGGAACCAAACTGCAACAAATGGTCACGGCGGACCCGAGGTGTGTCGGCGCACAGCGTTCAATCTCACCACCTCCCTGACAGCTCCTCCGCGCCTCCGTGTACTCACAAACTTTCTCCCTCCGTGAGGATAGCAGCACTGTGTGTCACGTATTACGGCCACGCCCCCGACATGTTTCGTCACAAGATGACTTATTCATGGGATAGGCCGCATTCCCCATCAATCACCCCTTATATGCATATTCAGCCTGCGTCTAACAAGCCGCGCTTTGCGCCTGCGCACATCTCGGGTCCCCGCTGTCTGAATTACGCTGGGAGCTTCACAGCGGTGCAAAGCAGGGGTCAGATCGAATAATGACATGGACTGATGTTGACAACAATGAATACATACTGATTGATTTAAATGACACACATGGTTATACCCTACATTAATCACTCTATTGCAAGCCTTAGTACGGGTTGACATTAACTGCCTAAACATCCGCTCTCCGAATTAGGTTCGTAAGGCTCATAGAGTAAATTGTCTCTCTATATATATGCACCTCACTACTCCATATACCTATATATATTAAAGACATCAGTCATATATACACATGGTAAGATGCTGAATAGTGAATTATTTTATTAAATCTATAAGTGAAAATAGACCCGGAAAATAAAAAATTAAAATATTAAAATGTTAAAATTAATCTTCATTAAAAATAAATCCCATGTGTGATAACTAGCTAATGTGCATGTTGAATGACAATAAACTTAAATCTAGAAACATGGATACATTAAATGTATTGCAGTAAGTAATGAGTACTTCCTATGAGGATTAATGCTGAATGAGAAAAATCGCATATTAAAAAATCGCATATAAAAATCG
Source organism: Lithobates septentrionalis (assembly GCA_037952835.1). Classification (NCBI taxonomy): domain Eukaryota; kingdom Metazoa; phylum Chordata; class Amphibia; order Anura; family Ranidae; genus Lithobates; species Lithobates septentrionalis. Next base: position 690,490 of record JBBDGP010003896.1, read on the forward strand.
CATATAAAAATCGAATGGAGTTTATCCATAGATCCCAATCTACCTCAGATTTGATCATACCTAATAAACTGTACATGTGGGATTTTCTCGACTAGTGGATCCGCCACCCAAGCCTTCACAAACTATGGATATGTTCCTTAGCCCTGGTTAGAAATAATTCATCCCTAGGGGATTAGAAATAAATTACCACTAAAAGTCATTGATGAAACAGTTTAAATCTAGTTCTATATTCAACCCCTTGGGGGCCAGACTCTTCAATAGAAATATCCACCTAGTTTCCCTCTGGGACAGGTTTCTTACTCTATTAGAGCCCCTCCATGTTGGGTGAACTACATCTATCCCACAGAACTGCAATAAGGAGGGGTCCTGCTGGTGTTTTTCCTTAAAATGCAGAGAAACACTATGGTACTTATAACCATTTTTTATATTGGTTAGATGCTCGGCAATTCTAACCCTTAAAAGCCTCTTTGTTCTCCCCACATATAAAAGGCCACAGGGGCACCACATGAGATATACTACGTGTGAGGAGTTACACGTACTGAACTCCTTAATATCAAAGGATTCCCCATTCCTATTAGTCACACTTTTTATCCCTCTGTGTTTCACTTTAACCGTCCTACAACAAATACATCTTCTGCAGCAATAAAATCCCTTAAAATCCAATCTCAGGTCATACTGTCCTGGTGGGTTCAGAATTTTCTTAACCACCAGGTCACCAAAACTTGGGGCCCTCCTATATATAAATTTAGGGTGGCTGGGTAATACTTCTCCCAGGTGTCTATCCCTGCAAAGAATATGCCAATATCGTTTAAAAATGTCTTCAATGTCCTTGTATTGACAGTGAAAACCAGATATAAAGCCAAACTGATGTTGGTTGTCTTCTACTCCCGTGTCTTTTTTAGTCAGGCACTGCTCTCTAGGCATTTCCGCCACTTCCTGAATGACCCCATCCAATATTTCCTCTCCATAACCTCTTTGTATAAACCTATTTTTCAAGGTACCAGCCTGCTCAAAGAAATCCTCTAACTCTGTACAATTCCTACGTACTCGCAACATTTGTCCTTTCGGGATATTTCTTATCCATGTCGGATGGTGCCCACTTCTTATTGACAAATAACTGTTGCGATCGGTGGGTTTAAAAAATACCTTTGTTTTCAGGCCACTTCCTTCTCTTGTTATCGTAACATCCAGAAAATTTACCGATTGGTTACTGATTTGATGCTCCAATTTGATATTATTATTGTTGGTGTTCAATTCCTGAATGAACTCAGTAGCAGATTCCTCTGTGCCCTCCCAAATAAACAGGAGGTCATCAATGAACCTTCGATAAAATAACAATTGTGGTCTACTTTGGCTAAAAACTTTTCTGTCAACCTGTTTATGGCTGAGTGGGAAGACAGAAAAGTTTTTAGCCAAAGTAGACCACAATTGTTATTTTATCGAAGGTTCATTGATGACCTCCTGTTTATTTGGGAGGGCACAGAGGAATCTGCTACTGAGTTCATTCAGGAATTGAACACCAACAATAATAATATCAAATTGGAGCATCAAATCAGTAACCAATCGGTAAATTTTCTGGATGTTACGATAACAAGAGAAGGAAGTGGCCTGAAAACAAAGGTATTTTTTAAACCCACCGATCGCAACAGTTATTTGTCAATAAGAAGTGGGCACCATCCGACATGGATAAGAAATATCCCGAAAGGACAAATGTTGCGAGTACGTAGGAATTGTACAGAGTTAGAGGATTTCTTTGAGCAGGCTGGTACCTTGAAAAATAGGTTTATACAAAGAGGTTATGGAGAGGAAATATTGGATGGGGTCATTCAGGAAGTGGCGGAAATGCCTAGAGAGCAGTGCCTGACTAAAAAAGACACGGGAGTAGAAGACAACCAACATCAGTTTGGCTTTATATCTGGTTTTCACTGTCAATACAAGGACATTGAAGACATTTTTAAACGATATTGGCATATTCTTTGCAGGGATAGACACCTGGGAGAAGTATTACCCAGCCACCCTAAATTTATATATAGGAGGGCCCCAAGTTTTGGTGACCTGGTGGTTAAGAAAATTCTGAACCCACCAGGACAGTATGACCTGAGATTGGATTTTAAGGGATTTTATTGCTGCAGAAGATGTATTTGTTGTAGGACGGTTAAAGTGAAACACAGAGGGATAAAAAGTGTGACTAATAGGAATGGGGAATCCTTTGATATTAAGGAGTTCAGTACGTGTAACTCCTCACACGTAGTATATCTCATGTGGTGCCCCTGTGGCCTTTTATATGTGGGGAGAACAAAGAGGCTTTTAAGGGTTAGAATTGCCGAGCATCTAACCAATATAAAAAATGGTTATAAGTACCATAGTGTTTCTCTGCATTTTAAGGAAAAACACCAGCAGGACCCCTCCTTATTGCAGTTCTGTGGGATAGATGTAGTTCACCCAACATGGAGGGGCTCTAATAGAGTAAGAAACCTGTCCCAGAGGGAAACTAGGTGGATATTTCTATTGAAGAGTCTGGCCCCCAAGGGGTTGAATATAGAACTAGATTTAAACTGTTTCATCAATGACTTTTAGTGGTAATTTATTTCTAATCCCCTAGGGATGAATTATTTCTAACCAGGGCTAAGGAACATATCCATAGTTTGTGAAGGCTTGGGTGGCGGATCCACTAGTCGAGAAAATCCCACATGTACAGTTTATTAGGTATGATCAAATCTGAGGTAGATTGGGATCTATGGATAAACTCCATTCGATTTTTATATGCGATTTTTTAATATGCGATTTTTCTCATTCAGCATTAATCCTCATAGGAAGTACTCATTACTTACTGCAATACATTTAATGTATCCATGTTTCTAGATTTAAGTTTATTGTCATTCAACATGCACATTAGCTAGTTATCACACATGGGATTTATTTTTAATGAAGATTAATTTTAACATTTTAATATTTTAATTTTTTATTTTCCGGGTCTATTTTCACTTATAGATTTAATAAAATAATTCACTATTCAGCATCTTACCATGTGTATATATGACTGATGTCTTTAATATATATAGGTATATGGAGTAGTGAGGTGCATATATATAGAGAGACAATTTACTCTATGAGCCTTACGAACCTAATTCGGAGAGCGGATGTTTAGGCAGTTAATGTCAACCCGTACTAAGGCTTGCAATAGAGTGATTAATGTAGGGTATAACCATGTGTGTCATTTAAATCAATCAGTATGTATTCATTGTTGTCAACATCAGTCCATGTCATTATTCGATCTGACCCCTGCTTTGCACCGCTGTGAAGCTCCCAGCGTAATTCAGACAGCGGGGACCCGAGATGTGCGCAGGCGCAAAGCGCGGCTTGTTAGACGCAGGCTGAATATGCATATAAGGGGTGATTGATGGGGAATGCGGCCTATCCCATGAATAAGTCATCTTGTGACGAAACATGTCGGGGGCGTGGCCGTAATACGTGACACACAGTGCTGCTATCCTCACGGAGGGAGAAAGTTTGTGAGTACACGGAGGCGCGGAGGAGCTGTCAGGGAGGTGGTGAGATTGAACGCTGTGCGCCGACACACCTCGGGTCCGCCGTGACCATTTGTTGCAGTTTGGTTCCACTATACACAGTTTGATGTGATCTGCACTTTAATCGTTTGGCTGATTTTTATCGTTTTAAATGTGAGTGATATATTAGAAGATTGCAGTGATTTTAATAAAAGTGTTTAATTGGTTCACACTATTGGAGCACTTATTATTTCTTTCATGTGGGCCTCATGTTGAAACAATCACCGTGGAAACAACGACTGATCCTATTACCCGGGGGTGGTAAATAAGCGATTTTTGCCGTGCATGAGAGTGCAGGCAAAGCTAGTCGGTGAGTGTTATTCTTAAGGGAGTGGAAGCACCGTGCACCAAGGGAGAGGTGGATGATTTATGGTATCACCTGGTTGCATCAAGATTGAACACTTATTTAGGACACTATTCATCACGTGTGATGTCATGTTATTTTTTTGGACTGAAATTTTGAAAGTGTGAATATTTTCTATGTATATAATGCATGCTTAGCATGAATATTTTGCACTTTATCACTGGAGAGGCATTATTATCTTTGTTTAAAAGATTCACTCATTGATGGTGAGTTATACGGAGGGAGTCACACCATCACTGTATTATTACCACACATTGAGTGCATTTTATGTATGGTTTTGAACATTTTTCTTTTACACAGTTTTTGTCGGTTCACTTTAATTATTTGGATACGCTGACTCCTTTAGGGGGTCACACCATCATTGGTTTGCAGCACATGTTCTCTTTTATTGATCAATAGCGCCTCTGTTTTTTTCTGTGTAGTGCCTGTAGGTAAATTCTGCTGCAGGCATACTAGATTAAATACATTTTTTATATTAGATTTATTTTAAAGGGGCTGCTTCACTTCAGTTGTGGGGAGTTGATTCACCACACGTTTTTTACACAGCTATATTACACTCTTATTTTCCAGCAGGCGCGGTGGAGATATTGATAGGTGACAGGGCGGTGTCTTTTTAATATCTATTTATATAAAAGAAAGAGGAAACCTGGAACAGCAGTCAAATCTGGGAAAACCCCATTATATGTTTGTTTATATCATTTTAAAGCATGTCTGCCTTTGTTCATTTCTGTTACATTAGGGCTGATAACAATAGTTACATAAGAAAGATTTGTTAAGCTCACAAGAATGACTATGACAATGCAAGTCTAGCAGGATCAAAAAACGTTCTTAGCCTGATAAAGGAAAGCTAACTAAAGCAGCCACCACACCTAAAGACTGGTATGCTGCATGACACTGTAGGGGTTTAAGCCCAGTCTCCTACTATTTTACCTTACCCCACATTACCCTCCCTCCAAAAACATCATAAACGACTCGAACTAGTTTTGGCGTAAATGGCCTCACGGCCTTAAATTTCTTTATTAAAATATAAATTACCATAAATATATAACATAAATAACCGTAACTTTTAATAATACTTTACTGTGAAACTATACAGTAAACAACTGTCACCATGGTCACTGTAAACAATTCTTTTCTTGAACCTACCAGTCGGGAACCCCTGACTCGGCAGTACCCTAACTTCCGGTGACCAAAACCATTTTACCTCCTCCAAGCCCTACATAGCCTGAAAGTACACCACTTCAATCCCCAACCTTCATGGATGGGTACCAGCAAAACTCCCCATCCAATGGATGGGTACCATAACCAACCCCCATCCCCTGGATGGGTACAACATGTTTCATACATGTAACTTGAGAAATCCTATTCAAGGAAACCAAAAAACTGCCAAAACTCAGGGCGGGTGGGTGGGAATCTTCTTCCTCCGCTGCTCTTCGAATGACATCACTTCCCCCCTCCTGTTCTTCTTCCCCTCACTGCTCCCTCAGCCCCTCCCTTATCCTTAAAGGGCCAGAATCTCCTCCCATAATAACTGTGCCATCCCCAGCACTGTCATGCCGGCCCTGCACCGATCGTTTCACTTATCTCCGGGCCTCTCTATATAGCATGTTGTTGCAATTTTCCAAAAGCAGTTACACATTTTAATATTTCAAAAATGGCTTTGTTTTTAATTTTTGAGCCCACAGTGCGTTGCGCAAAGCTAAACACCCAACTAAACAAAAAGTGTATGTGAAAACACTCAAAGTGCATAGGTGGGTCATATGATCCCGAAGAGAAAGGATCCTTCTCTGACAGCCCAGGGTTCAAGACTCTTGATGGGGGCAAGGTATTCTGGTTTACCTAGTAAAAAGGCGTGGCAGACTCTGCTTATCTTGATCAGCCAAAGCTGACCACCGAGGACTGGGTTAGGGGTTCTCCTGAAGAGAGACCCCCTAGGCATGGGTAAATGGAAGCTAAGGGCCACACATCCTCCCCATAGACTCCCCCCAGACTTCAGGATAGGCCCAAAGACCCACACCCTACCATCCTGTGGCCTACCAGATCAAGAACGATCAAGCAGCTGAACAGAAACTATGATTGTTCTTATGGTGAAGGGAATCGCCAGCTGGAAAAAATTATATCTGAATGATGCCTGTAACTGCAGGTATTATTCAGATATCACCACTGAAAGCCCAGGATGTCAAATGACGTTCTGCGGTATGGAAGTGGTTTTAATTGTGAGGCTGCATATATGCATACCTGTGTTTGTGCTGGGAGTGTGCCCCACAGCACATTCCCAGCACAGAAACTGGGCTCTCACTGAGAGCCCCGGGTTTCGTACTGACGATCGGAACCCAGGTCTCCCAGTTCCTGGTCACTTGATCACTGTGATAGCCTCTGATAGGCTATCACAATGATCACTTACTGCCCCTGTGTTTTCTTTCTCCTCTGAATGGACAGAAGGATACACTGTATTTTGCTTTCCTTGCAGGGGAGAAAAATGTTAACAAACAACATTACAATACATTAATTACATAATGCCCATGGTCAGTAGGATAGTGACCCATCATTGGTTTTAGTGGGAGGAATGGTTCCCTTTTGTTGGTTTCAGTGGGAGTATTACTGCCCCATTGTTTGTATCAGTGGGGGGGGGTAATGGTGCTCCATTTTTGGTATCAGTGGGAAGAATGGTACTGTATTGTTAGGGAGGAATGGTGCCACATTGTTGGTGTTAGTGGGAGGTTTGGTGCCCCATTATTAGTGTCACTGGGAGTAATGGTGTCCCATTGTTAGTATCAGTGGAAGGAATGGTGCCCTATTGTTAGTATCAATGGATAGAATGGTGCTCTATTGTTAATATCAGTGGGAGTAATGGTGCCACGTTGTTGATATCAGTGGGAGTAATGGTGCCCCATTGTTAGTATCAGTGGGAGGAATGGTGCCATGTTGGTATCAGTGGAAGTAATGGTGCCATGTTGTTGGTATCAGTACAAATAATGGTACCTCATTGTTAGTATTAGTGGGAGAAATGGTACCACGTTGTTGGTATCAGTGGGAGTAATGGTGCCCCATTGTTAGTATCAGTGGAAGGAATGTTGCTCCTTTGTAGTATCAGTGGGAGTAATGGTAACACATGGTTGGTATCAGTAGGAGGAATGTAGCTCCATTGTTAGTATCAGTGGAAGGAATGGTGCTCCATTGTTAGTATCACTTGGAGTATTGGTGCCCCATTGTTAGTATCAGTGGGAGTGATGTGTCCCATTGTTAGAATCAGTGGGAGGAATGGTCCCACATTGTTAGTATCAGTGAGAGGAATGGTGCCACGTCATTATCAGTGGGAGATATGGTGCCCCATTGTTAGTATCAGTGGGAGAAATTGTGCCCTATTGTTAATATCAGTTGGAGTAATGGTGACACATTGTTGGTATCAGTGGGAGTAATGGTGCTCCATTGTTAGTATCAGTGGAAGGAATGGTGTATCATTGTTAGTATCAGTGGAAGGAATGGTGCTCCATTGTTAGTATCAGTGGGGGTAATGGTGCGCCATTGTTAGTATCAGTGGGAGTAATGGTGCGCCATTGTTAGTATCAGTGGAAGGAATGGTGCTCCATTGTTAGTATCAGTGGGAGTAATGGTGCGCCATTGTTAGTATCAGTGGAAGGAATGGTGCTCCATTGTTAGTATCAGTGGGAGGAATTATGCCACATCGTTATCAGTGGGAGAAATGGTGCCCCATTGTTAGTATCAGTGGGAGAAATTGTGCCCTATTGTTAATATCAGCAGGAGTAATGGTGACACATTGTTGGTATCAGTGGGAGGAATGGTGCTTCATTGTTACTATTAGTGGGAGGAATGGTGCCCCATTTTTCGTATCAGTGGAAGGAATGGTTCTTGATTGTTAGTATCAGTGGGAGGAATGTTGCCACATTGTTAGTATCAGTGGGAGGAATGGTGCTCCATTGTTAGTATCAGTGGTAGGTTTGGTGCCCCATTGTTATTGTCAGTGGGAGTAACGGTGTATCAGTGCAAGTAATGGTACCTCATTGTTAGTATCAGTGGGAGAAATGGTACCACGTTGTTGGTATCAGTGGGAGTAATGGTGCCCCATTGTTAGTATCAGTGGAAGGAATGTTGCTCCATTGTAGTATCAGTGTGAGTAAGGATGCAGCATTGTTGCTATCAGTGCAAGTAATGCTACCCCATTGTTAGTATCAGCAGGGTTCAATGGTACCCCAACTTTGATGTCAGTGGGAGGAATATTGACCAACTGTTGATGTTAGCAAAAGGAATGGTGTCTCATTGTTGGTGTTAGTGAGAGGAATAGTGCCTCGTATCAGTGGGAGAGATAGTGCCCCAAGGGGTGAATAAAGGCCTGTAGGCCACAGTTTGGAATCCACTGCTCTACGGCATCTCACTTTTAGATAAATATCAGTGTAAAGTCTTGGCCTCTTACCGTATTCCTGCACTTCAAACTCCTTTAAAACATTATTAGCCTTTATTTTGTATTTCCCCATGTTAGGTTCCTCAGCCAACTGGAAGGACATCTCTGCTATGCCATTATTAGGAGAAACATCTCTCCACTGGGCAAGACGGTTCCCCTGTGGATCCTGGACAGAGATAAAATAAAACCTATAACAACAGTCATTTGATGAGGAATTTGGTTATATAAACTAAAATAAGTATTTACTGTACATTCATTGTATACATGTTACAGAGAGTAAATGAACAAATCTACATATCTGTTTAATTAGCTATAAAAACATAGTTCTAAAATCAAAAACACAAATCTGTAGCTACTGTATATCCTATACAGTATACAACATATAATTCTATTTCTTTAGCATTCCTGGTCCAAAATGGAAGACGCCATCCTCTATTCATAGAGAACTTTTCATTGGCGGAAGCTATAGTACAGCTTCTATGAATGGAGGGGGGGCAGAAAGGGCAGGCATAAGTTATCTTCTATGTGCTGATTTTTTTTTTTTATTTTAAGAATATTTACTGTAGGTTTTAAAGTGAAACTAAACCCTCCTATCCTTTTCATTTAAGGAAGCTGCCATGTTGGCCTCTATTTGATTTGCAACTGCCATGTGGCTGGATATGTGACCAGTTTTGACAGTATGACACCAGCCATTTGATGGTTTGACAGTTTAGTTGAGGACACAATCAAAAGTGACAGTTAGCATTCCCAGTATGCTGGGAATGTAACGTTTTTTAAACCGTTAAATTGATGGGTTTAGTTCCGCTTTAACTGGGAAAATCATGGCTGCCACCATAAATGTATAAACTGAAAATGTCTTTAAAACTTAATTTTTTTTCCACTACAAATAAACAAAAGTAGTAGTAGTAGTAAGCAGTAAATCTTTAGGCTAGGTTCACATATATGTGGATCGGGGAACACGTGCTGAACGCACGCGGTTCCCGACCCACAGGCAATATGTGCTGCTCTTTATGTGCAGGGATGGCATTAATTCGTAATGGCAACCCTAAGCATCAGAGTGCGGTGTGTTTTCAAGCACGTGCAACCTCATGGTGCCACAGCACCAAGCGCTTCTGTGTGGCGTGTTTTGAAAAAAAGGGTCGGGGACATTTCCCGCAGGTACAGCGGCCCATATAAATGAATGGACTGCTGTGCACACGTAAATGCGGCACGCAACACCCACATAGGTGAGAACCTACCCTTAAGGGCAACATAAGGGTTATAAAACAAACACAACTAAATGGAAGCCGAGCACACACCCTGCCAGTGACAGCACTCATGAGTTATAAATCACTTTAAATCACTTACCTGGAGCTCAACAAGTGAATACTGCCAGAGAGGAGAATAAAGAAAAACAAACATGTTAGAGATTCCTAAAGTCACCATAAATAAATGCATCTAATACAAGAGGTTAGGAGAAGTGATTAGATCTCTACAAGGAGGAAATCAATAATTGTATTATTTATTAATGTATTTATTTATTTCTCTAAATGCTGGTTTTTATCTCGCACTTTAAGGGTACTTGCACGCTGTAAAGATGCATGAACATGTGTTATTCCTGGCAGAAAAAAATGTGAGGATGGGCTGTATAGCACTTACGCGTACTTGCATGTACATGTATACAAATGTTAAAATACGCATTATTTTAACCAAGGCAGTGTGGTGCATGTGTATGGTATATAAAAATACTGACCTACAGTATACGCAGGGCATGTTTACACATCTGTGTGTACAGGCACATTGAAAACAATGGTCTGCATTTACATCAGTAACAAAAAATGCATGTACTGTATGCCTAAAATGCTGCATTTTTAGACAGCAGTGTGCAAGAGGCTTATGTGTTTCATTGTCAGTTCATGAAGTAGTAAGAAACATTTTGCATACATACATTACTTTGTTTGATGAGGTTCTTTTCATCACAATGGTCAATTTACAAAAATATTGCACTGACACAGAATCATTTCCCCTTATAAAATGGAAAATTTCCTACTCTGGCCAGACTTCAAGTAGCAGTGATGTGACATACTAAAATCTTATTGAAATAATAATAGAGATTATATCAGCTTTTATTTTGTAGGCTGTAATTTTCAGTATTGGTATTTATTCTGTATATATGGACTATGCACAGTACTACTTCTCCTGTCCTATATTCTGGGTGCAATTCTCTATCTGTTCTTATTCTGTATGTATGGACTCTGCACAGTACTACTTCTCTTGTCCTGTATTCTGGGTGTAATTCTCAGTATCTGTTCTTATTCTGTATATAAGGACTCTGCACAGTACTACTTCTCTTGTCCTGTATTCTGGGTGTATTTCTCAGTATCTGTTCTTATTCTGTATATATGGACTCTGCACAGTACTACTTCTCTTGTCCTGTATTCTGGGTGTAATTCTCAGTATCTGTTCTTATTCTGTATGTATGGACTCTGCACAGTACTACTTCTCTTGTCCTGTATGCTGGGTGTAATTCTCAGTATCTGTTCTTATTCTGTATGTATGGACTCTGCACAGTACCACTTCTCTTGTCCTGTATTCTGGGTGTAATTCTCAGTATCTCTCCTTATTCTGTATATATGGACTCTGCACAGTACTACTTCTCTTGTCCTGTATTCTGGGTGTAATTCTCAGTATCTGTTCTTATTCTGTATGTATGGACTCTGCACAGTACTACTTCTCTTGTCCTGTATGCTGGGTGTAATTTTCATTATCTGTTTTTCTGTATGATATTATTAATAATGGAGGTGATATTGTCAGTCTGTCTATGTACAGAAGGATTATAGCACACCCAGGTATTTGTACAATGATGGTTCGGTCACGGAATTGTCTTATTTTTTGTGTATTGAGGAATTAGATAAAGTGCATGTTAAATATTTCTATATCAATCCATGCTGAAATACGTAAATACAATTATCCAATGCACAGCTTACTTCGCTGACTGAGAACACTTTGACCTTTCAAGCTTTGTGTGTATGGCTTTTATAACTTAACATGGATGTAAACCCAATCACCAAAATTTAATCTACAGTGGAACCTCGGATTGCGAGTAACGCAATTCGCAAGTGTTTGCGAGTGTTGTCTCGCAAAACGAGCAGGATTCAAGCCTCTGTGGTGTGCAGTACCGCATTTGGTCAGAGGTGCGGGGGGCACCTGGATTCTTTCGGAAATACTTGGAAACACTCGGAAATACTCAGAAACACTCAGAACTCTGTTCCTGAGTGTTTCCGAGCATCCGAGCCGTCTCCGAGTCTCTCCGGCGCCTCCCCCACCTCTGGCCACATGCGGTATTGCATGCAGTAGATGTCAATGTGGAACGAATTATCTTAGTTTCCATTGACTTCTATGAGGAAACTCGCTTTGATATGTGAGTGCTTTGGATTACAAGCATTCCCCTGGAACGGATTATGCTCGTAATCCAAGGTTCCACTGTAATCTTTAACATGTTAATGTCATTCCAAAGGTAGTTTTCAATCTTAAAATCAGCAGATTTTATGAAAATAATTCCTGGTGATTTGGCAATGAAGGTCCTTGTTCAGGCATTTCCTGTTTTTGGACGACAAATAGGGATGTGCTGATTCTATTATTTTTACAAGTACAGATACGTTTTTTTTAGTACTTGCCGATACCAATAACCGATACATATGGCAACAGTTTTGTTTATACTTCAGCTGTCAGCAATGGTACAAAGCATTGAAAAGTTATTTACAAGTCAAATACATTTTCTTTTTAAAATTTTTCGCTTTTTGCAATGTGAAACGTGTAAATATACTGCGTTTCCCTGAAAATAAGCCCTACCCTGAAAATAAGACCTAGCATGATTGGGGAGGGCTGCATTATAAGCCAAACCCCAAAAATAAGCCCTGGTAAAGTTCATTTAAAAAAATGTAATCCGTTTTGTAAAACGATTATAACGGTATAAGGTGCAGTGTGTCTCCCTTTGTAAATGTAAAACACCTTATTTACAGCTCTGCTGACCAGCTGGAGATCTCCGCTTCTCCTCCCAGCTGACGCTGCAGTGCTCAGAGCGGGATGACATCAGTGGGGATCTCAGGAACAAAAAAGAACAGCTCAGACAGGTCACGTGGACGCCCAGGGGTGCTGAAATAAGGTATTTTCCATAATACAGTTACAAAGGGAGACACACTGAACCTTATATTGGTATAATCTTTTTATAAAACAGATTGTATAATTTTATATGGACTTTAACCAACATTTTTTTGGAGGATTAAAATTATGTCAAAATACTGACTCCTGACCTGACAGGGGAAGAGAAGACAGGGGACACAGGAACGTTTAAAAAAATATTTTATTGTTTTATTCCAGGTTTTTCAGACATCCACTGAAAATAAGCCCTAGTGTCTTTTTTGTAGCCAAAAATAATATAAGACCCAGTCTAATTTTCAGGTAAACACGGTATGTTAACCACTTCAGCCCCCAAAGGTTTTATCCCCTTAATGACCTGGCCATTTTTTGCAAAATAGTACTGTATTATTTTATCTGACAATTGCGCAATGCTGTACTCAAATAAAATTTATGTCCCTTTTTTCCCCACAAATAGAGCTTTCTTTTGGTGGTATTTGGTCACCTCTGCATTTTTTTTGTGTGCAATATAAACAAAAAAAGGGACAATTTTGAAAAAAAAACAAAAAAACAATATTTTTTACTTTCTGCTACAAAACATGTCCAATACAAAAATGTAAAAATTCTAATTTCTTCATCAATTTAGGCCAATATGTATTCTGCTACATATTTTTGGAAAAAAAAATCGAAATAAGCGTATATTGGTTTGTACAAAAGATATTGCGTCTACAAACTATGAGATATTTTTATGGCCTTCTTATTTTATTTTTTTACTAGAAATGGCGGCAATTAGCGACAAATCAGACACCTACCTGACACTTTTCACACTTTTTTGTGGAACCAGTGACATTATTACAGTGATCAGTGCTAAGAAAAGCACTGTTACTGTACTAATTACACTGGCAGGGAAGGGGTTAACATCAGGGGTGATCAAAGGGTTAAGTGTGTCCCTAGTTGGTGCTTGCTAGTGATGGGCTTGATGTTTGAGTCTAACGTAAGTTTATGAAAGATTATTTATTTGCAAAATTGTATAACAGAAACTGAGAAAAACGTGTTCACTTATTTTTTTTTTTTTCAAAATTTTCGGTCTTTTTTCCTTTATTTAACAAAAACAAAAAGGGATTAGTGATTAAATACCACCAAAAGAAAGCTCTAGTTGTGTGAAAAAAAATATAAAAATCTAGTTTGGGTACAGTGTTGCATGACCACGTAATTTAAAGTGTGACAGCTCTGAAAGATAAAAATTTGCCTGGGCAGGAAGGGGGTAAAATTTCCAGTTTCGAGGTGGGTAAACAAGCTGCTAGCAGGCTTCAGCGCTTCTTGGAGCTTGTTGAAAGCCTGCTGAAGCTTGCTAGCAGCTTGCCTGAAGGGGATGCTCACTACCTCTCGGATCCTCCTTCTCCCACGATTATATTGTATAATGCCTGCTGTGTAACTTTATCTCAGTATAAATACAGCTGTTCTGTGAAGCCCTCAGAGATTTGTTAGAGAACCTTTGTGAACAACCTGCATCATGAAGGGCAAGGAACACACCAGACAGGTCAGGGATAAAGTTGTGGAGAAGTTTAAAGCAGGGTTGTTTTAAAAAAAATATCCCAAGCTTTGAACATCTCACGGAGCATTGTTCAATCCATCATCTGAAAATGTAAAGAGTATGGCACAACTGCAAACCTACCAAGACATGGCCGTCCACCTAAACTGACAGGAGAGCATTAATAAGAGAAGCAGCCGAGAGGCCCATGGTAACTCTGGAGGAGCTGCAGAGATCCACAGCTCAGGTGGGAGAATCTGTCCACAGGACAACTATTAGTCGTGCTCTCCACAAATCTGGCCTTTATGGAAGAGTGGCAAGAGGAAAGCCATTGTTGAAAGAAAACCATAAGAAGTCCCATTTTCAGTTTGCGAGAAGCCATGTGGGGGACACAGCAAACGTGGAAGAAGGTGCTCTGGTCAGATGAGACCAAAATTTTACTTTTTCCCCTAAAAGCAAAACGCTATGTGTGGCGGAAAACACTGCACATCACCCTGAACACACCATCCCCACCGTGAAACATGGTGGTGGCAGCATCATGTTGTGGGGATGCTTTTCTTCAGCAGGGACAGGGAAGCTGGTCAGAGTTGATGGGAAGATGGATGAAGCCAATACAGGGCAATCTTAGAAGAAAACCTCTTAGACTCTAACAGGTTTTCTTCTAAGATTGCCCTGTATTTGGCAGTTAGAGTCTGCAAAAGACTTGAGACTGGGGTGGAGTTTCACCTGCCAGCAGGACAACGACGCTAAACATACAGCCAGAGCTACAATGGAATGGTTTAAATCAAAGCATATTCATATGTAAGAACGGTCCAGTCAAAGTCCAGACCTAAATCCAATTGAGAGTCTGTGGCAAGACTTGAAAATTGCTATTCACAGATGCTCTCCATCCGATCTGACAGAGGTTGAGCTATTTAGCAAAGAAGAATGGATGAAAATTTCAATCTCTAGATGTACAAAGCTGGTAGAGACATCCAGGCCCGGACTGGGACAAAAAATAGGCCCGGGCATTTTAGACTGAGCAGCCAACTTTTCCAGGGACCAGGGGGGAGAGATGTCGGTAGACATTCGCGGGGGTGGCTGGTGTCGGTCCTCCACACTGTAATGTGCAGAGACACTGTGATATAAAGGGGACTGCACTGTAAAGGGGCACTGTAATGATTACAGTGCTCCTTTACAGTGCAGTCCCCTTTATATAACAGTGTCCCAATCCTATTGTGGCCATACAATGCTAGTACTGTATGTCTCCTATTGTGCCCACACTGCCCAGTGACACTGACCTGCTCTCTCTAGTGGTCCTGGACAGCATGGCGCTCTCTTTCTGGTGGTGTGGTACAGTGTGGCTCTCTCTGGTGGTATGATACAGCATGTCTCTCTCTGGTGGTATGGTACAGCGTGGCTCTCTTGTGGTGTGGTTCAGCGTAGTTCTCTCTCTGGTGGTGCAGGTACAGCGTGGCTCTCTTTGGTGGTGCGGGTGCAGCGTGGTGCTCATGGCTCTCTGGTGGTGCGGGTACAGCGTGGCTCTCTAGTGGTGCTGGTACTGCGTGGTGCTCTGGTGGTGCGGGTACTGCGTGGCGCTCTGGTGGTGCGGGTACTGCGTGGCGCTCTGGTGGTGCGGGTACTGCGTGGCGCTCTGGTGGTGCGGGTACTGCGTGGCGCTCTGGTGGTGCGGGTACTGCGTGGCGCTCTGGTGGTGCGGGTACTGTGTGGCGCTCTGGTGGTGCGGGTACTGCGTGGCACTCTGGTGGTGCGGGTACTGCATGGCGATCTGGTGGTGCGGGTACTGCGTGGCGCTCTGGTGGTGCGGGTACTGCATGGCGATCTGGTGGTGCGGGTACTGCGTGGCGCTCTGGTGGTGCGGGTACTGTGTGGCGCTCTGGTGGTGCGGGTGCAGCATGGCGTTCTGGTGGTGCGGGTGCAGCATGGCGTTCTGGTGGTGCGGGTGCAGCATGGCGTTCTGGTGGTGCGGGTGCAGCATGGCGTTCTGGTGGTGCGGGTGCAGCGTGGCTCTCATGGCTCTCTGGTGGTGTGGGTACAGCATGGATCTTTGGTGGTGCGGGTACAACGTGGCTCTCTGGTGGTGCGGGTACTGCGTGGCGCTCTGGTGGTGCGGGTACTGTGTGGCACTCTGGTGGTGCGGGTACAGCGTGGCTCTATCTGGTGGTGCTGGGGCTATTAGTTCTCCCAGCACAATCCTCTTTCTTTTTCCATGTCTCCTGTAGTACCTGCTTGTTTCCGGGTTTTCTCTTTTTCCCCCCAGCAGAGTGCATGCTGGGGAGTGTAGCCGTCTCCCTGCTGAGATCAATTGGGCATCCTATCTCTGGGACTACATTTCCCATGATGCCCACCTAGTTATTTCTGATTGGCCCTCCCCTGTGGCCAATTGGGAGAGAAGAAGAACAAGCAGAAAGCTTTCTTCTCTCCCGTCCCGTGCAGCCTGCCACAAGCCTGACATGAGAAAGGGGGAGGGGGGACATCCTGACAGCGGCCCAGAGGAGGAGGAGGGGGGGCCGAGAGCGGAACTCTCAGCGCGGCTCTGAGGCTGAGCTGTGTGTGAGAGACACACAGCTCAGCCCATGCAGCTGCTAGTTCTGCCGGAGAAGGCACAGGCACCGCTGCATAGCGGTAGGCGAGCGGCGGCCGTGGCCAGTGTTAACCCTGTCCAGGCCACGGTCGCCGCTTATCTCCCGCTGTGCGGACTGAACATCAACAGCCCACCGGGCAAATGCCCGGTCTGCCCTATGGCCAGTCCGGGCCTGGAGACATCCCCAAAAAGACTTGCAGCTGTAATTGCAGTGAAAGGCGGTTCTACAAAGTATTGACTCAGGGGGGCTGAATACAAATGCACGCCACACTTTTCACATATTTATTTGTGTTTAAATAAATGTATTGATATTACATTTTGAAAAACATTTATCATTTTCCCTCCACTTCACAAAATGTGCCACTTTGTGTTGGTCTATTACATAAAACACATTTACATTTTTGGTTGTAACATGCCAAAATGTGGAAAATTTCAAGGGGAATGAATACTTTTTCAAGGCACTGTACCATAGTGCCCATACAACCCTACCACTAGTTATGCGAGGACCACCAACTTGTGCCCTCTGAGCACTTAAATGAATGTCTCATTGAGTCTCGGATTATGCATAGTAACTCAAATAAAAGTGTGACCATGATCCCGGGACATGGCATGGTTATGGACACAACATCATCAGAACTGAGATCCATGATTTGGGACAGTGCCAGCAAACCTGAGAAAGTTTGTATCTGTGCATAAAACTATTCTTTTCCACACTCCACATTAGGCAGAGTAATAAATCTGAATACCAGATGGTTAAACCCTATGGAAGCCACTACTGTAGACACTACATGCTGTCTTCTGAGTCCCGTGCCTGGTGGATGCCCTGCAGCAAAGTAACCACATGGCATAATTTCTTTCATTTTTAGAACATGATGCCAAGGTCACAATCTTTGAGACCACACTTTTCCCCATTCTGATGTGAACAAAATTAAGCTCCTAATCTGAACATGTATTAGCAATTGGAAAGATATATACTTACATTTTTATTCTGAACTTCCATGTCCTGATTTATTGATAAAACTCTAATGTTTACTGCAAGAATAGAAGAAAAATGCATGTCACATTCAGATACACAATGCTCCTGAGAGTATGATCCCACAGGTGTCTTCTACTTTGGTCTTTTTTATTTTCTATGAAATACAGATAGAATCTGGCAGCACAATACAGAGATTTCATTTGCCTTCTTGCACCTATCAATGTCCACCCTTTACAGCAGGGGTCTCAAACTGGTGGCCCTCCAGCTGTTGCGGAACTACAAATCCCATCATGCCTCTGCCTGAGGGAGTCATGCTTGTAACAGTTCAGCCTTGCAATGCCTCATGGGACTTGTAGTTTTTCAACAGCTGGAGGGCCGCCAGTTTGAGACCCCTGCTTTACAGAATACAAGTTGCGGTTATGAGCTGCTTGACTCACATTCAGAGGAAGCAGACAAAAAGTCTATTTTGTATTGTCTTTTACTGTATATGTTTTCACACTGTTTTTAGTTTTTTGGAATGGTGAGTGAGATCAGCTAGTAAAAGAGGGTAAGAAGAGATCTAAATATGGATCGTTTTATATTGATATGTTGTACTGCAATATTGTTCAATAGTATACTGACATCTGGTGGATGTTTTAGGCCAACATAATTTGTTTAGTATGTGATTTTGGTTTCTCCCTCTGTCCTCCCCTACTGTATGGTACTAGTTAGTTCAGTTCAAGTTAGACCCTTCCTATTTTTTCTATGTTCCCTCAGGTAGTGATGTGAATGGAAAAATTAGTTTCCTCTTAGATTCATACGCTAAGCCAAAGCAGAGTTCCACCCGTTTTTTAGTTTATTAAAAGTCAGCAGCTACAAAACGCATAGCTGCTGACTTTTAATAAACCGACACTTACCTGCCCCAAGGTCCAGCGATGTGGCCGCCCGGAGGCTAGCTCCTCTACCCCTCCTCTCCTCGGCGCCGTCATGGTAACTGCGGACATCCTATACAGGGAGATTGGTGCTCACAGCTGTCCTCTGCCACATGGATCATCCCCAGCTATGAAGCTAAGGAACATTCCATGCGTGCAAGGTGGGGATGACACCCCACTGCCTTTCAGGTTCGGCCCTGTGTCCGACACTCGTGGGTGTGCGGGAGCCGCAGCCAAATTGCGGGAGACTCCCGCACCTCACGGGAGACTTGGGATGTCTGACAAAGAGGCTTTTGAAATAGAACAGATTATATTGGTTGTTTGAAAGTATCAAAACTGAGAAAAATAGGATTTTTTTAAAATAGCTTACCTGTAAAATCCTTTTCTTTCGAAGGACATCACGGGACACAGAGCCACAGTAATTACTGATGGGTTATATAGGTATCACTGGTGATTGGACACTGGCACACCCTATCAGGAAGTTCAACCCCCTATATAATCCCTCCCCCTTGCAGGGATACCTCAGTTTTGTAGCCAAGCAATATAGTGTATTAGAAGAGGGGCGGGACCTCTGTGTCCCGTGATGTCCTTCGAAAGAAAAGGATTTTACAGGTAAGCTGTTTTAAAAAAAATCCTATTTTCTTTCTCGAACATCACGGGACACAGAGCCACAGTAATTACTGATGGGATGTCCCAGAGCAATGCTACCTGAGGGCGGGGAACCATGACCAAGTAGGGTGCAATCAGACCTGAGGACCCTGTACCATTGCCTGCAGCACACTACGCCCAAAGGCGATATCCTCATGCCTTCTCACATCCACCTGATAGAATCTGGTGAATGTATGAACTGAAGACCAGGTTGCGGCCTTGCAGATTTGAGCCATAGAGGCCCGGTGATGCACTGCCCAAGAAGCACCAATAGCCCTTGTGGAATGTGCCTTGATCTGAAACGGAGGAATCTTCTGTTTCAAACCGTAAGCTTGAATGATCAACTGTCGAATCCATTTAGAAATGGTAGCTTTTGACGCTGCCTGTCCTCTATTGGGACCCTCTGGCAGCACAAACAAAACATCCGTCTTGCGGATCTGAGCAGTTGTCCCTAGATAGGCCTTAACTGCTCTTACTACATCCAACGAATGTAGAGATCTCTCTTCCGGAGAACAGGGATCTGGAAAAAAGGAAGGTAGAACAATGTCTTGGCTTAAATGAAAATCAGAAACCACCTTCGGTAAAAAACTAGGATGAGGGCGTAGTACCACTCTATCCTTGTGTATAATCAAATAAGGCTCCTTACAGGAATGAGCTGCTAATTCTGATACTCTTCTAGCAGAAGAGATGGCCACCAGAAAAATTTATTTCCTTGTCAACAAGACCAAAGGAATCTGACTTATTGGTTCAAAAGGCTGTTTCTGTAACACAGCCAGGACCAAGTTCAAGTCCCAGGGGTTTAGGGGCGCTTTAACCGGAGGATTAAGACGCATCACCCCCTGCATAAAATTTCGGACCAAAGAATGCGAAGCAAGAGGCCGCTGAAATAATACTGATAAAGCAGAGACCTGGCCCTTGATGGTACTCAAGGCCAGCTTCATCTCTAATCCTAATTGTAGAAAATCAAGAATTCTACCTATGACATATTTCCTGGGATGCCAACCTCTGGATTCACACCAGGTTATATAAGCTTTCCAGACTCTATGATAAATCATCCTGGAAGCTGGCTTCCTTGCATTAATCAAGGTAGATATGACAGGACCTGAGAGCCCACGACTCTTCAGAACGTGGGTCTCAATAGCCAAACCGTCAAATTTAGCGTTTGTAAGGCAGGATGGAACACTGGACCTTAACAGGTCTGGGCGTACCGGTAGGGTCCACGGGGAACCCACCATCATCCTTACTATTTCTGCATACCAAGTCCTTCTGGGCCAAGCGGGGGCCACCAGAAGTACCGACTTCCTTTCCTGCCTGATCCTGCGAAGGAGTCGTGGTAATAGCAGAATAGGCGGGAATGCGTAAATCAGTGAGAACCGATGCCACGGAATCACCAACGCATCCGTCCCGCATGCAAGAGGATCTTTTGTCCTTGCCACAAATCTGTCTATCTTTGTGTAGAATCGGGATGCAAAGAGATCTACATCTGGAACCCCCCATCTTTGGCATATGGCCCAAAAGACGTCGGGATGCAGAGACCATTCCCCTGGAAGTAACTGCTGGCGACTTAAATAGTCTGCCTGCCAATTCTCTATTCCCGGGATGAAAACTGCCGATATGCATGGCACATGCATCTCTGCCCAGACTAAGATCTGGTTCACCTCCTTTTGAGCAGCTCGGCTCTGGGTGCCTCCCTGATGATTGACATAAGCCACTGCTGTGGCATTGTCGGACTGGATCCTGACCGGACAACCCTGTAGCCTGATAGTCCAGGCTTTTAGAGCTAAATGTATCGCCCGGATCTCCAGAATGTTGATGGGTAAGGTCCTCTCTGTCTTGGACCATATCCCTTGGACCGCAGCCTGTTCCAGAACTGCTCCCCAACCTGACAGACTGGCATCTGTTGTTACCACCGTCCAGGTAACCGGTAGAAAGGATTTCCCCTTCTGCAGGTTCTCGGGTATGAGTCACCAATTGAGGCTCTGACGCACCGCATGCGACAGGTGCATCGGAAAGTCTAATGCCTGAACCTTCTTGTTCCAGGTCAACAGAATACTGTGTTGCAGCATTCTTGAGTGAAACTGAGCATAGGGAACTGCTTCGAATGAAGACACCATCTTCCCTAGTAGCCTCATACAAAGGCGGACTGAGGGACCCTTCTTGGTCCTTACTTTCAGAATCAGCTCTCTCAAAGCAGTGATCTTTGCCTGGGGTAGAAATATTTTCTCCTGGCTTGTATCTATAATCAGACCTAAATACTCCAGTCTTCTTACTGGTTTTAGGAAAGACTTTTCTAAGTTGAGGATCCAACCCAGGTGTTCTAGATACCTGACTGTGGTCCTCAAGTTTCCATTTAAAGAGGCTACC
The DNA here is from genome assembly GCA_037952835.1 of Lithobates septentrionalis. NCBI lineage: Eukaryota > Metazoa > Chordata > Amphibia > Anura > Ranidae > Lithobates > Lithobates septentrionalis. The sequence continues at coordinate 711,970 of JBBDGP010003896.1, forward strand.
GACCAGTCTATCAAGAGCAGGTCGTCTAGGTATGCTATGACAGCTATACCCTGAGCCCTTAATCTGGCCAGAGGAGGAGCCAAGATTTTTGTGAACACTCGAGATGCAGTGGCTATCCCGAAAGGCAGAGCCACAAACTGGAAATGGCGCCCTCCTACCTCGAAGCGCAGAAACTTCTGATGAGCAGGAAAAATGGGCACATGCAGATATGCATCTCTGATGTCTATTGATGCCAGAAATTCTCCTCCCTGCAGGGTGGGAACTACTGTTCAAATTGATTCCATGCGGAAGGATTGAATCCTTAGGAATCGGTTCAGATCCCTTGAGTCCAGAATGAGCCTGACATCCCCATTTGGCTTTTGGACCGTAAAAAGGTTGGAATAGAAGCCCAATCCCTGGTCCTTTGCGGGAACTATCATAATGACCTCCTGCGACAAAAGTCGCTCTAACGCTAGAAGGAGCGACTGGTTCTTCTCTGGGTCTCTGGGAACACCTGATCTGAGGAACCGAGGAGAGGGGAATTCCTGAAACTCCAGCTTGTACCCTAAGGTTACCGTGGAGATTACCCATCTGCCAGAGCTCTGAGAACTGTCGCAGTCTTCCCCCACTCGAGTGAGTGGGGGCGCCCCCTCATGCAGAGGTCTTAGTGTTTTGCCTAGTAGGCTTCTTTCCCCAGGACCGCTTTTGTCCCTGGGGTTGACTCTTGTCTCTGGACCCCGATGGAAGCGGCCGTCGAGACTGCCTGGAGGCTGAAGCCCCCGGCGCTGGGGAAAGAGTCAGTTTGAAAGAGGGACGCTTACTCTTCTTCTTGACAGGTAAGAGAGTGCTTTTCCCACAAGAGATTCTCTTGATATAGTTATCCAAGTCCTCTCTAAACAACCTTGCACCACGAAATGGAAACCCAGCCAGTAGCTTCTTACATGGTGCTTCGGCTGACCAATCTTTCAACCATAGGATTCTACGTATATGCACCAACCCCAGTGAAAGACGGGAGGTTTGCACGATAGAATCTCTAATGGCGTAAACCACAAAGCATAAGGCCGCTGGAAGGTTAGCAAACCCCGGGCCTGCTGTTCAGGTAATACTTTGATGACCTGCTTAACATGGTCTCTTAAGTATTGACAGACTCCAATCGCTGCTACTGCAGGTTGGGCCACTGATCCTGCTAAGGAGAAAACATCCTTCAATAGGGATTCCATCCTTTTATCTACAGGATCCCTGAGCATCTGAGCATTGTCTACAGGACAAGTCAGGCTATTATTTACGGAGGAAATGGCGGCATCAATAGCCGGTATTCCCCACATTTTAATAAACTTTTCTTCCATCGGATAAAGTGTTGAAAACTTTCTCGGCGGAAAAAAACGTTTGTCTGGGTGATCCCACTCAGAATAAATGAGCTTTTCAAGTAAAGTATGAACAGGAAAAGCATGTGCTGCTTGGAAAGGTTTCAGTGACCCCAAAGCAGAAGAGGATTCTTTAGCAGTTTCAGGTATGGGCAACTTAAATGTGGATCGGACCAATCCAGTGGGGATCTGCACTAAGACTTTCTCCTCTTGGGAAGTCGCAGAGGGTCCCTCTCCACCTGAGTCCTCTGAAGAGGAATCATCCGTCCCATCCCGATCCTCTGAAAGGGATTCATCTCCTTTATCCCAGAGCTCCTCTGTCTGAGAGTCTTGGGGAACAGAGGAAAGCCTAGTGCGTTTTCTTCCACTGAGTGAAGACGTAATCACGGCCATTAATCTTTCCTCTAGACCATTAATGGTTGAGGAAAAAGCCTCTTGTGTAATATATACAGGGGCTGAAGTGCCAAAAGCAGGTGTAGCCCCTGACCCCGATGGCTCTCCCTGGCTAGCCATCCCTGGCCCATCTTTTAGGGGGGGAGGATGCTGCCGACAGAGGGCCCGCAGAACCCGAACGAGATCCCCTAGTGTCTCTGGTTCCTGGGGTGCTTGAACCTCTTCTACCCATAGTGCAAAGCAACAAGGTGTGAGGTATACAAATGAACACTGCCTGCTGAGCGATGTAGTCTGGCTAAAAGCCTTGCTACCCAATGCTCAGTCTGGTGTTACTTCAGTAAATGCTGCCTAGGAGAATGCCTGTGTCCCACCTTACATGCGACCGTCAGCTCTGTGTCTCTCAGAAGGCTGTGTGCACCTGTACAGAGTGCCTCTAATAGCCTGCAGCTGGCCTGAGTGGGAGTCTAAGCACTCAGTGCTGACGTCCCGCCCCTCCCCCTCTACCGCCCCCCCCCTTTGAGTTTTGAAAAAAACAAGCGCTTCCCACGCTGGCCGACTCTCCTGTCATGCTTCTGGAGAAAGGCTGGGGATGGGGGGGGGGGGGGGAGGGAGAGAGGCTGGTAACAAGATCTGCCTAAACGGCTATCTTCAGAGATGGTGGCCATTAGGCCGCAGAGTCCGGGTGGTATAACCACTTTCTAGACCCCTGTGGCCCCTCTAGCCTGGGGGGAACATTCAAACATGAGAAATCCCTCCTCCATCTTACCTTCTTTGCAGCCGGCTTGAGACGCTGTGAGGAAAAAACACCAACGATGAACACTGAGACAGACAGTCAGCATGTGCAGGTTTGTGCTCTTGGCAGCCCCCGGTGGTCACAATAGGCATAGCATGCATTTCCCTTTAAAGGAGAAAAGCCACTAGAACTCAAAAATTCTGTGGAATCTCCTCTTATCTTATCCAGCCGCAGGGTGCTGTTTACACAGACCCAATCTTCACCTCTCACGGTGGGCTCCGTTTGAAAAAACCGTCAGAGACTGGGGCCTCCATCAGTAGGGGGATCCAACAGTTCTGGGACCGTAAAGCACCTCGCCAGAAATTAGGACGTTTAAAGCCATTTTCTGATCTGCGGGGTCCAGCTCTCTAAAAAGAGAAGCGTTACGGGTAAAACCTCGTTTCTTCGGACACGAGGCCCGGGTACCATTCAATTCGGCCATGAAAAGACACTTTGAATGGATCCGGTTCGCCTGGCTTGCCCCAGTATAGGATATCAGGATATTCCCTTTGGAGCTCAGCACAGGACATCTTTACACGTCCATCACCTAAGACACTGGCGTAAAAACTGAGGTATCCCTGCAAGGGGGAGGGATTATATAGGGGGTTGAACTTCCTGATAGGGTGTGCCAGCGTCCAATCACCAGTGATACCTATATAACCCATCAGTAATTACTGTGGCTCTGTGTCCCGTGATGTTCGAGAAAGAAACAAGCATTCATTCTGACAGAAGCTGGTTGTGTTTTGTTTGTCTCCATCTCTGCTCATTATAAAGTAAAAAGCATGTCTGAGCATGTAAATCTACCCCCACTATTGTTATTTTAGCTGAAGTCCAAGTAACACATATTGTGAAAGGTCAGGGAATTGCAATAAAGCTGGTACTATTTAAAAAACAAAAACATTTTCAGTCGAAGAAGGGCACCTTGAAAGCTTTCTGTGATTACCACGGCAGTTTCCCATGAAAGGTATTACTGCAATTTGTTGTAGGGGCTGTTTACGGGTGTATACAGAGGTTGCTGTTTCATATAGTTGTTACACATGTCTTATACAATATGAGACATTTTTAATTTTTTAATAACATTTTTATATTTTTATACATCACTGTGTCCTATATTATTCCATTAGGAGGTTTCAGCATTTAAAAGTCTCAATACTCTATTTCTTTTTGTTCTAACTGATGTAACTGTGTGTGGTTCGCTTCGTTCCGAATTTAAATTCAGACAAATTTTTTGTTATTCGGAAATTTGGATGTATCCGAATTTCCAAATTACATTAGTAATGAATTTAAATGAATCCAAAGTAACTAATCAAAATTTCAGACGAAATTTCAATAGTTTTCCAAACAAATTAAAAAGAGAATAAAATAGAATAGAAAATAAAGGAATAGAATAGAATAGAATAGAAAAGAATAGACCCTAAAAATAACAGAATAGAATAGAAAATAAAAGAATACAACAAATTAAAGAGAAAAAAGGGATAGAATAGAAAATAAAAGAATACAGTAAAACAGAACAAATATAATAGAAAATAAAGGAATAGAAAAGAATAGATTAAAAAAGAATAAAATAGAATAGAAAATAAAGGAATAGCATAGAATAAAAAATAGAACAGAATAGAATAAAATAGAAAGAATATAACCATCTTCTGAAATTCAAATTTCAAATAGAATAAATTTGAATTTGAATAGAATAGAAAATAAAAGAATATAATAGAAAAAATAATAGAATAGAATGTAATAGAAAGAATATAACCATCTTCCAAAATTCAAATTTCAAAAAGAATAAATTTGATTTTGAATAGAATTTGATTCAAATGCAATGCGAATAGATTTGATTTGAATTCAAATGGAATTAGGAAACCTTGATTTGATCCCAATACGTCCCAATACTTTTGGTGACATAGTGTATATTCCTCAAAGCATGGGAAACACAACATACTGTAGGTGTGAACCAGGCAAGCTTTCTCTGTGTGGTCAAAACTCACCTTTTTGTCCTGGTTTATACATATATTTATCTGTCTGGATGAACGTTCCAACATTTTTCTTGCGCAAAGTCAGAGGTTTACTGGCAAACTGAACCTTGTCCCCTCCGGCCTCCATTCCCTGGATCTCAATATGAACCGTTTCCGTGTCCCCAGAGGGCTCAGGAACCTGGAAAATGACAGAAATATGATTTAATTTAAGACTATTGTTAATTATATATATTTATTTATTTTGAAAACTATAAGCAACACAAATGTGTTTTTTGATAGCATTTTAACCCTTTATTAACTACTAGTGAAACGGGGGTTCACCACACCGCCAAAAAAAAAAAATATTAAAAGCCAGCAGCTACAAATACTGCAGCTGCTGACTTTTAATACATTGCCACTTACCTGTCCCGGGGTCCAGCGATGTCGGCAGGGGACGCCGAGAACCCGCTCGGTTCTCGGCAGCTGCCGCCGCCATCCTAGGTGAGGGAATCAGGAAGTGAAGCGTTGCGGCTTTACTTCCCGGTTCCCTACTGCGCATGCGCAAGTCGCGCTGCGCGTCCCTTGTGGTCCCCGCTCTCTGCTGGGAGCCAGCAGACAACGCGGTCGGGATGGGAAGAGGCATAGACTCCCATGGGAGTCTATGCCGGAAGTGGGTGCAAATACCTGTCTTTGACAGGTATCTGCACCCCCCTCCCCCCTGAAAGGTGCCAAATGTGACACCGGAGGGGGGGAGGGTTCTGAAAAGTGGAAGTTCCATTTTTGTGTGGAACTCCACTTTAAAGCGGAACTAAAGTCTCAACACGTACCTCTCCAATGGTCCTGTGCCAGCGCCGGCATCTTCTTCTGAGTGCCTCTTCATTGGACGACAGGGGATAAGGTCACATGCGCAGGAGGCCATCATCCCAGAACTTAGAGACCAGCCCGGCATGGTAAGCTAAGCTGCACATGCACAGCTCGGTTTATTGTGCTGGAGAAGACGGAGAGCAGGTAGGGGCATTTTTATTGCAGAAGAGACAGTGCATGTCTCTTCTACAATAAAAACCTGCATGGTGGCAGTTTTTTACTGCAGGACTTCAGTTCTGCTTTAAGCATTAAAACGAAAATGTGTTGCAGCTTACCAGGGCCGGGATGATGGGGGGAGGGGGCAGAGAGGGCACCTGCCCTGGGCACTGGCTGTATGTGCTGTGGAGAGGGGGCACACTTGAGGTCCCCTATCTCTGCCTCTCACTGACAGGAGTGCCAATTCTGTGTTTACATATGATATAAACCAAATAAAAGCTGCGCTCAAAGGATACTAAATAAAGAATGAAATTTGTGAAAAAAAGCACACAAAAAAGCAGCCAGCACCAAAGGTCTAGTCCCAGAAAACCCACAATGCAATGAAAATAAAAAGGATGCGGCGCTAAAAATTATTATGAAACAAAAACCAAAAACAAAGGGAACAAGAACTAATAAAAGGTCTAATCCCCATCCAAACCAGTATAAAGTGAGGAACAAGAACAAGAACTACCTCTACTGGGCACATCTTCTTTTTTCTAATCACGGATTATTTTTGATATATTTTTTTTTTTTTTGGACTTTATACATTGGGTTTTTTTTCTTGCTTTCATCATATATATATATATATTTTCATGTATTGTTATATATTATATATATGTTATATATATTATTCATTTGGATATTAGTGTTCATTCATATATATTCAATTGTCATTTCATTGCAGCACTATTTATTTTTTGTGTGTATATCCACCTCACTTTATACTGGTTTGGATGGGGATTAGACCTTTTATTAGTTCTTGTTCCCTTTGTTTTTGGTTTTTGTTTCATAATAATTTTTAGCGCCGCATCTTTTCTGTGTTTACATATGACACAGCGCCTCCTAGTTCAGGAGGAGGCTAGGCATGGAGCACTCTGCAGTAGCGCTGTACTGGGTGGCTATGAGAGAAGGGGGGAGCTGAGCTCTGTGTATTAGGAAGTGTTAGGAGTTGGGGGGAGATCTGTGTATTAGGAGGTGGGGGGAGCTATGTGTATTGGGGGTGGTAGGAGGTGGGGGGAGATCTGTGTATTAGGAGGTGGTAGGAGGTGGTGGAGCTCTGTGTATTGGAAGGTGCTAGAAGGTGGGGGAGCTCTGTGTATTGGAAGGTGCTAGAAGGTGGGGGGAGCTCTGTGTATTGGGAGGTGCTAAAAGGTGGGGGGAGCTCTGTGTATTGGGAGATGTTAGGAGGTGGGGGGAGCTCTGTGTATTGGGGGGTGGTAGGAGGTGGGGGGAGCTCTGTGTATTGGGAGATGTTAGGAGGTCGGGGGAGCTCTGTGTATTGGGGGGTGGTAGGAGGTGGGGGGAGCTCTGTGTATTGGGAGGTGTTAGGAGGTGGGGGAAGATCTGTGTATTAGGAGGTGGCGGGAGCTCTGTGTATTGGGAGGTGCAAGAAGGTGGGGGGAACTTTGTGCATTGGGAGGTGTTAGGAGGTGGGGGGAGATGTGTGTATTAGGAGGTGGGGGGAGCTCTGTGTATTGGTGGGGGGGAGCTCTGTGTATTGGGAGGTGCTCGGAGGTGGGGGAGCTTTGTGTATTAGGTGGGTGGTAAGAGGTGGGGGGAGCTCTGTGTATTAGGGGGGTGGTAAGAGGTGGGGGGAGCTCTGTGTATTGGGGGGTGGTAGGAGGTGGGGGGAGCTCTTTGTATTATGAGGTGGAGGGTGTTCTGTGTATTGGGGGTGCTAGGATTTGGGGGGAGATCTGTGTATTAGGGGGCTGCTAGTAGGTGGGGGAGATCTGTGTATTGGGGATCTGCTAGTAGGTTGGGGAGATCTGTGTATTGGGGTGCTGGGAGGTGGGGGAGCTCTGTACTTGGGAAGAGGGGGGACCTGTGTTCTTGAGGGGGGCTAGGGGTGGGGGGAGCTCTGTACTGGGGGTGGGAGAAGGGTGAACCTTGTGTATTAGGGGGTGGTAAGAGGTGGGGGAGGTCTGTGCATTGGGGGGTGGTATGAGGTGGGGGGAGCTCTGTTTATTTGGGTGGGTGGTAAGAAGTGGGGGGGAGCTCTGTGTATTGGGGGTGGTTGGAGGTGTAGGGAGCTCTGTGTATTAGGGGGGTGGTAAGAGGTGGGGGGAGCCCTGTGTATTAGGGGGGTGGTAAGAGGTGGGGGGAGCTCTGTGTATTGGGGGGTGGTAGGAGGTGGGGGGAGCTCTGTGTATTGGGAGTTGGAGGGTGTTCTGTGTATTGGGGGGTGCTAGGATTTGGGGGGAGATGTGTGTATTGGGGGGCTGCTAGTAGGTGGGGGAGATCTGTGTATTGGGGTGCTGGGAGGTGGGGGAGCTCTGTACTTGGGAAGAGGGGGGACCTGTGTTCTTGAGGGGGGCTAGGAGTGGGGGGGAGCTCTGTACTGGGGGTGGGAGGAGGGGTGAGCTTTGTGTATGGGGCATGGGGGAAGGGGGGAGCTCTACCTCCACGCAACAGGGGGATGCAGTTTCCCATCATTGCCCTGAGCACCGATTGACCTTGTCCCTGCACTGCAGCTTGTGACTGCATTAGTGTTTTTGTTTCCGTTTTTTTGAACGCTCAGTACAGCTTATTTTTTTACTAAGCTAAAATACAGCCCATTATTTGTAATGTGCCTTTGCACACAGGCACGTAAACGAGTGCTGTGTATTCTTCAGTAAAAAAAAAGGAAAAATCTGCATTTTTTGGTCTGTAATTTACGCCTCATGCGTGCAAATGTTCATTAACATATTGTGAACGTTTGTACGAAATTTGCACAAATGCAAATGCGTGAAAATATCCCTTTTTAGATAAAGGTTTTAACTAAACGAATTAAAGTTGTACATAAATAATTAAAAGCTGACCATTGTGAGCACCCTTGTCAGTGTGAAATGGTTTGTTGCAACCCTCTAACTGCCACGATTTCTGGACAGCTATGAAGTTGAAAAATAATAGACTGACTTAGTAGCACCAAATTAAAAGAAAAAATGTTTTGTACTGGAAACATGATTTTAATCCCTTTATGAAGGAGACAGATCACAGAATAACATTTATAGTTAGCTCCTATTAGTTTATTTAACCCTGAAATTTGTAGTTAAAATTGTAGTTAACTCTATCTATTGTACTTATTGTAACTCCTTTACTCCCTTCTAATAGTGTTTTTGTTTTATTTACTGTTTGAATATACATTTAAAATTTGTGTTAGTTTTTGCTGCATTAAATTGCTTACTTAGGGTAGGGGACACTTTGGCATCCTCACGTTTTGTGCCAAATGACCTTGTCAACTGTGCTTCATCTGCCTACATCTATTAACCACTTAAAGACCAGGCCTTTTTCTGACATTTGTTGTTTAGTAAAAACGTGTATTTTTTTGCTAGAAAATTACTTAGAACCCCCAAACATTATATTTTTGTTTTAGCAGAGACCCTAAAGAATAAAATGGTGGTCAATGCAAAATTTTATGTCACACTGTATCTGCACAGCGGTCTTTCAATCGCATTTTTTTTTGTGGAAAAGATACACTAATGAATTAAAAAACAAAACAAAAAAAAAACCCAGTAAAGTTAGGCCAATGTTTTTGTGTAATGTGAAAGATGGTGTTACACCAAGTAAATAGATACCTAACATGTCATGCTTTAAAATTGCAAACGCTTGTGGAATAGTGACAAACTACAGTACTTAAAAATCTCCAATAGCAACGCTTTAAAAATGTTTCAGGGTACCTGTTTAGAGTTCTAGAGGAGGTCCTGTGCTAGAATTATTTCTCTCGCTTTAATGATCACGGCTATACCTCATATGTGTGGTTTGAACACCGTTTACATAAGCGGGTGCGACTTATGTACAGTATACGAGTGCTTTTGCACACAAACTCGAAGGGATGGGGCGCTTTAATTTTTTTTAAATGACTATTTATTTAACTTTTTATTTTTTGTTTTTACACGGTCCTCTTTATTGAGAGATCTGGGGTCAAAAAGACCCCAGATCTCTCATTTACTCTTAAAAGAAAAAAAATCATCTCTTTAAGCACAAGAACCAAAAGGGACGTCGCTCTGGTCCTCCAAGGGAATAGAGCCAAGTGGGGGCTATCGTGCCCTCACTCAACTTCCTGCCTAGCCATTGGCCGCATTGAATTGGTTCTGGGCTTGCCGACCGTTCCGGTAAGCTCGGAAATGACAGGGAAGCGGCTGGAGAGGGGGAAACCTCTCCGCCACCTATAAAAGTGATCTCATTCACCGCTGGGATCACTTTAATTGGAAATCCGGCCACCTAATGAAAAAAAGATACAAAAAAGACAAAACAAAAATTCCCTAGGGGTTTTTTTAGGCAGCAATACGTTGAATATTATTGTAACAATAAAATAAATCAAGTTCATAAGGAATTCGAATATGCAACAAATTTATTATAAAATACAGACTCTGGTTCACGTGTAACAAACATCGGCATAAAACATCACCCATGGCTAAAAGGGCCCCCAGATGAATGGCGTATCATAAAATTAATATCCACATGAATACCCTGATGCATTTCGACCCATTGGTCTTCTTCAGGGGGATTTAGATTCATTGAGTGGATGATATGGTGGAGATGCACCACACGAACCAGATTGTTTAAAAACATGAAGGCCCAGAGATCCCAGAGACCACACATATCCCTCCATGCCCCACAGGCACATCCGCAGTCCATCGGACTTGCAGGGGGCCACACACTTGGACGGGGGAGAGGACGGGGGGGAGAGGCACCTGCCATTGTATATGAAGGGACTTTGTTAGGAACCTTAGTAATAATATTCTAAAAGTATCTAGTGCCGTAGGGCAAAAGCTAATTAGCCCTCACTGAGGTAGTTGTTTGTATATATGTATATGTATTGTTAATAAGACCTATTGCTTTAAAGTATGTAATTTATTGATAATATAGTGATTACGAGATGCAAATGAATGAAAGATGTGTCTAAATAGGGTATGAAAGGTGATAAAAATATATTAGATAATTTACAATATTTTGTTGCGCTAGGGGACGACAGCTATGGATGGGGGTGAGCAATATACAAAGGGATAGTAAGTTATATAAAATAAAGAATTAAAAGATATTAATTTAAATAACAGTCATCTGTGAGTTACAATACATTTATATGTTAAAAATAATGATAATAGAAAATAAAAGATGAAAAATAAAATATGAAAAATGGTAAAAAAAAAGTCCAGGGATGGTGCTGGGTTGATGAACAAAAGTCCAGGCATAAAAACTGGGATAAAATGAGTGGAGGGGGGAATGCAGAGTATAGGTCTATGACCTCAGGGGGAGAGATGCAGATACAAACACAGGAGGCAGCTTGCTTGAAGGGCAGAATTCACCTTTGGAGGGAGATAAAAAGGAAGAAAAGCAGCGCCGACCTAAGTGCAGTACTGTAGCATAAACATTTATTACAGGTTAAAATGCACTCACTCAGAGTAAGGTAGATACAGGCACATCAAGTAAAAAATCCATCCGGGAAGCTGTGTGGTGGGCAGCAGGGCTCCACAGGGGGCGATCCTGAAAGCTGGAGTGTGTTACACTTGTCTCCTTGTCCCGTATGACGGCGCAGGTGGTAACCAGTGTCACAGGCTGGGTTGAGACAGGCACAGCGTGGATCGTCTGTTAAGTTGTATTTCCCGGGTATCAGTGACGCTGGGGGCGTGCACGCCGCCGACGTGTGGGGGTTGGTGTGTCGGGGAGGAGTCTACCACCTGGAAGTCGTAGGTTAGCCCCCTGAAAGTTTTTTCCCTATGCTAGGGTCACCAGAGCGGTATTTGTACAACGATATAATATCCCCTCTCAAGCGTTTCCTCTCCAATAAGTTCAACGTTTGTAGTCTTTCCCCATAGCTGAGATCCTCCAGTCCCTTAATTAGTTTTGTTGCCCTTCTCTGGACTCTCTCCAGTTCCAGTACATCCTTCCTGAGGACTGGTGTCCAGAACTGGACGGCATACTCCAGGTGCGGCTGGATAGAATCTTGTAGAGTCTTGTAGAGTGGGAGAATTATCGTTTTATCCCTGGAGTTGATCCCCCTTTTTAATGCATGCCAATATTCTGTTGGCTTTGCTTGCAGCAGCTTGGCATTACATGCCATCGTTGAGCCTATCATCTACTAGGACCCCCAGGTCCTTTTCCATCCTAAATTCCCCCCAGAGGTTCTCCCCATAGCGAGTAGATTGCATTTACATTTTTGGCACCTAAATGCATTATTTTACATTTTTCAACAATAAACTTAATTTGCCATATAGTTGCCCACCACTAGGGATGAGCCGAACACCCCCCGGTTCGGTTCGCACCAGAACCCGCGAACGGACCGCAAGTTCGCACGAACGTTAGAACCCCATTGACGTCTATGGGACTCGAACGTTCGAAATCAAAAGTGCTCATTTTAAAGGCTAATTTGCATGGTATTGTCCTAAAAAGGGTTTGGGGACCCGGGTCCTACCCCAGGGGACATGTATCAATGCAAAAAAAACTTTTAAAAACGGCCGTTTTTTCGGGAGCAGTGATTTTAATGATGCTTAAAGTAAAAAAAAAAAAGTGAAATATTCCTTTAAATATCGTACCTGGGGGGTGTCTATAGTATGCCTGTAAAGTGACGCGTGTTTCCCATGTTTAGAACAGTCCCTGCACCAAATGTCATTTTTAAAGGAAAAAATCTCATTTAAAACTGCTTGCGGGTTTAATGTCATGTCGGGTCATGGCAATATGGATGAAAATCAGTGAGACAAACGGCATGGGTACCCCCCAGTCCATTACCAGGCCCTTTGGGTCTTGTATGGATATTAAGGGGAACCCCACACCCAAATTAAAATAAGGAAAGGTGTGGGGCCACCAGGCCCTATATACTCTGAACAGCAGTATACAGGCGGTGCAAACAAGACAGGGACTGTAGGTTTGTTGTTAAGTAGAATCTGTTTGTAATTTTGAACATTTTTAATGTGTTTAGCTCCAGCCAAAAAATCTTTTCTAAGCTTTTTGGAAAACATAGGGAAGGGTTATCACCCCTGTGACATTTGTTTTGCGTCTTTCCTCCTCTTCAGAAGATTTCACCTCACTTTTTTGTCCCAATGAAAAATGTTTTTTGAAAATTTGGGTTTTTTTGTGGAACAAGGATTGGAAAGCATCAGTGGAAAGGAGAAATTGTTTTCCCATATTAACTCTTACAGGAGAGAATTTCCCTTCCTTAGGGGTAGATTTCATCTCACTTCCTGTTGTCTCCTACCGTTTGCAAGTAGGAGTCGTTTGTAAGTTAGATGTTTGAAGGTAGGGTCCTGCCCTATATACTCAGCAGAAATTTGGGCCTTAGGTGTTGCTGTGGCCAAAACACTGTAAGCCCTCACAGGGCCCTGCTGTGAAATATTAGATCAAGAATTGTAATTACATGCCCCTGTTGAACAGGAGCTGAAAAATTAGGCCTTAGGCACTGGTGCTGGTGCCACAACACTGCAACCCCTCACAGACACTCTAGTTGAAACGCAGGAACAAGCCCTGCTGCAAAGTATTGCATCAAAAATTGTAATTACACGCCCCTGTTAAACAGGGGCTGAAAAATTGTGCCTTAGGCACTGGTGGTGGCGCCCAGAACCAAAAATGTTCTTACAAGCTATCAGCGTGATGATTGAGGAGGAAGAGGATAATTACTCAGGGATAGTCACTCAGCATCAGCATAGGCAGTCTTTGAAGGGATCTGAGATTTCAAAAAAAATTATTCGGTTACATCTGCATCAGGTGCTTGGTAGCTGGTGGTGATCCAAGACTGATTCATTTTTATGAAGGTCAGCCGATCGACCGAGTCGGTGGACAGACGCACCCTGTGATCGGTTACCACGCCTCCAGCAGCACTGAATGTGCGTTCCGAAAGAACGCTGGATGCAGGACAGGCCAGTAGCTCAATTGCATACTGTGCAAGCTCTGGCCAGTGATCCATCCTCAAGACCCAGTAACCCAGAGGATTTTCGGTGGGAAAGGTGTCCAAGTCTGATCTTGCCCCTAGGTATTCCTGCACCATGTAAAACAGACGCTGGCGATGGTTGCTGGAACCGATCATACCTTGGGGCTGCGGACCAAAAAATTGTCTGAACGCATCGGTCAGACGGCCACCTTCTCCACCGCTCCTTCTTTGACTGACCGAAGCCTCAGCAACACGTTGTCCAGAAACAGGAGTTTGTAACCTCCCAGTCTCTGGGAACGCGTTGCACAGACCTTTCTGCAAGGCCTCCCGAAGATGTTTCATCCTCTGCTCCCTCTGCGATGGCAAGATAAGGTCCGCAACCTTACCCTTGTAACGTGGATCAAGGAGGGTTGCCAGCCAGTATTGGTCCTTCTCCTTGATACCACGAATACGAGGATCCTTACGCAGGCTTTGCAGGATCAGGGAGGCCATGCAGCGTAGGTTTGCTGAGGCATTCGGTCCGGAGTCCTCTGGGTCACTAAGGACAACAACGTCCGCAGCCACCTCCTCCCAGCCACGTACAAGTCCATGTGTTCCTTGGGACTGATCCCTTAAAGACTGCTGATGCTGAGTGCCAGGCTCCACCTCCATACTGACACAATCTTCCTCCTCCTCCTCCTCCTCGTCCTCTTCCTGTGTGATCGGCGGGCACGCAGGAACACTGTCTGGATAAAGGGGGCCTTGAGAGCTAAGGAAGTCCTCCTCTTCCTGCCTCTGTTCTGCCTCAAGTGCCCTGTCCATTATTCCACGCAGCGTGTGCTCCAACAGGTGGACAAGGGGGACAGTGTCACTGATGCATGCACTGTCAGTGCTCACCATCCTCGTGGCCTCCTCGAATGGTGACAGGACAGTGCATGCATCCCTGATCATGGCCCACTGGCGTGGGGAAAAAAAACCAAGGTCCCCTGACCCTGTCCTGGTGCCATAGTCGCACAGGTACTCATTGATGGCCCTCTGCTGCGTGTGCAGCCGCTGCAGCATGGCCAACGTCGAGTTCCACCTGGTGGGCATGTCACAGATTAGGCGGTTCTTGGGCAGGTTAAACTCCTTTTGGAGGTCCGTCAGCCGAGCACTGGCATTATATGACCGGCGGAAATGCACAGAGACTTTCCTGGCCTGCCCCAGGACATCCTGTAAGCCCGGGTACCTGCCCAAGAACCGCTGCACCACCAAGTTAAGGACGTGAGCCAAACAGGGCACATGGGTCAGTTGTCCCTGTCGGAGGGCAGAGAGGAGGTTGGTGCCATTGTCGCAAACCACCATTCCTGCCTTAAGTTGGCGTGGCGTCAACCACCTCTGAACCTGCCCCTGCAGAGCTGACAGAACCTCTGCCCCAGTGTGGCTCCTGTCCCCCAAGCACACCAGCTCAAGCACCGCATGGCATCTTTTGGCCTGCGTACTTGCGTAGCCCCTTGAACGCCTACGGAGCACCGCTGGTTCCGAGGAAGAGGCCATGGAGGAAGAAGAAGAGGAGGGGGTGGAGGAGAGAGGTGTGTCACAATCAGCATTTTGGAGGCGTGGTGGCGGAACAACCTCCAACACTACTGCACCTTGTCCTGCATCCTTCCCAGCTGCCAGCAGAGTCACCCAATGCGCCGTGAAACTTAAGTAACGTCCCTGTCCATGCCTGCTGGACCATGAGTCAGCGGTAATATGCACCTTACCGCTGACCGCCCTGTCCAGCGAGGCATGGACATTGCCTTCCACATGCCGGTAGAGAGCCGGAATCGCCTTCCGTGAGAAAAAGTGGCGTTTGGGTACCTGCCACTGAGGAACCGCACATTCCACAAACTCACGGAAGGGGGCAGAGTCTACCAACTGAAAAGGCAGCAGTTGAAGTGCTAGCAATTTTGCCAAGCTAGCATTCAACCGCTGGGCATGTGGATGGCTGGGAGCAAACTTCTTTCGGCGGTGCAGCAGCTGGGGCAGGGAAATTTGCCTGGTACAATCTGACGTCGGTGTACCAAAAGCAGATTGCCCACAAGTACTTGGCTGTGACACACCTAATTCTACACCTTCATTCCTCTCACTGCAGGTCTCAGAGAGGACTGAAGGTCTAGTGGGGTTGGAAATCTCAGCTGATGAGGAGCAAGGAGAGATCGTCTTTGTTCTTTGGTGTGGGTCTTTTAGATACGCTTGCCAACGAACTGCATGGCAGGTCAACATATGTCTGGTCAAGCATGTGGTACCCAAGCGGGAGATGTTTTGGCCACGCGAGATACGCTTGAGACATATGTTGCAAATAGCAGCGGTGCGATCTGATGCACTCGTCTCAAAAAAGGCCCACACCAAAGAACTTTTTGAATAACGCGCAGAGACTGCAGCGCCCTGCACATGTGGAGCTTTGGGGTGTGATGCAGTCAATGTGCTGCCCTTAGGCTGGCCCCTGGAGGGCATCCTGCCTAGTTGGTGATGTGCCACCTCCTCCTCCTCCTCCTCCTCCTCCTCTCTCCTATCAGGCACCCACGTTGAGTCAGTGACCTCATCATCCCCTCCCTCCTCATCACTGGAGCAAACCTGGCAGTATGCTGCAGCAGGGGGAGCATGACTGCCAGATTGCTGTCCTTCTTGGGCACCCCCTCTGTCCGTGCTCATGTTACTGCCTTCATTGAGCTCAGTATCATCATCAGAGCCTTCCAAACGCTGGGCATCCTCCTGGAGCATGTACCCAACACTGTGGTCAAACAGTTCGAGGGAATCCTCATGAGGACATGGTGGAGCTAGGGAAGGAGTCACTGATGACATTGAGCTGAGGGAAGAGGCCGCTGCTTTGCCAGACAAAGCACCCTGGGCATGGGTGAGAGAGGATGAGGAGGATGAGGACGGCTTGGTCATCCACTCGACCAAGTCTTCCGCATGTTGCGGCTCAACACGGCCAGCTGCCGAAAAAAAGGCCAAGCGTGTCCCATGGCCACGTGCTGATGAGGATGCACCGTCTCCACGACCAGCACTAGACACAGAGCCTGCTTGCCCTCTCTTATTGGCTTGTGACTGTCTGCCTCTCCTTCTTGGCCTTCCAGACATACTAATGGCCTGTAGCTGCACTAAGCTGGGATAGAACACCTGTAATTTTCTTCAGGTAGCTTTATATACTGTAACCAGACAAGCCTGCCTGTCAGTAGGAAGATAACAGGAACGGATCTAGCTGAACACTGTGAGCAGGACGTACTGCACTAAATGTATATAGCAGGAACGGATCTAGCTGAACACTGTGAGCAGGACGCACTGTACTAAATGTAAATAGTCTAGCTGCCTGACCGTGGTACTAATAGGATCAAAAAGAACACCTGTAATTTTCTTAAGGTAGCTTTATATACTGTAACCAGACAAGCCTGCCTGTCAGTAGGAAGATAACAGGAACGGATCTAGCTGAACACTGTGAGCAGGACACACTGTACTAAATGTAAATAGTCTAGCTGCCTGACCGTGGTACTAATAGGATCAAAAAGAACACCTGTAATTTTCTTAAGGTAGCTTTATATACTGTAACCAGACAAGCCTGCCTGTCAGTAGGAAGATAACAGGAACGGATCTAGCTGAACACTGTGAGCAGGACGCACTGTACTAAATGTAAATAGTCTAGCTGCCTGACCGTGGTACTAATAGGATCAAAAAGAACACCTGTAATTTTCTTCAGGTAGCTTTATATACTGTAACCAGACAAGCCTGCCTGTCAGTAGGAAGATAACAGGAACGGATCTAGCTGAACACTGTGAGCAGGACACACTGTACTAAATGTAAATAGTCTAGCTGCCTGACCGTGGTACTAATAGGATCAAAAAGAACACCTGTAATTTTCTTCAGGTAGCTTTATATACTGTAACCAGACAAGCCTGCCTGTCAGTAGGAAGATAACAGGAACGGATCTAGCTGAACACTGTGAGCAGGACGTACTGCACTAAATGTATATAGCAGGAACGGATCTAGCTGAACACTGTGAGCAGGACGCACTGCACTGAATGTAAATAGCAGGAACGGATCTAGCTGAACACTGTGAGCAGGACGCACTGCACTAAATGTAAATACCAGGAACGGATCTAGCTGAACACTGTGAGCAGGACGCACTGCACTGAATGTAAATAGCAGGAACGGATCTAGCTGAACACTGTGAGCAGGACGCACTGCACTAAATGTAAATACCAGGAACGGATCTAGCTGAACACTGTGAGCAGGACGCACTGCACTGAATGTAAATAGCAGGAACGGATCTAGCTGAACACTGTGAGCAGGACACACTGCACTAAATGTAAATAGTCTAGATAGAAGATAACAGGAACGGATCTAGCTAAACTGAATACAGTGTATATATATATATGCAACACCTGGGATGCATATATATACACAATGCACTGTAAGTGCAGCTAACTGACTGACTGTTCTGCCTAATCTATCTAACTCAAATCAAATGACACTGTCTCTCTCTCTCTCTATCTCTCAGCACACCGGAACACACACTACACAGGGCCGCCGTGCAGGCGGCCTTATATAGTGTGGGGTGTGTACTAAATCCCCTGAGCCATAATTGGCCAAAGCCACCCTGGCTTTGGCCAATTACAGCTCTCTCTACTGACGGCGCTGTGATTGGCCAAGCATGCGGGTCATAGTGCATGCTTGGCCAATCATCAGCCAGCAATGCACTGCGATGCCGCAGTGAATTATGGGCCGTGACGCGCCACACGAATTTGGCGCGAACGGCCCATATCGTTCGCAATTCGGCGAACGACCGAACAGCCGATGTTCGAGTCGAACATGGGTTCGACTCGAACACGAAGCTCATCCCTACCCACCACATTAATTTGTATAGTTCTTCTTTTCAGTGACTTTTCAGTGACTTAGAATTTTGCAAATATTTAAAAAAAGGAGAACATCTATAGGACTGCAATTAAAAGAAAGAAGTCCTTTCTCTTTTAAAATGGAAATTCAAGAGGCAGGGGTGCCCTTAACGGCTGCACTATAGGGCCCTGTTACATATAGTTAAGGCCCTGTTCTTCCATCACCAACATTAAAAAACTTTCTGATCTTCATACCTGGAAGAAAGGTAAAAAGGATGAGGCCCCAGAGTGGAACCAATGTGTGGTCAACAGACGTCCATATGCAATAAAAAAGGTGCTTCCATTTGGATTCTTCAGGAAGGTCAATATTCACTAATCATAGAAACAGTTAAAACACCATCAATGCATTTGACATCTTTTTATTGAATAGGCACCTCTGCTGACCACACATTGGTTCCACTTTGGGGGCTCATCCTTTTTACCATTGTTCATTAGATCTGATCACAACCTAGCGCAGTGAAAACTCCAATGAGCATCGAGTGCGACCACCCACATTCTGCATGGAGACAATCATGTTCTCCACATGTGCTAAAATAGTTTGTTTGACCCAGCAACCTTATGAATGTGAGTATACGCTCACTATACTTTTTGCTTTGCTTTCCACATACAGTACGTACAATTTAATACTATCCTACTAAGAGAGGATTTCTCGTGTATTTTTATCCCTCCTTTTCTAATCGTCTGTACTCATCTAGAGCACCACTGACTCATACCTGGAAGGACTGGCAGTGCCAGGGCGGCATGTTTGGCTGCACTGTGTACAGAGTTTTGGTTCCTGCTGAGCTTTCCAGATTCACTTTCAGATAGGAGTAGCCTTTAAGGTCACCAGAAGTATGCATACAAAATGTTTCCTCAGACGGATAGTAGAGGTCAGGTGGAACAAGGAGGCCAAAGTTTCTAAAAGGGAAAAAGAAAAGGGAAAACAAAAATACACCTAAAACCACAAAACACACCCACTTTTTATTATTACATTGAAGTTATTTAAAGAAGTTATGAACGCCTAAACATTTTTTACCCTGATGCTTTCTTAGGTAATTGAGAGCTACTCTAAGTTGGCATACAGAGACAGGCAGAATGCCTGTCACTGTATTCAGTGTGGCAGAGTGGCATTTTTTCTGCTGGAACCCCCTCCCTATCAACGTGGGGAGGGGGTTGCAGCACGTTTGTGGAACCTTTGGATGTGCAGCCATTTCTTCTTTTTCCATAGTGCCTTCTTGTTGGTGGCAGTGGGAGGAATAGTTCCGGATAAAGGCAAGCAATGGGCCGCAGTTTGGAGACCACTGGTCTAAAGGAGGGGCGTTCATTGGTAAGTTGTATTTGCATGGAGACTGACCTGGGTATTAAATGAAATCAAATACAGTAGGTCTCCTGTGCTGTCAAACAATGCAGATACACCACAAAAGGTCTAAATAGGGGGTCACCAAACTTTTAAAGCAAGGAGCCAGTTTTTTGTCCTTCGGACTTTAGAGAGGTTGAACTGTGGCCAGTCGCTGGCATCATTAGGTGTAAACATCTCCAAATTTGGTATTAGTGGGAGGAATAGCGCCCCATAGTTGGCATTATTAGAAGGAATGGTGCCCCATTATTGGTGTCAGTGGGAGAAAGGGTGCCCCATTCTTGTCAGTTGTCAGTGAGAGGAACAGTTCCCCAAGGGCTGGATAAAGGCAAGCGAAGGGCCACATCAGGCCCCAGGGCCGCAGTTTGGAGACCACCGGTCTAGTTGGTTAGACACGATGGGCCTGTCTATTACTCTTTGTTGAGAAAGTTGTTCTTGTTGTTACTTGTGGGATATTTATTAGTTTGCCAAGTAAGTTAGAAGGGTACAGGTGCTATATTGATATATTAATTAAAAAATAACTTGTGGGCTTAGTGCTGGTTTTTGTCTTTTTTTTAACTTTTTTTTGTTGCTACTTGTTTACATTTTTCTTTTTTCTATTTTTAGTTCTTTTATCCTGTGTGACAGTGTGGCTCTAGGTTATTATGAACTTGTAAAGAAAAAATCTCTAAATAAAATCTGATTAAAAAAATAAAAATAAAATAAAGCCGTGTGATTGCCATGTGATCACTGATACAATGATCACATGGTTTGTTTATCATCAAAGCCATGGCACACATTTTTATTGCTGCTCATCCCCTGGGAAGGTTCTCCTTATCTAATGCCCTGTACACACGGTTGGATTTTCCGACGGAAAATGTGTGATAGGACCTTGTTGTCGGAAATTCCGACCGTGTGTGGGCTCCATCACACATTTTCCATCGGAATTTCCGATACACAAATTTTGAGAGCTTGCTATAAAATTTTCCGACAACAAAATCCATTGTCGGAAATTCCGATCATGTGTACACAAATCCAATGCACAAAGTGCCACGCATGCTCAAAATAAATTAGGAGACGAAAGCTATTGGCTACTGCCCCGTTTATAGTCCCGACGTACGTGGTTTATGTCACCACGTTCAGAACGATCAGATTTTCCAACAACTTTGTGTGACCGTGTGTATGCAAGACAAGTTTGAGCCAACATCCGTCGGAAAAAATCCATGGATTTTGTTGTCGGAATATCCGATCAATGTCCGGCCGTGTGTTAGTCTTCTTTTGTCTTAGTGGCCTTTGTCACCGAGACAGAAAGTGATGAAAAATCTGAAAATGTACAGTTGTCACTAGAACAAGAGATGAGGGGGAATTTTTCAATGCTAACACCTGTTACAGTGACTACTAAGAGGAGATTACTCCTTACGTAGGAGAGATTTCATCACCCCAGTTGTGTCTCTGAGTCAGGATGTAAAGGTAAGGCTCCCAAATGGGATAGAGGGGAAACAAATGGATAGGGGTTCTCACCATTTCCTTTTCTATCGATATTAAAAAAATAAAAACATTTTGGCTTTAGATACACTCTAATTTATTGGAACTGGTTCACAAATACTTACGGTTTCTTGTCACTCTGAGCCAGTGCCCCCTTCAGGGAGAGAAGAAAACATAGCACCCAAATCATTGTGCCCAGTCCTGATAGAAATATAGAAAGAGATAGGGAAGAATTAATATAGAGTTTCAAAATGGACTCACAGTAGACACATGTAAAATATTTAAGCATCTACCGTATATGGCAGTGAATCTAAAATTTAGCAAACATATACTGCAGGTAAATCTTCCAGGTCCATGTGTTTTAAAGAACAGTGATTGATTTTTCACCAGCGAATGTTTTTTTACCTTTATGCATTCTATGCTCCCCCCCCCTTATACTCACCTGAGCCCCCTCTCAATCCAGCGATGTGCACGGGAGCCTCGGATTTGCTCTTTACCCCGATTTGTGATCACAGAGCACGCCAGGTGCGCGCCACATCAGGCATGTGGGGGGAGGGTGACCGCACTGTACCTGTCATTTGGTTATAGCGCGGTCGGGAAGTGGTTAAACCAAAGAGGTGGTAAAATGGACGATTTTTATCTTGTGTCTCTAATAAAAAAAAAAGTATTTAAAAAGTAAAAAAATAAATAAAATAGAAGCTTTCCACAAAAGCTTACAATCTAGAGGAAGAATCAATACACAAAGGGTAGGCTAACTTTGTAGAAATCAACTGTAGCCAGTTTTTGTTTGTTTTACCTTTAGGTAGCACAGGCAAATATTAGATCTTCGGAGATTTCCCCTTATTTTCTGTCCGGGAGCCATAAGAGGAAATAAAAATAAATCTCTACAAAGTGAGGGGACATCCCTTTTTAGACAGTTATCACCAGGACAGGTATCCCCATTGGAAGATTTTCCCTCTGTTCCTGTTCTGGTGACAACTGTAATGTTTTGCACCTGGATTTTAAAAAGTATTTGTTCAATAAAACAAGGAAAACATTCAACAAGGAAACAATTGAACAAGCTCACTGGCTCTGGTAGGCCTTCTCACATGAAAAAAAGGTTCCCATTTGGTGAGCACCTAAAACATAAACAGACAAGAATGCCACACACAGGAGGAGATTTACTAAAACTGGAGCACACAGAATCTGGTGCAGCTTTGCATAGTTACCAATCAGCTTCTAACTTCAGCTTGTTCAGCTAAAAGGTTAATTCACCTTTATAAAATAACTGCCAATGCAGGTAAGGGGTGTCCTACTAAAGATGAATATTACCCTTGCTATATTTACATACCTTGAGCCTGACTGGAATACTCTCAGGACATTGCTAAGTACTCCTAGGGCATTGGTTGCTAAGTGAGGCCTAGTCATCACTACTAGGGTTGCCACCTCATCCCTTTAAAACCAAACACATATTAATTACACAGGTTCTGTGGCTGATTAACCGATTGCTGACCGGCTCACGCCGATATACGTTGGCAGAAGAGTACGTACCGGCATATTAACGTACCTGTACTTTGCCCTTTAAGACGCGGCATTGTGGGTGCGCTGCAAGCTCCGTGAGTGTGATCGCAGGTCCCGCGGACTCGATATCCGCGGGGGTACCCGCGATCATCTCACGGAGAGGAAGAACGAGGAAATGCTGATGTAAACAAGGATTTCCCCATTCTTCCTAGTGGCAGGACACTAATCTCTGCTCCCTGTGATCGGGAGCGGTGATCAGTGTCGTGTCACACACAGCCCCTCCCCCCCACAGTTAGAATCACTCCCTAGGACACACTTAACCCCTACAGCGCCCCCTACTGGTTAACCCCTTCACTGCCAGTCACATTTACACAGTAATCAGTGCATTTTTAATTGCACTGATCGCTGTATAAATGTGAATGGTCCCAAAATAGCGCCAAAAGTATCCGATCAGTCCGCCATAATGTCGCAGTCCCACTAAAAATCGCAGATCGCCGCCATTACTAGTAAAAAAAAAATTATTAATAAAAATGCCATAAAACTATCCCCTATTTTGTAGACGCTATAACTCTTGCGCAAACCAATCAATAAATGCGTATTGCGATTTTTATTTTTACCAAAAATATGTAGAAGAATATGTATCGGCCTAAACTGAGAAAAAAATGTTTTTTTATATATTTTTTGGGGATATTTAATATAGCAAAAAGTTAAAAATATTGAGTTTTTTTCAAAATTGTCGCTCTTTTTTTGTTTATAGCGCAAAAAATAAACAACCACAGAGGTGATCAAATACCACCAAAAGAAAGCTCTATTTGTGGGGAAAAAAGGACATAAATTTTGTTTGGGAGCCACGTCGCATGACCACGCAATTGTCAGTTAAAGCGACGCAGTGCCGAATTGCAAAAAACGTTCTGGTCTTTGGCCAGGTAAATGGTCCAGGGCTAAAGTGGTTAAGGTGGTAATTAAACTCACTTGGTGCCTTATCTGCATTTTATTAGCTTCAGAACCTGTGTAATTCAAAGGTGTTCGGGTTTAAAGGGATAAGGTGGCAACCCTAATTACTACTCACCACTTACATCACAGGAGTGAGCTCTTTCTCTGATTTGCACCCCTCACATACTCTTTCTCTCCCCTGATGTAGTAGCTCTGAGCTCAGCATTTGAGAGATCGCTTCTGTGATGGTGGAGGTGAGCAGTGACAGCTAGGCCTCACTTAGCAACGCCCTGGGAGTATTCCAGTCAGGCTTCATAAGATGCCTAAATGGCCTAGTCGTTACTGAGCATGTGAGGGGGTTTGAATCAGAGAAAGAGCTCACTCCTGTGATGGTGGAGGTGAGTAGTAACAACTAGGCCTCACTTACCAACATCCTGGTAGTACTGTCAATGTCATGGGAGAATTCCAGTCAAGCTTCATAAGGTATGTAAATGGCCTACACCACAGGTAGGCAACTTTTTGAGCACAGTGTGCCGAAAAATATTTTGAAAGAACTTGAGAATACCGATTTTATAACAAAAATATGTCAACTTCACACACTCAATCACGAAAAAATGATTCTTTATAAAGAAAATGCTTTAAATTACTTGAGTATTAATGAGAAATTAACATCCTGCAAACACGCCTCAGATCAGCCCCAATTCCTGCAACTCCACACCTCAGATCAGCCCCAATTCATGCACCTTCACACCTAAGATCACTGTCCCCCCTGCAAATCTGTTTCACCACTGTAACCCCCTGCACATCTGCCCCACCACTGTACCACCCTGCACATCTGCCCCACCTCTGTACCCCCTGCTCATCTGTCCCACTACTGTAACCCCCTGCACATCTGCCCCACCACTGTACCACCCTGCACATCTGCCCCACCACTGTACCACCCTGCACATCTGCCCCACCACTGTACCACCCTGCACATCTGCCCCACCTCTGTACCCCCTGCTCATCTGTCCCACTACTGTAACCCCCTGCTCTTCTGTCCCACCACTGTAATCCCCTGCTCATCTGCTCCACCATTGTATCACCCTGCTCTTCTGTCCCACCACTGTAACCCCCTGCTCATCTGCCCCACCAATGTTCCCACTTTTTCATCTGCCCCACCACTGTACCTCCCTGCACATCTGCTCCACCCCCGTACCCCCATGCTCTTCTGTCTCACCACTGAACCATCTTCTCATCTGTCCTAACACTGAACTTATCTGTTCATCTGCCCCACCACTGTAACCCCCTTTCTCATCTGCCCCACCAACAGTGGCGGCCTGTCCATAGGGGGCGCCTGGGCGCCGCCCCCCTTCCAGGCAGCAAAAAATAAATAAAATAAAAATTTTTTTTTACTACTGGCCCTTTAAAAAAAAAGAAAAAGAAAAAAAAAAGGTCCTTAAGTGCACTGTGTTTGGACGCCGGATACAGTGCGACGCCAGACACAGTGCACTTATAGGAAGCGCCACGTCTATGCAATCACGAGATTGCTGCATTTGCGGGCGTTTAGCCTGCCTTGGGGCGTTTTCTGAAGCGCCAAGTAGCTTCCGCCCGGCCATAGTAATACATACTACAGGCGCCGGGCGGAAGCTACTTGGCACTTCAGATTTGATTGACATCTGCCCTGAGTCAGATGTCACTTCCTGCCTCTCTCTTTCATTGCGCCCGAGAGAGGAAACAGGAAGAATGCTGCTGCCAGTGTGAGGAGGAGAACACCGCAGGAGGTTAAAGGTAAGTACCGCTGTGTGGAGAATGGGGGGGACACCTGCTGTGGGGGGCTCTGATGGGGGACACCTGCTGTGGGGGGTTCTGATGGGGACACCTGCTGTGGGGGGACTCTGATGGGGACAACTGCTGTGGGGGGCTCTGATGGGGGACTCCTGTTTTGGGGGACTCTGATGGGGACACCTGCTGTGGGGGGCTTTGATGGGGAACACCTGCTGTGGGGGGACTCTGATGGGGGACACCTGCTGTGGGGGGGGGGCTCTGATGGGGGACTCCTGTTTTGGGGGGACTCTGATGGGGACACCTGCTGTGGGGGGCTTTGATGGGGAACACCTGCTTTGGGGGGGCTCTGATGGGGGACACCTGCTGTGGGGGGGCTTTGATGGGGAACACCTGCTGTGGGGGGACTCTGATGGGGGACACCTGCTGTGGGGGGACTCTGACGGGGGACACCTGCTGTGGGGGGACTCTGACGGGGGACACCTGCTGTGGGGGGACTCTGATGGGGGACACCTGCTGTGGGGGGACTCTGATGGGGGACACCTGCTGTGGGGGGACTCTGATGGGGGACACCTGCTGTGGGGGGACTCTGATGGGGACACCTGCTGTGGGGGGACTCTGATGGGGACACCTGCTGTGGGGGGACTCTGATGGGGGACATCTGCTGTGGGGGGACTCTGATGGGGGATACCTGCTGTGGGGGGACTCTGATGGGGGACACCTGCTGTGGGGGGCTCTGATGGGGGACACCTGCTGTGGGGGGACTCTGATGGGGGACACCTGCTGTGGGGGGCTTTGATAGGGGACACTTGCTGTGGGGGCTCTGGTGGGGGGCTCTGATAGGGGACTCTGATGGGGGACACCTGCTGTGGGGGGACTCTGATGGGGGACACCTGCTGTGGGGGGACTCTGATGGGGGACACCTGCTGTGGGGGGACTCTGATGGGGGACACCTGCTGTGGGGGCCTTTGATAGGGGACACCTGCTGTGGGGGGCTCTGATAGGGGACTCTGATGGGGGACACCTGCTGTAGGGGGGACTTTGATGGGGACAACTGCTGTAGGGGACACCTGCTATGGGGGACTCCTGTTTTGGGGGGACTCTGATGGGGACACCTGCTGTGGGGGACTCTGATGGGGGACACCTGCTGTGGGGGGACTCTGATGGGGGACTCCTGTTTTGGGGGGACTCTGATGGGGGACACCTGCTGTGGGGGGACTCTGATGGGGGACACCTGCTGTGGGGGGCTCTGATGGGGAACCCCTGCTGTGGGGGGCTTTGATAGGGGACACCTGGTGTGGGGGGCTCTGGTGGGGGCTCTGATGGGGGACTCTGATGGGGGACACCTGCTGTGGGGGGACTTTGATGGGGACACCTGCTGTGGGGGGACTCTGGGGACACCTGCTGTGGGGGGACTCTGATGGAGACACCCTGCTGTGGGGGACACCTGCTGTGGGGGGCTCTAAAGGGGACACCTGCTGTTGGGGGCTCTGATGGGGGACACCTTCTATGGGGGGCTCTGATGGGGGACACCTGCTGTGGGGGACACATGCTGTGGGGGGACACTGATGGCAACTCTGATGTAAGGGGACAGAGGCTGTATTTGGGGGGGGGCAGAGGCTGCATTTGGGGGGGCAGAGGCTGCATTTGGGGGGGACAGAGGCTGCATTTGGGGGGACAGAGGCTGCATTTGGGGGGACAGAGGCTGCATTTAAATACACATTTAAATACACATTTCTATTGTTGTGTAGGATCTGGGGCTGCTGTCCCTCTCTCCCTCTCCCTCCATCCCTCGTTCATCTCAGACGCTAACCACACCACCTTAGAGCCACGTCCACTATTCGCTGAAACCACGCCCATTTTTACCAAGTGGGAGGGATCAAAAAGGAAGGGCGGGGTCTGGCGCCCCCCCATCCTAAAACTTCACCAGCCGCCACTGCCCACCAATGTACCTCCTGTACACAAAGGTTCAGGAATATTGTCAACAAAGTTCCCAGAAGCTCAACAGTAATTCCACAAACTGTCACCTGATCCCCTAGCAGAACTGCACCCAATCTCTTCCCCATCACAAAAGCTGATGATTGCAGCTACAGAAAAGTTAGAGAACCAAACAATGTTTCCCATCTTATACAATGTGTGGGGGCACAGTGCCTCCCCCTCAGTGCGGGTGTAGTGTGGGGAATTCTGAGATTGGAATGCATTAGTGTCTCACCGACACTTCCCTATGCTGCTCTGCTAATGGGGAGGGAGTCGAGTGCCGGCAAAAGAGGCTTTGCGTGCCGGCGGTTGCCTACCCCTGGAATAAACCTATAGCAAGTGTATTATTCAACCTCAGTCAGAGCTGCACAGTTGGTTTTTACTTACAGCAGCCCCTTATCTGCATAGGCAGTTTTGTGGTAAAGGTAAACTATCCCTTTAAGCTTTGATAATAAAACCTGGAATGTCATTGGTTACTGTGCACATCTGTACTAGATTCCGTGTGCACCAGGTTTAGTAAACTTCCCCCTAAAACTCCAAGTAAATTTAACAAATCATCACACAACCACACAATCCCATAAAATATCCAGAGCATTTTGGGGGGTTCAAAATACTCCTCCTCTATTAGGGTTTAAATATTGCATGTGGTTAAAAGACTCGAAGAGAAGGATACACTGAGATATGTTCATTGAACAGATGTATGAAATATCTCCAGAATTAGTGAGATAACATAACCCTATGTGGCGAGTGTGATGAGCCTTCAAAACGTGTTGGTGGTTTTATGTGATCATATGATGAATTATTAAAGCTATTAGACTCTTTCAGGGACACTGATAAGGGGGTAACACCTGACCTCTTGTACGGGGCCCAGGCCCCATAAGTTCAGCAGGGGGGCCCTGAGCAGCAGGAGTGGGTGCAACTATTGGAACCAATCCCCCCACATTTACAATGCTTCCAGAGCTAGCCTCTGTACAAAGCGCTTCCTGTTCATTCACTCTGCAGCTGAGGCTGCAGAGAAGGGATTGATGGATCCGTGTCCTCAATCTCTTTCTGTTGGGAGTCTGTTTGGACCCCTGATATTTCACCGATCCCCACAGGGCTGTTCAAAAATATGTAACAATTAAAAAAACGAAAATTGTAACAAATAAAAAAAAACCCATAATTAAGGGCTCATTCTTATAGATATTCTGGTTGCATGGATAAGCAGTTTGTTCATGTAGCTGAAGCCGTCTGTTAGGCATGGTTCACTGTTCCTGCCAGCTAAGCTGTACGGGGCCCCATGATTTCTAACAGCAGCCCTGAACTCTTTCCCCATTTGGTCTGGCAACCCTCTTGTGTTTTTATTTTGAACAATTAAAATCCAACAGGGGTTCTAACTCTTTCACACTGTCCCAAAAAAAATGTTGTGTACAGTTCAGAGTAACTAAACACCTTTGCTTTGGACGAAAAAGTATTAAAGTTTAAATAGATTTACTGTGTGTATGTGTGTATATATATATATGTATAAAATAAAATTTGATATAAAGTATTGCATAGGAAGGAAAGTTCAAATAAAATACGGTACTAATAGTGGAATATTTGTTAAAGTATATTCCCCATCAAACATATCATTTTTTTTAAAAAACAACTTAATAGTTAAAAGTGAAGTAATAACGGATAATTTAGAAGAGCATATTCAAAAAAAAAATAAAAAATAAAAAAGTTGACGCTTTGTGGGCGGTTTTAACCCTTTTTCGGCCGCTAGCGGAGGTTAAAAGCGCCCCGCTATCGGCCAAAAAGTGCTGCAAAAACGACGGGCGCTGGCAGTGTGAAAGTCCCCTTAACGTCCTGCCAGTGCAGCGCCCCAGTGTGAAAGCACTCTGGCTTTCACACTGGGAATGCAGATGAGGCATTTTATCAGGCTCTTTACAGGCGCTATTTTTAGCGCTAAAGCGCCTGAAAAACACCTCCAGTGTGAAAGGGGTCTATTGCCCTGTACACACGGTCGGATTTTCCGACGGAAAATGTGTGATAGGACCTTGTTGTCGGAAATTCCGACCGTGTGTGGGCTTCATCACACATTTTCCATCGGAATTTCCGACACACAAAGTTTGAGAGCTTGCTATAAAAATTTCCGACAACAAAATCCGTTGTTGAAAATTCCGATCATGTGTACACAACTCCGACGGACAAAGTGCCACGCATGCTCAGAATAAATTAAAAGATGAAAGCTATTGGCTACTGCCCCGTTTATAGTCCCGAAGTACGTGTTTTACGTCACCGCGTTCACAACAATCGGCGTTTCTGACAACTTTGTGTGACTGTGTGTATGCAAGACAAGTTTGAGCCAACATCTGTCAGAAAAAATCCTAGGATTTTGTTGTCAGAATGTCCGATCAATGTCCTATCGTGTGTACAGGGCGTAAGAGTTTCAATTTGTATGCAATCAGGCAAGGAAGGCCCTTGCACATAGGCGTGCACACAGGGTGTGGCAGGTGTGCCTGGGCACACCCTAATCACCCCGTGTGGTGCATATTTCCAATGTTTAGTCCCCTGATATTTCACCAAATAAAAAAAAAATCTATTTTTTTCTCCTAAAAAAATTCTAAAAAAAAGATATTGTAACTGCTCTACTGACACCACCAATATCTGCCCTTATGACACCATTCACTGCTCTACTGACACCTTCCGCATGTATACACATGCACACACATATATGTTTGAGCTTTGGGGTGCACACCCTAATGCAATAGGCTGCGCACACCTATGCCCTTGCACTAGATGGTTTTGGTAAATCTGAAGAAAGAAATCTGCAGAAAATCTAATAGTGTGTATGGGGTCTAATAGTGTGTTGGTCTATTCTCTTGCAATTTCAATAGTCATATCTTATTATGGGTCCACTGGATAATTTTACAATGGTATTTAAAGGTCATAGAAAAAAGGTTACAACCTAAGCTTAAAGTTGTAGAGGACCAAATGCCTACATTCTTCACAGTATTACTATTTTTTTTATTCTTCTTTTCCCTGTGTGTTTGACCATTTTATATGACTATATGATATATTATGGCAATTAAGATATGTAAAAAAAATCCATTTAACTTCTCATATTCTTTCTACTTATCTAAAATAAAAAAATAGAAACCCTAAAATTAAATATAAGCAGGTTTAAAAAAAATGCAGGATTTTTTAGCACTAGTTTTATAAATGTATTTACTATAAGTTGTAGGCATTTGTAGAGTTAAGAAATTTGAAAACAACCTCACTGTATACAAATTTTCTTATTGTTTTTATTGTTGCAACTGACATGATTTCCAGGTAAGAAACTTTGCAACAGTAAAAAAAAATGTAATTAAGAAAACTGTATAAAGCGGGAGGTGCATGGGCGGAGCCTAGCGGAGCAGACATGCATTGTTAGAGCTCCGCACCGCTGAGGAGAGAAGAGAAGGACAAAGCGGAGCCTGCAGGCTCAAAAGGTATCCATTTGAACCTTTTTGCCCCAGGGAACAAACTGTGAAAGTTTGGGCAGGAAATATGGTCCTGGGAGGCCGTGGCAGAAATAAAAATCACCTCACAAAGAGCTCACAGGCACTCACTGCAACTAAAGCAGCTCCAGTCACCTCACAATATACAGCATCAGGGCGCTCTCACAGACAGAAAATGTCACAGCAAGACTCTCCATTTGAGTCAGATACAGAACAAATCCTCTCACAAACTTCTCCACAAGCCTCCTCAGCATCCCCAGTAATATTATTACAAATTGAAAAGATGCTTCATAAGGCTTTAAAACAAACCTCAGACCAAATAACAAACAGCCTAACCAAAGAAATAAGAGAGCTGGGAAACCGCACCGCAGCCTTAGAAATAAAAATGGATGAAATTGAAATTACAACCCAAAAAAATATAACAGAATTGGAACAATTAAAAGAAGAGAATTTAATACTTCAAACTAAGCTCGAAGATTACGAAAATAGAGCCAGACGTTCAAACTTGCGCATAAGGGGAATACCTGAAACTGTGACAGACCTGCAATCTACTATTACTGCTCTATTACAAGAACTAAAGCCAGATATCCCTATTGAACGTTTAGAACTGGACAGAGTACACAGAGCCCTCACAGCCAAAAAGAAAGATGGACCCCCACGTGATATAATCACAAAATTTCATTATTACAGAACGAAAGAACAAATACTAATTGCTGCAAGAGAAAAAAAAGGAACTTATTTTTCAAGGACACAATTATCAAATTTTTGCTGACCTATCCCAACTTACTATTACTAAAAGACGATCCATGAAACCCCAACTAATGGAACTGCAACGCCACAACATTATGTATCAATGGGGCTTCCCCTTTTCAGTCAGATTTAACTACCAAGGTACAATTTACAGAAGCAGATCAGCAGATGAACTACAACAAACCCTTTTAAAATTAAATCTGACAGAACCCACAAGCAGCAACTCTCCCACACGCAGAAGAATGGCATCATCTTCACCTTCAGGCAGCACCCAGAAAATTTCAGAACAAAATGGGAATCATAATTCTCACAAAAGAGGCCGGCCGTTATGCCACATCATCCATGGACCAAGAAGATTCAATGGACTGACATCCTAATTCCTGATATCTCTTCATTTATTATACTAAGAGATGGTTCTCTATAAAAAAAACTGTATTTATAACTGAATGTAACTGCATTCTGATAGTCACACACTGTGTGGGATCATGTTACATTCCAGTTATATTTCTTATTACTTCTGATTCATATAGCCTTTGAATATATAAGTGAAATAAGGAAATTCTTGTTCAGTTATATATTTTCAGGTAATCACAATAGATTTATTACTTTTTAGGACAAATATGTTCAATAATCCAGAAGTAATGGAAGCTTTTTCTTTCTTTTCTTAAAACAAATATATTATTACCTAACTAGTTCCTAGAACTATGTTTTTGTTTATTCTAATCTGAAGCAATACAACCTCAATTTTATGAGTTAACATATCTAAACAGTTACATATGAATAAAATATGTAATTGTTTACTCTAAAAGGGTTAAAATCCCAAAATAATTCAAACTATCTTCATCAATACCAAAGTTATTAACAGTACCTTTCTAACTGAATTATTTAGCCTAGGGCAAGACTAACCATATACAACCACCCTGGAATAAATAATTTCAACAAAAACTATATTCTGCACTCCAATTAATGAATCATCATTTTGATGTCTTTTGACATAGCACTTCTCTCCTGTAAGCGGAACATCCGTGTACCCCCATTAGCCCTCCTCATTCTCCCAACCATATTATGTGGGAGTGTGACGAAGGCACTTATTCCCCTGAGAGAGATATTTATTCTCTTTCGCGGGTAAATTGTGATTACTTGCAAAAAATAATTTATACAATGTATCATCTAATCTCATATGTTTTTTGTTTACTCTTTACTCCAGAATTCACTGGTTTCTTTTCTATCTTTTCATCTCTTCAGTCCACACAGGTTGATCTGCGCAGTCAGCTCTGCATAACAAAAAGTAAGTCAAAACTATTTGATCTGTTGCCATGGCACCACTGAATATACTTTCCCTGAATGTTCAGGGAATAAATGTCCCTCAAAAAAGGACCAAAGCCTTCCGTACTTTCCAGTATGCCTCCAAGAAACACACTTCACCAAAGATTCTACTCCAAAATATATTTCTCCTTTTTATCAACAAATTTACACAGCTTCTGCCTGTACCAAACAAAGAGGTACTCTAATTGCATTTCATCGATCCACACCATTCACCTTATCATCAGAAATTAAAGACCCAGAAGGTAGATACCTGATACTCATGGGTTATATAATGGATACAGCAATCACGGTGATTTCCTACTACGCTCCTAACAAACAACCTACACCATTCCTCTCACATATATTACAAGTGATTAATACACACAAAATAGGAACAGTGATAATGTGCGGGGATTCGAACCAGGTCCTCCTCCCATTTCTAGATAAATCACCTTTTACACCATCCAAAATAACCTCTAGATTACCTTTTTCTCAACTTCTTTCCAAATACAATCTGGTAGATTCGTGGAGAGAAAGTAACCCAATGAAAAAGAAATTCACTTATTTCTCGCACCCTCATCAAACCTTCACCAGAATAGATCATATTTTTCTAACAATAGGAATGATACCAGAAATTATTGCATCAGATATAATTCCGATTCCGTGGTCTGACCATAATGCAGTATACACTACTATAGCCTCAGCCATACCAAAAGCGCATGACCCAACGTGGTACTTACCGGACATAATGCTCAAACACCCACTACATCAGATGGCCATTGAACAAGCTTTAAAGGAATACATATCAATTAATAATACAACAGACATTTCCCCAATAACACTGTGGGAAGCTCATAAGCCTGTCTTGCGTGGTACAATACAAAGACAAATGGCACTATTTAAACGGGAACGCAAAAATCTAGCAAAAAAACTAGAACTCAATTTTAATGCAGCCTACATATCATTCCAAGATAATCCATCTCAGAGTACAAAATCTCATCTGGAAAAATCTAGATTGGAATACGATCTATTTCTCACTGAGTCAGTTGATAAATCCCTCAAACGCTCCAAACACAATTTCTACATGAATACAAACAAACCAGGTACATATTTGGCTCGGGCATTAAATTCAACTAACAAATCTTTCAAACCAATACGTTTTAAATTATCAAAAAATGTTTATACTTGTAATCCAGTTAAAATAGTCCATAAATTTCACTCACATCTCGCAACTTTATACAAGACAAACAATGAATTTAATCCTACAGAGGCTGAATCCTTCTTCTCAAAAATAACCTTACCTGAGTTGTCTCAGAATCAAAAAAGCAGTTTGGATGAGCCTATAACTATAGATGAAGTTGCTAACGCCATAAAAGACCTAAAACTTAACAAAAGACCAGGCCCAGACGGCAACTCGGCTTTATACTATAAAACATTCTCAGAAATACTCTCTCCCATTCTCACTGAAACTTTTAACAAACTTCTAGAAGGACATTCTTTTCGGCAAGAAACACTAATGGCAATTGTTTGTATGATCCCAAAACCCCTTTCTGATGATACTTCCTGTGTGAATTATCGGCCTATCTCTCTGTTAAACCTTGATATTAAATTATTAGCAAAAATAATAGCAAAACGCCTCAATAGCATTATAGGAAAATTAATACATAGAGATCAAGTAGGCTTCATGCCAAATAGACAGGCAGGCGATAATATACGCAGGGCAGTGTTATTGGCACATATTGCTAAAAAACGGAAAATCCCTTTATGTTTTCTATCTCTCGATATTAAGAGGGCATTTGACACAGTATCCTGGCAATATATGCAATATTCATTACAAAAATGGGGTTTTGGACCCCACTTTTTAACATGGATCAAAGCATTATATAATAAACCCAAAGCCTATATAAAATATGCTGGATACAAATCTGATGCCTTTAATATCGAAAGAGGTACCCAACAGGGTTGCCCATTATCTCCCTTATTATTTGCCCTTATACTCGAACCCATGGCCCAATACATCAGAACAAACCAAACTATAACTGGCATTGAAGTAGGAGGTATTACACACAAATTATGTATATTTGCAGACAATATATTACTTTTTCTATCATCACCACAGGTCTCTGGTCCTAACTAGGGATGAGCTTCGAGTTCGAGTCGAACTCATGTTCTACTCGAACATTGGCTGTTCGCAAGTTCGCCGAACAGCGAACAATTTGGGGTGTTCGCGGCAAATTCGAATGCCGCGGAACACCCTTTAAAAGTCTATGGGAGAAATCAAAAGTGCAAATTTTAAAGGCTTATATGCAAGTTATTGTCATAAAAAGTGTTTGGGGACCTGGGTCCTGCCCCAGGGGACATGGATCAATGCAAAAAAAAGTTTTAAAAACGGCCGTTTTTTCAGGAGCAGTGATTTTAATAATGCTTAAAGTCAAACAATAAAAGTGTAATATCCCTTTAAATTTCGTACCTGGGGGGTGTCTATAGTATGCCTGTAAAGGGGCACATGTTTCCTGTGTTTAGAACAGTCTGACAGCAAAATGACATTTTGAAGAAAAAAACACATTTAAAACTACCCGCGGCTATTGCATTGCCGACAATACACATAGAAGTTCATTGATAAAAACGGCATGGGAATTCCCCACAGGGAAACCCCGAACCAAAAATTAAAAAAAAAAATTATGTGGGAGTCCCCCTAAATTCCATACAAGGCCCTTCAGGTCTGGTATGGATATTAAGGGGAACCCCAGCCAAAATTAAAAAAAAAAAAGACGTGGGGTTCCCCCTAAATTCCATACCAGACCCTTCAGGTCTGGTATGGATTTTAAGGGGAACCCCGCGCCAAAAAAAAAAAAAAAAACGGCGTGGGGTCCCCCCAAAATCCATACCAGACCCTTATCCGAGCACGCAACCTGGCAGGCCGCAGGAAAAGAGGGGGGGATGAGAGTGCGGCCCCCCCCTCCTGAACCGTACCAGGCCACATGCCCTCAACATTGGGAGGGTGCTTTGGGGTAGCCCCCCCAAAACACCTTGTCCCCATGTTGATGAAGACAAGGGCCTCATCCCCACAACCCTGGCCGGTGGTTGTGGGGGTCTGCGGGCGGGGGGCTTATCAGAATCTGGAAGCCCCCTTTAACAAGGGGACCCCCAGATCCCGGCCCCCCCCCTGTGTGAAATGGTAAGGGGGTACTTACCCCTACCATTTCACTAAAAAACTGTCAAAAATGTTAAAAATGACAAGAGACAGTTTTTGACAATTCCTTTATTTAAATGCTTCTTCTTTCTTCCTTCATCTTCTTCTTCTTCTGGTTCTTCTGGTTCTTCTGGTTCTTCTGGCTCTTCTGGTTCTTCTTCCGGCGTTCTCGTCCAGCATCTCCTCCGCGGCGTCTTCTATCTTCTTCTCCTCGGGCCGCTCCGCACCCATGGCATTGGGGGGTAGGCTCCCGCTCTTCTCTTCATCTTCTTCATCATCTTCTTCATCTTCTTCTTCTTCTTCTTCTTCTTCATCTCTTCTTCCTTCTTCATTTCTTCTTCGGGCTGCTCCGCATCCAT
Organism: Lithobates septentrionalis; assembly: GCA_037952835.1. NCBI lineage: Eukaryota > Metazoa > Chordata > Amphibia > Anura > Ranidae > Lithobates > Lithobates septentrionalis. The sequence continues at coordinate 748,263 of JBBDGP010003896.1, forward strand.
GCATGGAGGGAGGCTCCCGCTGTGTGACGGCGTCTCTTCATCTGACGGTTCTTAAATAACGGGGGGGGCGGGGCCACCTGGTGACCCCGCCCCCCTCTGACGCACGGTGACTTGACGGGACTTCCCTGTGACGTCACGGGGAATGCCACAGGGAAGTCCCGTCAAGTCACCGTGCGTCAGAGGGGGGCGGGGTCACCGGGTGGCCCCGCCCCCCGTTATTTAAGAACCGTCAGACGAAGAGACGCCGTCACACAGCGGGAGCCTCCCTCCATGCATGGATGCGGAGTGGCCTGAAGAAGAAATGAAGAAGGAAGAAGAGATGAAGAAGAAGAAGAAGAAGATGAAGAAGATGATGAAGAAGATGAAGAGTAGAGCGGTAGCCTCCCCCCCAATGCCATGGGTGCGGAGCGGCCCGAGGAGAAGAAGATAGAAGACGCCGCGGAGGAGATGCTGGACGAGAACGCCGGAGGAAGAACCAGAAGAGCCAGAAGAACCAGAAGAACCAGAAGAAGAAGAAGATGAAGGAAGAAAGAAGAAGCATTTAAATAAAGGAATTGTCAAAAACTGTCTCTTGTCATTTTTAACATTTTTGACAGTTTTTTAGTGAAATGGTAGGGGTAAGTACCCCCTTACCATTTCACACGGGGGGGGGGGCCGGGATCTGGGGGTCCCCTTCCAGATTCCGATAAGCCCCCCGCCCGCAGACCCCCACAACCACCGGCCAGGGTTGTGGGGATGAGGCCCTTGTCTTCATCAACATGGGGACAAGGTGTTTTGGGGGGCTACCCCAAAGCACCCTCCCAATGTTGAGGGCATGTGGCCTGGTACGGTTCAGGAGGGGGGGGGCCGCACTCTCGTCCCCCCCTCTTTTCCTGCGGCCTGCCAGGTTGCGTGCTCGGATAAGGGTCTGGTATGGATTTTTGGGGGGACCCCACGCCGTTTTTTTTTTTTTTTTTGGCGCGGGGTTCCCCTTAAAATCCATACCAGACCTGAAGGGTCTGGTATGGAATTTAGGGGGAACCCCATGTCTTTTTTTTTTTTAATTTTGGTTGGGGTTCCCTTTAATATCCATACCAGACCTGAAGGGCCTTGTATGGAATTTAGGGGGACTCCCACATAATTTTTTTTTTTTAATTTTGGTTCGGGGTTTCCCTGTGGGGAATTCCCATGCCGTTTTTATCAATGAACTTCTATGTGTATTGACGGCAATGCAATAGCCGCGGGTAGTTTTAAATGAGTTTTTTCCTTCCAAATGTCATTTTGCTGTCAGGCTGTTCTAAACACGGGAAACATGCGCCCCTTTACAGGCATACTATAGACACCCCCCAGGTACGAAATTTAAAGGGATATTACACTTTTATTGTTTGACTTTAAGCATTATTAAAATCACTGCTCCTGAAAAAACGGCCGTTTTTAAAACTTTTTTTTGCATTGATCCATGTCCCCTGGGGCAGGACCCAGGTCCCCAAACACTTTTAATGACAATAACTTGCATATAAGCCTTTAAAATTAGCACTTTTGATTATTCATGTTCGTGTCCCATAGACTTTAACGGTGTTCGCGTGTTCGAACGAACTTTTTTCCTGTTCGCATGTTCTGGTGTGAACCGAACAGGGGGGTGTTCGGCTCATCCCTAGTCCTAACTTAATACCAGCTCTTGATGGATTTGCAGCCCTATCCGGCCTTATGATTAATCCTAAGAAATGCCTAGTGCTTAATATGTCGCTCACAAACATGGAATTGATCCCGGCTAGGGCTGCACTCCCATTCACATGGGCAGAAAAATCAATCCCATATCTTGGAATTCATTTAACAGCATCTCATTCTGACTTATTCTCAACCAATTATCCTCCTGTATTAAGACAGATCACAAATCTAATAAAACAATGGTCGCAACTTCCTTTATCCTGGATAGGGAAGATTAATGCAATCAAAATGACTATTCTACCCAAATTGCTTTATCTATTCAGAGTCCTCCCTATTCCAATTCCTTCCTATTTTTTGAGAATAGTACAAAAAAGAGCAACTTCGTTTATATGGGGCTCTTCTAAACCACGTATACCTATACACACACTACATCGCCCCAAAAATAAAGGAGGCCTGGGATACCCTAATTTTACTAACTACTACAGAGCAGCACATTTGGCCAGTCTGTCCAAATACCATGCAAAACAGGAAATCCCATTATGGGTATTTATAGAGGCTTCAGAAAATGACCCTCTATTAATATCAAACTTGTTATGGATTGATCCTAAACACCGCTTTAAAATTCATAATCCCATAACTAAACACTTCTTATCTCTCTGGGATAAACTAAAAACCAAATATCAGTTACAATCTCCACACAATCCTCTCCTTTCTTTTATCAGAAATCCAGCCTTTTATCCGGCATGGATCTACCCAAATTCTTTTAAAGCTTGGACAACATCAGGCATTCAGACACTAAATGACTTCATAGCATCTAAATCATTCCTTTCATTCCCATCGCTTAGAGAAAAATATGATCTACCAAACTCTGAGATATTTAGATATCTCCAAATCAAAAATTTCTATACACCATTCCTAAAGGGGGATACACCATTATCCCAATTATCCATTTTTGAATCAATCTGTACAAAAGATCCATTTGCTAAAGGTACAATTTCATCACTTATAATCAATTATATGGAGTAGTAAATCTTAATAGACCCTCTTACGTTCAGAGGTGGGAGGAGGACCTGGGACGAACTTTAGAAGACACGGACTGGTCTAACATATGGCTCACATCTAAGTCATCTTCACCCAACATCTTAGCACTGGAGACAAATTATAAAGTCCTAACTCGCTGGTACCTTGTACCTGCTAGAGTGGCAAAATATTCACCTAATACCTCAGCTCTTTGTTTTCGAGGATGCCCAGAAATAGGCACACATTTACACATATGGTGGACGTGCCCAGTAATCCAAACCTTCTGGAAGGAAGTCTTCGTGATTGCATCTAAAATATTTAAAAAAATAATACAACCAGATCCATATATAACTTTACTTAATCTAAAACCGGAATGGTTAACACTCTCTCAATTCAAACTTATGATCCAACTAATAACGGCTGCAAAACAAACAGTGGCCAAGGCATGGAAATCTCCTACATTGGTACTAGCAGAAACAATTCACAGAATGAATAATACAATGTCCCATGCTAAGATGGTAGCCATCGATCAAAATCAAATTCCAAAATTTGAAAAACTTTGGCATCCTTGGATAAAACAACAGTTCCTGTCAAATTTCAATGACTCTGTCCTGTTGCCGTGATAACAGATTAAATGACTTACAGAGACACCCATTCTAAGGCTTCAAAGAGAACTAAAAGAATAATAAACTGACGAGCGGGACAACCTTGTGGACCATACCTCTGCCTTTCTACCCTTTTTCTTCTTTCTCTTTCCTTTTCTCCACCTTACGATTAAAGCTCATTATCAGAATTTATTTGACCTATATACACTCTACCTGTAAACAATATGTATAGTAGGTATAAATCGTTTAAATACCTACAAAAGTAACTAAGGAAATTATATATATCTTTAATTTAGGTTTACGTGAACCCAAGGTTTAATATTTGAAATTTCATGATATTTACCTATATAAACCCTACTGTAAAACAATGAGCTCACTTTATAGATCCTTGTAAACTTACTTTATGTATCTTTATAATATTGTATACTCAATAAACTTCTTTTGACAAGGAAAACTGTATAAAGCGAAGTATGATGGAGAACATACCAAGAAATAGATTTCAGGTTTGTGTACATAAAAAGCATTTGGCAGACAAAATAGATGTAAAATGGTTGTAAACATGTGCATTCCTTTGTTGGTCAATTTATAGAGTTTATTAATTTACATATAAATATGAAAATCATGAAAAAAAATATTTTCAAACAGAATAGACTGCTAAATTGTAATGGATAATAATAATAATAATAATAATAATAATAATAATAATAATAATAATAATATTTTTCAAACAATAATGAAAAACAATCTTATTAAACTTAGGTTAAATAAAATAATTAATAAAATAAATAATTATAACAGTATCAACATTGGGGATAAATATAAATAAAAAAATTTATTCCAAATAAAAGGAAACCACAAGATGAATTGTTATTTCTCCATGGTACAATCATTGGAACCTAATTGTCTACTAAACAATACCACAATATACTAAACTCTATGGACTGCTAAATAATAAAATAATAAACAGTGACATATCATAAAAACATAGCTAGCACTAAAGGATTGTAAAGGATAGTGCTGGAGATTTTAAATTGGTTCTGTTAGAGCATAAAATCAGAGTAAGTTGTTAGTACCTTTTGTCCTTCTATTCTGATTTCTACAAATCAAAGAGCCCATCAAATACCTCTGGATTTGGACGGTTATTTCTTATTGTATTACTCTACCCAAACTATCCCAAACAAAATTGCTCATAGAAGCCCATATTACCATTGATGAGATTGAAGTATCCACCTTCCCTTACTATAGAATCCCAGCGTTAGACAAATTTATTTTTGAGTATTATGCTCACTATAAGGAACTGATTCCTCCCCATCTACATACCATATTTTTGTGTGCTTTTGAGGTGAACGGTCAAACTCTATAAATCTAAGATTCCTTTTTACCAACATGCAGGCCACTCACATGAATATGGTTTCCAAGATTAATGTGGCCCTGTATACCCATAAGACATTGTATGCTAGAGATCTTAGGAACATTTGGTTTTGGTGGCTCTTTTTTAAGATGCGTCAAAGTGTTGTATTATTAATCCAAGGCTCATATTCATATTAACAACATAAACTCTTTTTCCGTTGTCCATTGCAGGTTGTAGACAAGTTTACTGTATACATAGGTACATACAGTAGACAGTATATATAGTTTGCATACTGTAAACAATCTTGATCTCCTCCTACTTATACTCAAGAACTGCGTGCAAAAGTCTAAATAACTTGGAACATATCAATATCTTTAAGATTCATATTTTACCCTAATTTTTGTATATGTAGATTTCCAGATTTACATCCCTAAAAGTAAATTTAAATTGATTAATTCTATACTTAATCCTTTCTCTAGGAGAATGTCCAGGAATACACTACAGCTTTCATTTTTGGAAGGGGGTATTGCCCCCCAAAACTCCAGGTGTACCACATAGTTACCCAGCTTGCCCATCAACACTGGTGCTTCTTTCATGAAGCTAATAATGCTGCTAAAACAGTGGAAGCAGCTAGCCCCAACATTTTTGGAACATTGCATAATGTTATATACATAGAAGGCATTCAGGTTTGGAGTATGGGCCCTGAGATTGTTTATATAACTGTCCTGCATTTGGCTAGGACGGCTGTTTCTGGGGACAAGGCTTACTTACCTACTTATCCAATGCCCCTCTGTAGTAAAATCCACAGCTGAAGAAGTTTTTATCAAATTCCACAATGGACCCTTGAGGATCCAGTAAGTTGCTACTTATTCTATTTATATCATTATGGCTTTCAATCTTTTTCAAACTATATCCAATATACACCTTACACAATATTTTTACTGTGGGAACCTTTTTCCATATGGCCTGGGAATGTCCCACAGTGAGGGCCTTTTGGTCTGAAATAATAGACTTTTCTGCTAATCTTTTGACCATACCTAACATCTGCAACCCAGCTATATGTCTGCTAGGCTATCTAGATGACTCTGATATGCCTAATTGTTCCAAACCTCTTCACCTTTTATAATTTTATGCAAATAAGGTCCTAACTTTTTTATGTTAACCCCCTGATTCTACCACAATTGGTTACTGAAAGAGACTCCTCAAAAAAGCATTCTGTCTATATAAATAGACCTACAAGTCTAGTGGCTGCCTGGAAAAAAATTTGGTAAATGATGTTCTTCATTGATGAGAATACAAAACACCAAATCACGATGGTGTAGAAAGTCTCCTGTGATATATACCGTATATGCTACTATATGCAAGGAAAAAAAGACAAAACCGTTGGGAATGTAGTTAGTTCACAACACTTTCATTTGTCTAGTTACAGCACATGAGCCAACCAGTGCTGTGGCTTTATATAGCAAAGTATAAATGTTGCATAATCTCTCTGGAAAAAACAATGGATGACATATGGTATGTATAAATTCATATTTTCTTCCAATATGATATATAACTATGCTGTATCATGGGCATGTTATGGATAGAAGTGTACAGTTTGTATTTGTTTTAAATAACTGCAAATCAATGTTGCAACTATGTATATTATAAAAAGATAAACAAACAAACAAAAACTCTAATGCCCTGTACACACGGTCGGATTTTCTGACGGAAAATGTGTGATAGGACCTTGTTGTCGGAAATTCCGACCGTGTGTAGGCTCCATCACACATTTTCCATCAGATTTTCCGACACACAAAGTTTGAGAGCAGGAGATAAAATTTTCCGACAACAAAATCCGTTGTCGGAATTTCCGATCGTCTGTACACAAATCCGACGCACAAAGTGCCACGCATGCTCAGAATAAATAAAGAGATGAAAGCTATTGGCTACTGCCCCGTTTATAGTCCTGACGTACGTGTTTTACGTTACCGCATTCAGAATGATCGGATTTTCCGACAACTTTGTGTGACCGTGTGTATGCAAGACAAGTTTGAGCCAACATCAGTCGGAAAAAATCCTAGGATTTTGTTGTCGGAATGTCCGATCAATGTCCGACCGTGTGTACGGGGCATAAAAGAAACGATTAATTATAAATGAAAATGGCAAAGAAGTGGACCTTACCTCTTTCACACTGAGACGTTTTTCAGGCGCTAAGGCGCTAAAAATAGCATCTGTAAAGTGCCTGAAAAACGCCTCCCCTCCCTTCCCAATGTGAAAGCCCGAGTGTTTTCACACTAGGGCGGTACGCTGGCAGGACATTAAAAAAAGTCCTGCAAGCAGCATCTTTGGAGCAGCGGTATATACACCGTTCCTCCACTGCCCCTGCCCATTGAAATGAATGGGCACTGCTGCCAAAGCACCTGCAAAGTGCTTCAGCAGCGGCGCTACATGGGTGCTATTAATCCTTTCTTTGGCCGCTAGCGGGGGTTTAAAGGGCTGGTGCTTTTCCACTAATGCGGCCACGTGGTTAGTGTGAAAGGGCTCTAAATAATTATGGGGACACAGGTCCAGAACACACATGCAAAAAAAGTCAGATTTTTCTGTTGCCTAATCTAACCTAGTCAAGAATTGGGCACTACATTCAAAGGTAAAAAGCCGAAGTTTATTCTAAGAAAACAGTCCAATAAATTCCAAATGTGTAGCCAGGGCTTGGAATAGTGATAGGATGGTGGTTCGACTTAGGAATTGAGGAGAAGAACAAATTTGCAATGTAGTGAGAAGAACAGTTGTTTGTAGCAGCCTACAATGGAGCCCCAGATAGCAATTAAAAGCTAACTGGTTCTAACCCTTCTTCACTCTTATAGGGCGTACACACGGTCGGACTTTCCGACAACACGCTCCGATCGGACATTGTCCATCGGAAAATCCGACCGTGTGTACGGGGCATTACTATAACTAAAAAAATGTTGGGGCTGGATAAATACTTTAAGATAAACAATATATATATATTTTTTTTCTATTTTGTAGCTAAATTTTTACTGACTTCTTTGCCTGATTGTCCTTAAAATGTATTGTTCTACCGTCTAAAAATGGGAAAAATAGGCAAACTTTTTTTTTTACCATATGGGTAGAAAAAGAGCAATACTCTCTAAAGAAAACTCTATTCTTTAGCATCCCTTGATTGAAAATATATTACTTTTTAGTTTTTGAATAATGTAAATTGTTTGAAAAATATTTCAGCAAAATATGAACAGAAGGTCTTGTATAATGTATGCACATGACAGATGTGTCTGCATTTATTTTTGGTGAAATCTGAGTTACATCTGTGGAGGGGGTGCTCAGAACATCTTACTCTGGCTAAAATGTGGAGATGAGTTGCTCATAATAAAACTTATAAATAGGTAAAACTGTAAAGAATTAATATTTCCTCAAATTAAATGTGGCTCACATATTTTAAGAAAATTTACTCTGAATTAATTTGCCCAACTCCAGATTGCCATGTAGTGACCCATCACCATGACACCATGACACCAGAGTTTTTTCCTTACCTGTTCCTGTCCCGTCGAGAAGCTTCTGTCGTTTTTCCTGCTCCTGCTTTGTGTTTTATGGTTTGTCAAGTGTCATTTTTGTGTTGGCATTGATACAATATGTCCTCTTTTAGTTGCTAGGTATAATTAAGGAATTGGCTAAGTTCCTTGATTTGTCACTAGGTTTAATTAAATCATTGGCTGAGTTCCTGCAGGCGGAGGCTAGGGATTTACTGGTATATACCTTGATGACATGCAATAACAATTTTGCAGAACAATAAATATGTACTAAAAGACTTTGAACCATTCAGTTGAATCAGAAGTTTTCCAATGTCATCATTGTGCAAGGTTCAAGTGAAGTAAATACTTATGCCCTAGAGCAGTGGTTCTCAACCTGGGGGTTGGGACCCCCTCGGGGGTCGAATGATGATTTGCCAGGGGTCACCGAATCCTGGGTTGTTCCTGAAGCCCGCACCGCTCTCCCACCCTTTTTGCGGCCGCCCAACAGGGCTTTCCCTGGAGCTTGTGGCTGCCCAGCTGGGCTGTTCCTGAAGCCCGTGGCTGCCCACTCAGTCTCTTTGCAGCCGCCCATTCAGTTTGCGGCATTGCTGGGGGGCAGAGACTAGAGGTCAGCTGACTGGTGAGGAATGTGAAGTGGGAGGGGCTGGAGGAGACCCTATCTCCTGATTTCGGCATAGGTGTCACTGCTACGAGACACCACAAAGTTGGAGACACAGTGAAGCCAGAGACACAGTGAGTAACACTACCTGTGATTATAGTTGCAATTAAATGTCCCCACTACAGTTCTCAGATCATGAGATGACCTTGATCAAGAGTACCTACGTTGGCTGATCAGAACTCCCCCCAGCACTGCCACTGATCCCACTCACCACCAGCATTGCCACTCATCCCAACTCCCGACAGCACTGCCGCTCATCCCATTCCCCCCACCCCTCCACCAAGGAGTAAGAGGAGGAATAAAAATAGAGAATACATGGAAGGGAGAGGAAAAGAGGGGGAGGAACAAAGAAAAAGGGAGAGAAAGAATAAGAGAAAGAACAAGAAAGATGGTTAGAGAGAGGGATGGGAAAAAAACAATAAATTAGGATAGCGAGAGATAAAAGGGAAAGAAAGGAGAACAAAGAAAAAGAGTGGTACATCCTAAAATGTACCATAAGGGGTTTTAATACTGTACGAGTGGAAGGGACTCAGGGAGCGCTAAATGTCCGTGGGTTAGGAGCGCAAATTACTTGTCTTGCCTTGGGTGCTGACAACCAATGATACGAAAATAATTTTACTGTTAGGGGTCCCCACAACTTGGGAAATTTTATCAAGGGGTCACGGCACTAGAAGGTTGAGAACCATTCATGAAATCTGACCTGGGCACAATATCTGTAGTGTTTACTTATCTCTCTCCACAGCCCTAAGTTCTGTTGCATTATGCTGCTCTGTTCCTCTGTTATCAGCATGAGAACTTCTAACAAGCTCTCTGACACCGAGATAAAAGCAGCTGGAAATTTTTGTCGGAAGGGAACTTAGAGATAGATTAGCAGAAAGCTTATCTATTCATAGTACAGCTCTGCAAGTTTCTTGGTTCCTCTGCCTATGGGGAGAGGGTGTGTGTGTGCTTTTCCTCCAATCAGCTTTCACACCGTGTATGCCCAGACTCCACACCCACTGCTGAAACAGGAAGAATGATTTTTTGCTACACTATCACAAAAGTGAATAAACCCCTCACATTTTTGTAAATATTTTATTATATCTTTCGGAACGCACATTCAGTGCTGCTGGAGGCTTTGTAACCGATCACAGGGTGCGCCTGTCCATCGAATCGGTGGACAAACCTCCCCGCTCCATTAGTACAGACCTCCCGACAAACCACCCCCCCATTAGTACAGACCCCCCTCAGGACAAACCACCCCCCCTCCATTAGTACAGATCCCCCCCACCAGCCACCCCCCTCCATTAGTACAGAGTAGACCCCCCCAAAAAAACCACCCCCCTTCATTAGTACAGACTCCCCCTCCATAAGTACAGACCCCCCCTCAGGACAAACCCCCCCTTCATTAGTACAGACCCCCCGATAAACTAACCCCCCCATTAGTACAGACCCCCTTCAGGACAAACTACCCCCCCTCCATTAGTACAGACTCCCCCCCACAAACCCCCCCTCCTCTATTGGTACAGACTCCCTCCCACAAACCCCCCCTCCTCTATTAGTACAGACCCCCCCCACAAACCCCCCCTCCTCTATTAGTACAGACTCCCCCCCACAGACCCCCCTCCTCTATTAGTACAGACTCCCCCCCACAAACCCCCCCTCCTCTATTAGTACAGACTCACCCCCCACAAACCCCCCCTCCTCTATTAGTACAGACTCCCCCCCACAAACCCCCCCTCCTCTATTAGTACAGACTCACCCCCCCACAAACCCCCCCTCCTCTATTAGTACAGACTCCCCCCCACAAACCCCCCCTCCTCTATTAGTACAGACTCCCCCCCACAAACCCCCCCTCCTCTATTAGTACAGACTCACCCCCCCACAAACCCCCCCTCCTCTATTAGTACAGACCCCCCCACAAACCCCCCCTCCTCTATTAGTACAGACTCACCCCCCACAAACCCCCCTCCTCTATTAGTCCAGACTCCCCCCCACAAACCCCCCCTCCTCTATTAGTACAGACTCACTCCCCCACAAAGCCCCCCTCCTCTATTAGTACAGACTCCCCCCCACAAACCCCCCCTCCTCTATTAGTACAGACTCTCCCCCCCACAACCCCCCCCTTCCTCTATTAGTACAGACTCCCCCCACAAACCCCCCCTCCTCTATTAGTACAGACTCACCCCCCCACAAAGCCCCCCTCCTCTATTAGTACAGACTCCCCCCCACAAACCCCCCCTCCTCTATTAGTACAGACTCCCCCCCACAAACCCCCCTCTCCTCTATTAGTACAGACTCCCCGAGTCCCCCCACAGACCCCCCCCCAGGACAAACCCCACCCGGGCGTGCAGCCGCGCCACCCGGGTGGAGAAGATCGTGACGGAGAGGAGAAAAATAAATGACAGGCAGTCAGGTACTGTACGCCGCGCGGCACGGAACGCCCCGCCCCCCAATGACGTCACTGCGCGGGTCTCTCTCCGAACAGAGAGAACCGCTCCGATCTCCTCTGACAGGAGGATGGAGCGGGCGGGGACGGACTTAAGCAGGAAACACAGCGGCGGCGGAGAGAGCGGCCTGTGGACACAAAGAAGAGGAGGAGGAGGGAGAGGAGCACTCTGGCGCTTGAGCGCCCCCACCTCTGTGGCGCCTGGGTGAACTGCACCCCGTGCACCCGCCTAGGATCGGCCCTGCACAAGCCACTTTATTAGGTACACCTTGCTAGTACCGGGTTGGACCTCCTTTTGCCTTCAGAACTGCCTTAATTGTTTGTGGCATAGATTCGACAAGGTGTTGGCAACATTCCTCAGAGATTTTGGTTCATATTGACATGATAGCATCACGCAGTTGCTGCAGATATGTCGACTGCACATCCATGAATCAAATTTCCCATTCCACCACATCCCAAAGGTGCTCTAGTACAGTAAAGTGAACTTATTGTCATGTTCAAGAAACCAGTTTGAGATGATTTGAGCTTTGAGACATGGTGCATTATCCTGCTGGAAGTAGCCATCAGAAGATGGGTACACTAGTCATAAAGGGATTGACAAGATCAGCAACAATACTTAGGTACAGTGCCTTGAAAAAGTATTCGTGCCCCTTAAAATTTTCCACATTTTGTCATATTACAACCAAAAACGTAAATGTATTTTATTGGGATTCTATGTGATAGACCAACACAAAGTGGCACATAATTGTGAAGTGGAAAGAAAATGATAAATGGTTTTATTTTTTTTTTAACTAATAAACATCTGAAAAGTGTGGCGTGCATTTGTATTCAGCCCCCTCTGATACCTCTAACTAAAATATAGTGGAACTAATTGCCTTCAGAAGTCACCTAATTAGTAAATAGAGTCCACCTGTGCGTAATTTAATCTCAGTATAAATACAGCTGTTCTGTGAAGCCCTCGGAGATTTGTTAGAGAACCTTAGTGAACAAACAGCATCATGAAGGCCAAGGAATACACCGGACAGGTCAGGGATAAGGTTGTGGAGACATTTAAATCAGGGTTTGGTTATAAAACAATATCCCAAGCTTGATGAAGGGACATCTTCATCAACACGTTGAGCCGTCTGGACTATCTAGGATAATCACTACCATCGACAGTTCGACACCATTGTTTTTAGTGAATTTGTAATATTTGCATTTATGTACAGTGTTTGGTATATTGTATATTTTTGAATAAATGATTTTACTTCTTATTTTTGTTGCCGTTAAAGTCCCATTCCTTTGGGGGTATTCTGGTTATCTCTAACCTTAGGGATGTTGGCAACCTTTATGGTTCAGTTGGATGTTCATCCTTTTTCAGACTTAGTTCCCTAGTTAAGGCGTCAGCATACCAAGACATTTTGGACAATTATCAAGCTTCCAACTTTGTTGCAAAAGTTTGGGGATGGCCCCTTCTTGTTCCAACATGACTGTGCACCAGTGCGCAAGATTCATAAAGACATGTTTGGGTTGGAGGAAATTGACTGGCCTGCAAAGAGTCCTGACCTTAACCCGATAAAACAGCTTTGAGATGAATTAGAGCGGAGACTGTGAGCCAGGCCCTCTTGTCCAACATCAGTGCCTGACCTCACAAATGCGCTTCTGGATGAATGGTCAAACATTCCCATAGACACACTCCTAAACCTTGTGGACAGCCTTCCCAGAAGAGTTGAAGCTGTTATAGGTGCAAAGGTTGGGCCAACTCAATATTAAACACTACGGACTAAGACTGGGGTGCCATTAAATTTCATGTGCCTGTAAGGCAGAAAGGCAGATGTCCAAATACTTTTGGCAATATAGTATATATATATATATATATATATATATATATATATATATATATATATATATATATATATATTTATGGTTGGAGCCCTATGTCCGATATGGACATAGATAACATTTATAGTTAACATAAGACTTACCATCGGAAATAGACCTGGAAGTGTGGACTTACCATATGAAATGGACCTGAAAGTGTGCCTTGGTCTGATGGCCGGTATGCCAAAATAAGGGGGGCATGCCCTAGTTTAAGAAATGATTATTCTGTAAAGAGAAATGAATAGTTGAGAAATGCTCTGAAATGGGGATGGGAGGGTGGGTATCCCGCACAGGAAAACGACAAGCACCACAGGTGAGCGGGCTGCTTAAATACCCCCCGGGCTCCTCCCATAAATTCAGGCCACCTGTCATGAACAGGTGTGACCAGAACCGTGTGATCTGCGACAGAGGACACCAAAACGTATATAAGTGAAAATATATTAATTTATTAAGGAAAGTGAGTAATATAATACAACCAACTCCAATATGACACAGTGCAATAACCAACCACAGACAGAGACCCACAAATAACAATAGACAGATAAATGCAATAAATGGGAAATACCAGGATCATAAACAATAGCCAGGCCAGGGTCATACACAGCAGATCAGCAGGGGATGTTCCAGAGACATAAACGTAAGCCAGGCCAAGGTCATACACAGGGAAGTCAGTACATGGGGTATGGAACACAGGACAGGGAGAGGATGGATGGGTCAGACTGCAGGCAGGGATGCAAGGTAACAGGTGGGACAGGATAGGGTCCGAGACAGGGAGACAGGATCAGGTTCAGGGCACAGGATCAGATCGCTAGCAGGTCAGGAGGCAATGAAGAAATCAAGGCAAACATGTGAATGTTTGCCGGGTATTTATAGGCTTGTGATTGGCCTCAAGTGACACCTGATTGCAGGAGGTACTGTCTGCTCCACACTGCCAGGATCCATCCGCTGGTGGACGCCAGTACTGCGGCCCAAAGATGATATACTATTAACAGGGAAAAGCTCTCCTGACAGTTCCAAACTGCCAGGAGACACCTGCTGGTGGACCTCAGTACTGCATGCCAAATAACAGATATTACCAGCGGATGGAACATTTCCTGACACCACCATACTGGCCTTCCTACTTATGGTTGGAGCCCTATGTCCGATATGGACATAGATAACATTTATAGTTAACATAAGACTTACCATCGGAAATAGACCTGGAAGTGTGGACTTACCATATGAAATGGACCTGAAAGTGTGCCTTGGTCTGATGGCCGGTATGCCAAAATAAGGGGGCAAAAACATTCAGGTAGGGGTGTAGTTTTATTAGTTTTATCGTTGTTTATTTGAGCAAGTTTGGTGGATGCTTGTGCCGTTTCCACCTAAGGAGTGGGGATGTACCGGGCGAGGTAGGCAGAGTTTCCCCTGCTAAGTCTCTTAATGACGTGGTCTGGGACCCATGCCGAAATGCTGCAGAGGCTGCCCCGATACTGAAGAGTGACCGGAGTACTGACTGGGGTCAAGGTGTAGACTGCGTAGAAGAGCCCCCAGGTGTTTGATGAACTGGCAGGCACTCAAGGGTTTGCCCGAAAAGGTAATAGGGGACTAGAGTTTGAGTGTACCGGTAGGAGTGACAGTAGGCGGTCGAGTATGGTTACAGGACACCGGACGTTGTTTATTTTATGGAGATGGATGTCTATCGTGGGGCTTGATTGCTGGGTTTTAGACGCTGCAAGGTGAAGGAAGAAATGGTGTTGGTAGAGAGCCAACTACTCAGGACTTGGCCTGCGAGATTGCTGCGGGTGAACTCGCTGGGCCGCCAGAACCCGTAGTAGGCTAAGTAAATGGCTGCTTGTATGAGCAAACTGGGGAGAAGGCCAAATGGCAAACTAGTAAAGATAGTAAACATGTCCCCGAAGATGGCAGCCTGGAATGAACGTACAGTGGACATTAAACTGGTGTTGCCAAGATAATTGCACCAGCCTGAGCAGGAAGGACATAACAGAGCGATGCGGACCTGGCTTCATCAAGATCGCCTCGGACCGGTTGTCGGTGGCGAAAGCCACGGCCTGTCCTGTCCAGATATGACCCTAGAGTTGAGCGGCTGCCATGACCGGGTATAGCTTGAAGAGGGAGGAAGCCCGTGTAAACACGGGGTTTAGGAGTGTCTCTGGAGGCCATGTTCTTGTAAACCAATGGTGGCCAAAATTTGCAGCGAAGCCTGTGGAGGCTGTGGCATCTGTCACTACCTGGGGTGATAAGGGCGACATAGATGGTATAAACATTGATATACCGATCCATGTAGTACGGGACTTTCCGGCATTGATAGGTCCGCTACCGCCGCGGCGTCTAAGTTAAGGATCTGCAAGGGGTCCTGTGTGTGGGAGAGGAAGACACAGAAGATCGATCCTGGGGAAATGACCTATATTGCAAAATTGAGCATTCCCGGGAAAGACTGAAGCTGCTTCTTAGTATACACCCATGTATGGGTGAAGTCTTGGGGAACTGGCCTGATGCGGGTCAGCTTGTCAAGGGGAGGCTGGCCTGCGTGGAGTTGTTAGTTCGGAAGAGGTTATTGTAGACCTCGGTTCCGGTTGTTGAGTTTTGGAGACCGCAAGCTAAAAAGACGTAATGGTTTTATCAGCGAGTCAAGTGGTGTCTACGTAGTACCTGGCTGCTAGTGCCAGTAAAAGTGAATTTGTTAGGCCGTAGAAAACCACAGAAGGCCAGGTAGATGGCTGCTTGGATGACTAGTGTCACGTACCTGGTAGGTTTTGAGCCTGAAGTGCAGAGAAAGACCTCCCTTACAGCTCCCACTCCCGTTCCCCTGGAATGGAGACAGAGGGCCAGGAGTGAGGAGTGGTATGGGTGCCTGGCAGGATCCACAGTCATTGGAGTTCAGTAGTGGTGGCACCTTCTGGAATCTGAAGCCAAAGAGCAGACTGAAGACAGAGACTGGAATGCAGGAAGGACATGGAACCCAGCAGGTAAGAGCCTGGAATGCTGAACTGGAACAGACAGCAGGTAGTAGACTGAAACGCCGGACTGGAACAGACAGCAGGTAGTAGCCTTTGCATATAGACCATGTTGTCGAAGCCGGCCCAACACACTTCTGACATGCCTGCGATGGGATTCAAGGGAACAAGAAAAAATTAATATGTCGTCTAAATAGACGATAACAAACAGGTCTAGAAAGTCAAGTAACACATCATTGTTAAAGTACTGAAATGTGGCAGGGGCATTGCACAGGCCGAACGGCATCACGAGGTACTCAAAATGTCCATAGCGGGTACGAAAGGCGGTCTTCCATTCGTCTCCGTCCCTAATACGAACTAAATTGTAGGCCCCGCGGAGATCAAGTTTGGTGAATATGGTGGCCGTTCCCAGTCTTTGGAACAACTCTGGCACCAGGGGGAGAGGGTACCTATTCTTCACAGTGATCTTATTTAGTTTGCGGTAATCCACACAAGGTCTGAGAGTCTTATCTTTCTTCTGCACAAAGAAGATGCCTGCACCTGCGGGAGACGTGGATGGATGAATGAAGCCCCTTTTAAGGTTCTCATCAATGTATTCTTTCAAAGCCCCTTGTTCCACTTCAGTTAAAGGAAAGATTCTTCCAAAAGGAATTTCAGCACCGGGAAGTAATTCGATGGGACAGTCATAGGCCCGGTGAGGGGGTAACACCTCGGCCTTCTGCTTGCTAAATACATCCAAAAAGTCATGATATGCAGAAGGAATGGACGGATGTAGACTAGGGTCTGTATCTAGGCAGAGCAGAGTTGGGTTTTCCTGGGCATTCTGAGTTCTGCAGAACTGCTGACAATAAGAGGAAGGAAAGGTAACCTCACCCGTGACCCAATTAATGTCCGGATTATGAGCCTGTAACCATGGCATGCCGAGGATTATGGGAAACAGTGGTGAAGTGATAATATCCAGGCGTAGCTGTTCTTGATGGACGTTGGAAATGGAGACGGGTATTGGGATAGTCTCTTGAGTAACAGGTCCAGATTTGATAGCGGTTCCATCAGCTAGATGGATGGAGAACCCGTGGGCTTTAGGCAACAAAGGTATCTGGTGTTGGGTGGCAAAAAGAGAATCCATGAAACAGCTGCAAGCTCCGGAATCAATAATGGCGGTTATTTGCAGAGTCCTTCCTGGAAGCTGTAGCAGGAGAGAGAGAGCGAGGTGAGTGGTATTTTTAGCCAGAGGTGCAACATAGTCCGTGGACAAGGATAAGCACTTACGGAGTTTGATGGGACAGTTCCTGACATAGTGCCCAGGTTCCCCGCAATACAGGCACAAATTATTTGCTCGACGACGTTGTCGTTCCTCCTGGGTGAGAGAAGGCCGCAGGACTCCTACTTGCATTGGCTCAGATCGGTTAAACGTGGAGACAGGTGGTGTTGGTGATGAGTGATGGGGAACCTTCAGGGTAACACAAGTTGGACGAGAAGATCCCATCGCTCTCTCAGACCTACGCTCTCGTAGGCGTCGATCGATCTGAATGGCCAGATTGATTAAGGCATTTAAAGTCAGTGGTGTACCCACCCTGGCCAATTCATCCTTCAGAGATTCAGATAGTCCCATCCGAAACTGATAGCGGAGAGTCGCATCATTCCAATTAGTGTCCGCACTCCACTTCCTGAATTCAGCCACATAGTCCTCTGCTGCCCTGCGACCCTGTTGAAGGGTATGCAGAACCGTCCTTGCAGTTACAGACAGCTGGGGGTCATCATACAACTGACCCAAAGCGTCAAAGAAGGTGGAGAGATTGGTTAAGGATATATCCTTTTGCTCTAAGAGGCGATGGGCCCAGGTTTGGGGGTCACCAGAAAGCAGAGAAATTACGTAGCCCACCTTGGTAGCCTCCAGGGAAAAGGTACGTGGCTGAAGGGTGAAAAATAGTTCACAGGAGTTGCGGAAGGCCCTGAACTTATGGCGATCTCCGGAGAAACGTTCAGGTGTAGGAACCTTGGGTTCTGGAGGGAGCATCACCACCGTTGAGGAAGGCCCGACTGAAGGAGCAGGAGCAGAAGGAGCCCCCTGGACCCCAATGGGATTAGACAAAGTTAGCACTCGTTCCTCCAACCTGGTGTATCCTTGCTGCAGATTCTTGACTGCTTCAGTTAATCCTGCCAGGTGGGCACAAAGTTCCTCCATGGGAGATGTTCCCTGCTCAGGCTCAGACATGGCTGTCTGCTACTGTCACGTACCTGGTAGGTTTTGAGCCTGAAGTGCAGAGAAAGACCTCCCTTACAGCTCCCACTCCCGTTCCCCTGGAATGGAGACAGAGGGCCAGGAGTGAGGAGTGGTATGGGTGCCTGGCAGGATCCACAGTCGTTGAAGTTCAGTAGTGGTGGCACCCTCTGGAATCTGAAGCCAAAGAGCAGACTGAAGACAGAGACTGGAATGCAGGAAGGACCCGAAACCCAGCAGGTAAGAGCCTGGAATGCTGGACTGTAACAGACAGCAGGTAGTAGACTGGAACGCCGGACTGGAACAGACAGCAGGTAGTAGCCTGGAACACTGGACTGGAACCAGGAACAAGCAGCAGGTAGTAGACTGGAACGCTGGACTGGAACAGGCAGCAGGTAGTAGCCTGGAACACCGGACTGGAACCAGGAACAAGTAGCAGGTAGTAGACTGGAACGCTGGACTGGAACAGACAGCAGGTAGTGGCCTGGACACCGGAATGGAACCAGGAACAAGTAGCAGGTAGTAGACTGGAACGCTGGACTGGAACAGACAGCAGGTAGTAGCCTGGAACACCGGACTGGAACCAGGAACAAGCAGCAGGTATTAGGCTCGATTCACATCTATGCAGTTTTAGTGCTTTTTGTATTTTGCAGATTTGCACTACAGAACATTTAACATGGTTTCCTATGGGTCACGTTCTGTAGTGCAATTCTGCAAAATGCAAAAAGCACAAAAAATGCATAGGTGTGAATCCAGCCTTAGACTGGAACGCTGGACTGCACAGCAGGAAGGTCACAAGCCTGTGGTCGGTATCGGTCGGACAGCAGAGGTACCAGGGATAATACAGAGGGATGGTCAGGCAAGCCAAGAGGGTCTGATGCAGGCGGATAGCAGGATGGTCAAACAGGAAGCCGGGTCAGATAGCAGGATACTCAGATCAGATCAGGTTACACACACAGAACCCTGTAGAGCAGACAGCGGGGATAGTGTGTGAAGGACTGCTTTAAATAGCCCGCCTGACACCAGCGGGAGTGCGCGCGCACGTGCCCGTGCGTGACCGCACCCGTGAACGCGCGCATGTGCAGTGGGACCCGTGGCCTTGTTCCCGTGCGCCTGGATCGCCGGTTACTGGCAGGATCTTCATGACACTAGACTGGGGAATGTGTGAGGTTTGTGACATGTCCGTAAAGATGGCAGTTGTGATGGGCAGGTTTTGCTGTTAGTTATGGGCTGATGCTTCTGGATGCCACGTAGAAGGGATCTTACTGTATGGGCCGTAGGCACAAACAGCTCTCTGGGGTCCTGTAAGGACAGGAAATGCTGGATGCTGGCTAGGTATAGCCTGATAGTGTTATGAGAAGGAGCCAGCTGTGTGTGGCAATACAATACCTGGTGCAGGATGGAACCTGAACTCAACTGACCTAAGGGAGAAATGATACAGAAAATGACGAGTGGATCGTATGAAGATGCCACCGGAGACAACTGGCCTATTAAGGAATGTGTTTGTACTGATTGCAAGAAGTCATGCTAAAATGCGAGGCCTGCAATGATTGCAGGAGTGGTGCTTAGATACGTGCTTGCAATGATTGCAAGGGAGTTTGTGTCAATAGAGATGTATTCGCAGTGACTGTGAGAAGTCCATATTACTGCATGTGCTTGCACGGACTGCAAGGAGTTATGCTTGGATGCGTGTTCGCAATGATTGCGAGAAGTTCTGTTTGGATACGTGCTTGCAATGATTGCAAGAAGTTATGCTTAGATGTGTACTTGCAACAATTGCAAGAGGTTGTGACTAAATGCATGCTTGCAATGATTGCCGAAAGTTATGCTTGGGTGTATGCTTGCAATGTTTGCAAGAAGTTATGCTTGGATGTATGCTTGCAATGTTTGCCAGAAGTTATGCTAAGATGCGTGTCTTGTAATGATTGTAAGAGTTGTGCTTAAATGTGTGCTTGCAACGGTTGCAAGGGAGTTTATGTCGCTGAAGATGTGTTTGTGGTGACTGTGAAAAGTATGTGTTACTGCACGTGCTTGCAAAGACTGCAAGAGTTATGCTTGCATGTGTGCTTGCAACGATTGCAAGAAGCTGTAATTGGATGCGTACTTGCAACGATTGCAAGAAGTTGTAATTGGATGCGTACTTGCAACGATTGCAAGAAGTTATGCTTGAATGCCTGCCTGCAATGTTTGCGAGAAGTTTATGAATGGTTGCGTGTTTGAAATGATTGCAAGAAATTGTGCTTGGGTGTGCTTGCAACGATTGCAAGAAGTTATGTTTGGGTGCGTACTTGCAACGATTGCAAGAAGTTGTGCTTGGATGTGTGCTTGCCATGATTGCAAGAAGTTATGTTTTGATGTGTTCTTGCAACGAATGCAAGAAGTTTATGCTTGGATGCGCACTTGCAACGATTGCGGGGAGTTGTGCTTGGATGCGTGCTTGCAATGATTGCAAGACGTTGCGCTTTTATTTGTTTATTTTTTTTGTGTATGAAATTTAGTCCAATATGAACTGGTTGTAAGGTGTATGAATGAATCCGATACGAATCGGTCATATGAAATCATTCTGATAAGAACCGTTTGTAGAGTGTATAAAAATTAATCCAATGTAAAATTGGATCGTGAAGAGTATTAATCTGGATCTGATGTGAATCGCTGTGCCACCGAGGCGACTAGATTTGAATCAAAGCTGTGGCGTGTATGAAATTAAACAGATACAAATCTTTTGTATGTTGTATACAATGAATCCTGATACGAATCAGTTTGTAAGGTGTATGAAATTATACCAACATAAATCGGATTGTGGGACTATAAGGGGGGATAGTAGCGAGGCGCAGGTTTTAACCAATGAATTGGGACCATGACTGAACTTCGAAGGAAGACGGGGTGTGGCTTTTTTTTTTTTTTTTAACTTTGACTGACCTGGAGGAAATGAAAGATGACAACCGGTGAAGGGTTTGACTACCTGACTTGAAAAGTGACTTGTAATGTGTTTAAGCGACAGATGCATGAAATTAAATAGAATGGGTGAAATGTCTATGCCATGATAGAGGCACGAATCGGTGTGCCGTGACTGCGCCAATGAGGCCAAGCCAACTGGGGCCTGCCGGTTGTGATATAGTGAAAACAAAATGATTTAAAAAGTTTGCCTTGATCATGAAATCTCTTACCATGACAGAGCTCCGGCTCGGTCATGCCACGACTGCGACTGACCACGAATTGGGCTCTGGAGCATGTACTGAAATGAGGCAACAGAAACATTGGTGCACACCGGAATGAATCGGTACATCTTTGGATGCATGTGGATTCGAATCGGAGCGCAGTATGAAACAACGAAATGACAGAAATGTTTTACTTTGACCGAGACTCGAATTGGTTGTGCCACATTTGCGACTTCTGGTATAGGTATGGATACGGCCGAAACAACTGGGGCATTCCGTGATGAATTGGTGCATCTCGGATGCGACTGGTTTCGAAACGGTGATGCGATATGTGGGAGTGAAATGAATGGTAATAATTCCATGACAGAGATGCAGATCGGTCGCCCGATGTCTGCGACTAGCTACGATCCGGACTCTGGAGCATGTTTAGAAATGAGGCCGAGCCCTGGGGCACGCCGTAACGAATCGGTGCATTGAAATGCGACTGGATTCGAACCGGAGCGGGGTAAGTGCAGGTGTAACAGTTTGTTGCCATGATCGAGGCGCGAATCGATCATGCCGCTGTTGCAGCTGACTGCGAATCAGACTCTGGAGCATGTACTGAAATGTGGCAAATACCTGGGGCACGCCGAGACGAATCGGTGCATTTCCATGCGACTGAATTCTTATCGGAGCGTGATATGTGGCAGTGAAATGATAACCATGACAGAGGTATGAATCGGTGAGTCGTAACGAGCGACTGACAATGAACGTGACTCTGGAGCATGTACTGAAATGAGGCCGTAACTACTGGGGCACACCGGAGCGAATCGGTACATCTTTAGATGCGACTGGATTTGAATCGGAGCGCGGTACGTGACTGAAATGAATGAAATTATTCGAAATAGTTTGAAACGTTAGAAATGTTTAGAAATGTTCTGAAATGAGAAATATCGAATTGACATGGGTCGATAAGAAATTGCGAATTGCGAATCACAACGGTTATCTACTGACGCATGATAACAATTTAGACATGCCTGAAATGAAGCGACGTCTACGTCGCGGTGGTTTTTCAAATAACGAGAAATGGTACGTGACTGAAATGAATGAAATGATTCGAAATAGTTTGAAATGTTAGAAATGTTTAGAAATGTTCTGAAATGAGAAATATCGAATTGACATGGGTCGATAAGAAATTGCGAATTGCGAATCACAACGGTTATCTACTGACGCATGATAACAATTTAGACATGCCTGAAATGAAGCGACGTCTACGTCGCGGTGGTTTTTCAAATAACGAGAAATGGTAACATAACCATGGTGCGAGTGGTATGCATTGCGGTTACATTGTGAAATTTTCCGAGTGATTCATGAGTTTGATATCATGGTTTAGTGACATGATATCTAACAATGCGTGAAAACAAAAGTCCGACAGGACCCTACCTGCGACAGCCGTGCCAGACGCGTGGTACGAACTATGAATCGGTAACACGGATTTCGAAACTCTCGAGCACGGAAATTGCGAATGCGGGAACTTGCGAGACAAGAACTTGCGGACGCTGGTATTCGAATAGTTGGCCTAGTGGCGTATATCGCGCACAGGAAACCGACAAGCACCACAGGTGAGGGGGCTGCTTAAATACCCCCCGGGCTCCTCCCATAAATTCAGGCCACCATACTGGTCTTCCTACATATTTATATATATATACACACACTCTTATGGGAGAGCCAGTCAGTGGGTAATCTTTCCCATCTCTCCGCTGGCACAGTCAAAAAGAAGTGCGGTAGCATTTCTCTTGTGGCAGAGCCGGTCAGAGGAAGATCTTTCCAGACATACAGAAAAGCAGACTGGTACAGACAAACAGGAACAAATTTACACCTGTATGTCACGCTAATGCACATTTTTTTAACACTTTTTGGTGCAATTTTCCCATGAGAGCATAAGACAGAACCAAAAGAAGCTCCATTTTGGGCATAAAACTGCACATCTATGTGCCACGTGTAAGCCATTAACGCCTTCGCATCGGGATAATGCACATTTTTTGCACTTTTTCTGATGCATTTTTCACACAGTGGTAAATGACAGCGCACGCACTCCCTCCCTCCGCCTTCATGCCCACCAACCAGCTATAACATCTAGATTGATAGAGGCTTTACCTCCCTCTTATTCTAAGACACAGGCTGGGGGGGCAGACACCCACCCACACCAGGTTATTCCCAAAAAACAATAAAGATTTGATTTCAAATATATATTTGTATAATAATGTCTAAGTTTATTGATTATTTATAAATTTTTTATTTTTATGCTGTATACTAAAGGCTGTTTTTTTTTATTTGAAACATGCGAACAGCAGCAGAGGACTAGAGGCTCCTCCTGCTTATGTTTTCTGACAGACAGCCTGCGAAAGAGCTGGGTCATGTGGCAGCTGAATATCGATTAGGAAAAAGGTACTTCAATTTTTTTTTAAATTAAAATAATTACAGTGTCATCATCTACATACAGAATACGGAAAGAGAAGGGATAATGTCAATTAAACAGTGTGTGTGTTTAGTATCACTTCAAATTATCTAAATGGGAGATCTGCATGGTTCTCACAATGGTATAATTGTCACCCTAGTGGAAGGATAAGACACAAGTCTAGAGATAGACATGCAGCTCAGTCTGCAGAACTGGCAGGAGAGGAGTAACCTCCTGGACCCAATTGCTGGTTTACCGTTTACAATGCTGCTCTTGCTCAGGGAGACTTTTGTGTCTGATCAGTGGGAGAGGCAATTTACATGTACAGCTGCAGGAAAGACTGCTATAATAAGACATAGAGCAACTAGTGTTAAACCACCCTCCATCCACTAGGGGGCACACTGAGGCTGTGGACTGCTAGAGACTCTGAGGAGACGTTTGGAGAATTGTGGGGCATGTAGTTTCTCTAGACTCAATTAGCTTTAAATTCTAAGAGGAAAAGATTCAGCTTCCAGAGGCACTGTGGTGGAGGGGAGGAGGAATGTAATAACTTTCCAAGCTGAGGAGAGGAAGAGGTGAGAGACTTGAAGAGGAACAGAGGCGGCAAGCAGACAGAGAGACAAAGTTGCAGACATTCTAGTACATCTGAGGACAACCTGGATGCTGGCTGAGCCTGCTGTTTAACTGGAGAGACAGACGCTAAGGACTCTGATCAGAGGATACTTTTTCCAGTAAGCAGGAGATCCCCTGTGGACGCTGAGTTGGTGGGGGGTCGCTGACCAACCCTGCATTACACCTTGATAAAAGAGGGTCAGAGTTGTCTGCAAGAAGCATAGTGGCAGTGCCTGCATCAGTTCCTAAAGGGACATTATCTTGAGCACTCCACCATAATAGTTGGGCCCCAATGAGCTGGCCAGAGGAAATATAGTAGTATATTACTGACTGTTGAACGGTTATTGTGGTATATATATACAATATGGTATATCTCCCTCTGGTTAGGGTAGGGTTGCCTAGTATAGGGTTCAGGAGGGGGTCATGCTTTATACCAGGTATTGTTTCTGCAGCATATTACTACTACCATTTAACCACTGCAGTAGATTTATCCTACTGTTTACGCAATACATTATATTTATTCTTTTGTTTATCCTGTTGCAATATAATTCTTGCTATTACTTAACTGCTGTGTCATTCCTGGTGTTTATGCACCTTCAGCCTTTGGGGTGTATATAGATATCTGCAATAAACACTCCCTGTATGATGCTATTTTGCAGAGTCATTGGCATGGGAGCAGGGGGCCCAATTCATCCAGCGGCTTCTTTGGGGGGTGGGGGGGGGGGTGTTGTAACTACAGACAAAACCAATAAAAGTATAAAAACCACCTCAGCTGCTTTATATACCAGTTTTTAGATGGTAAGCTATAGAACACCCCTTGGTCTGCAAGTGGCTGACCCTACCTGAACCTCTAATAATAGCTCAGTCCAGGATTCATTCTATAATGCTTCTAAGAGCCATTTCTCTAAATCATTTACCATCCACTGAAACAATTTTAATTCTATCCAGTGACAGCTAGTCTTTCCAGTTTACCCATTAAGCAGAGTAAGCTACATCTTTAAATCCATATTCCACAGCTCAGTGGAGGCGGATTTCCTTTATCTCTGCCAATGTAAAGATACTTTTGAAAAAATGTTAGTTTAATTTGACAGGAGAGAACAAAGATTACTTTCAAACAGGTTTGAGACACATTTAGTAGGAAAAATATCACAGCTATAGTAAAGAACATTCTTTCTGGATAGTAAGGCCCGGAGCGATGAAGGAAATGAAGTTAGAGCAGGGCCGGGCATGACAATGTGTCTAGTGACACACAGGGTTAAGTTTTGTGGAAAGGTAGGGGGAGGAGAGAGGAGGAAAGTTGGGGGGATTGTCCAGTTATAAGGTGGGGGTGGAGCCAGAACGGGCAGTGCGTGGGGTGAAAAAGACACAAGGAGGCAGAATTTCCCACCCTCCCTCCCTAGGTGATGTGTTGTTGTTCCGGTTAATGTGTGTGTTTTTCGTTTCAGGATCAGTGGATGTGCGTCGTCATGACAGCTGGATGGCTGGTTTTTTGATGTTGGTCGGTGACGGTAGCAGTAAATGAAAGGTTAAAATGGGGTGGGGGGTCATCAATAGTATGGCCCCTCCTGTGTATTCCGAAATGGAATACCGGTATGTTGCACTGCGGGTAGGGGTTGTCTCCGAGCGGTACAGCTGGAGGCCTTATTCAGTTTAAATCATGGTGCCCGCAGTGTACTGTTTTGATGGGTGGTAAAAAAGGGTGTAGCTCCGTCACTGACCAATAGATTGGTTTAAATATGTTGATCTTTACCTGAGGTTATATATATATATTATATATATATATATGTTATTTATATATTTAAAGTTTTAATATTGGAGTTAATTTTATACGGTTTTAATAAAGAGGCTGTCGTGGCCATTTTATACTCCAGAAGTATGGTGTGGTCTCATTATTTAGGAAGGTATGGGGGTTGGAGTATGGGTGGCCTTTTTGGTAATTATAAGCTGGGGGGTAAAATCTGGACTACACTGGTCAAGTGTCCAATAGAAATAGGTTATAGGTTCTTGGTAGGCTCAGGCTGTTTCTTCATTCACTGAACAGGTAACGCAAATGGTCCATTCGTTTATTGGACTGAACCTCCAACTGCAGGAAAGACATTCATACCACCACTAAGGGCTCTTTCACACTGGCAATTAGGAAGGAAAAGGATTGGGGAAGGGGGGGACATAGCCGGATCAAGAGCGTTGTCCCCCAAAGCACCCGGACTACCCCCTTCGTTCTGGGTGCTCTGCCCAGTCGCTGAGGTCCTTTGCCATTCCAGTACCCAGCTCATCCTCCCCTCCATACATAGAGCTGAAATCATGTTCCTTTACACACAGTCACAATCTTCACAGAATGTATCTGGCTACTGCAGCCACATTGCTTTTCTGATCAGGAAATTTCACAGGTCAGGTCATAGCAACCAGCTACACGCTGTGCATATCATTGTTGTGTGTAAAGGAATGTGATTTCTGCTCTGTGTCGTGTGGGTATGAGGCGCTGTGTGCAGAGCTGGGATGATAAAGGAGCTCTCCCGAGTGCTCTGCCAGCAGTGACCTCTGTCCTCTGCCAATCTGCTGCCCCCTGTACATTGCTCTAAAAACCAATAGCCTCTGTATACTACCTGACAAAAACTGCTGATCCTAACCTCTGCCTCCCTAACATTTTTTTACTACACCCCCTCACATCAGAACAGGCTACGGCTAGATTCGGGGGGGGGGGGGGGGTGGCATTACTACACCACCCTCTGAAAAGTGAACCACTCTGGATCACTTTTCAGAGTTCAGTAAGCATTACAACCTGTCTGAAAGAGCCTCAGCAACTGAAGAGGACTGGGGATGCACCATTTGGTGCCAAGATAATGGCACTCTTTGAACTCGGAGGGGCTCAGTTGGCTGCACTGATTTTAACTTTGTTCACACTAACGTTGGCCATTTGCCCACTATTCAAACCCATGCATGTTCACCCAGCACTGTTGTCCAACATAGAAAACTGACAGCAGGAAAAGGACTACGTGGCCCATTGAGTCTGCCCCTTAGTTGACGGGAAGAGATTGTTGACAGAAAGACTTTGATGGGAAGACTTTGACTGACAATTGCGCGGTCATGCAACACTGTACCCAAATAAAATTTTTATCATTTTTTTCACACAAATAGAGATTTCTTTTGGTAGTATTTGATCACCACTGGGGGTTTTTATTTTTTGCTAAACAAACAAAAAAAGACTGAAAATTTGGAAAAAAAACCAAACATGTTTCATAGTTTGTTCTAAAATTTTGCAAACAGGTATTTTTTCTCCTTTATTGATATGTGCTGATGAGGCTGCACTGATGGCCACTTATAGGTTGCACTGATGGGCACTGATAGCCTGCACTGATGGGCACTGACAAGGCAGCACTGATAGGCAAAGATAAGGTGGCACTGATAGGCATAGATAAGGCGGCACTGATGGGCACTGATGGGTGGCCCTGATGGGCACTGATAGGTGTCACTGACAGGTAGCACTGATAGATGGCACTGATGGGCACTAATTGGTGGCACTGATGGGCACTGTTAGGTGGCACTGATAGGCAGCACTGGTGATGAGGCACTGATTGGTGACATTGATAGGTGGTACTGTGGGCACTGATAGGTGGCACTGTGGGCACTGATGGGTGGCACTGTGGGCACTGGTAGGTGGCGCTGGTGGGCACTGGTAGGTGGCACCGTTGTGCACTGGTAGGTGGCACTGGCAGGCACAGATGACTCCGCGGCTGCTCTCCTTGATCGGGAGAGCTGCCGGTGATCGGCTTTTTTTTTCTCCTCACGCTATCAGTGTGAGGAGAAAAAATAGCAGATTACCGGCTCTGTTTACATCACATGATCAGCTGTCATTGGCTGACAGCTGATCACGTGGTAAGGGGTCAGGATCGACCCTTTACTCCGATCTGTGATCAGCCAAGTCTCATAGACTCGCTGATCACAGAGTGCACCGTGCACGCCCTGCAGGGGGCGCGCAGGCCGCTCGAGCATGGGAGGACTTCTATTGACGCCATCCCGGCAAAGTAGGTCCGTGCTGTAGCCGTCATTCGCCTATAGCGTGGACGGGAAGGGGTTAAGGTTTAATTAAAGTCAAAACTTTTTTCAGTTTTTGGATGAAGTGTTGAGTGATTACACACCTGTCAGGTTTTCATTGCAGTCTGTGTCCCCATTGGGGAGAATCATTGGGGAGAATCACCCTCTCTGTATACCCTGTAAGGAAAAAACAGAGGGGGAGGCGCCGACCTGAGTGTAGTATTAAAGTGATGACTTTAATAAGATAATATTAAAAACACATAGAAGATGATAGAAGATGCATGCTCGTCAACGTAAAGTGCAGTCCTGGCATTCCACATGGCATTCCTTCTAGAGGCCAATAGAAGGAGCAGTCAGCTCCGAGCGTGTAGCCTTTCATCACTGCAGCCCTGATTGACAAGATTCCTGCCCTGCCTAGGTCCAATCAGACGCTGGTGACATCACTTCCTGTTCCACGGTCCATGCTGGTCAGTGTGGAGCTGCTTGGTTCCTTTGCTCCTGGAGAAACGCTGTGATCCATTCAAGCCAGCTGCTCAATCCTTACCAGCTATCCGGAACAGCGGTGGGACCCACAGAGCCATGTGGAATGCCAGGACTGCACTTTACTTTGATGGGCATCCATCTTCTATCATCTTGTAAGTGTTTTTAATCTTATCCTATTAAAGTCACCATTTTAATACTACACTCAGGTTGGCACCTCCCCCTCCCTGTTTTTTCCTTACATGTCTTGCAGAGTTCTGGACACACTCTGAAGGATAGCTGCCTTCCTTTTTAACCCTTAATACCCCTTTCTATTACAGCCACAAACTATACTCCTAACGATTACTCCATCTGGAGCGCCAGATAAACACTGACTATACTGCTCTCTGTATGTCCTGGTTACCATTCTCACAAAGATTGAAAGTGAAAGAAATTGCCCGGTAACAAAACATTTCTGGAAAGATGTATTTCTTATGATTTCAACACTGTTTGAAATCCCTATCAATCCTGATCCTACAATAGCACTTTTAAACTTAAAACCGGCCTCTCTCTCCTACCGCCAATTCAAACTCCTATTACAGATCACTACAGCCGCAAAACAAACAATTGCCAAAGCCTAGAAATCCCCGTCCTTAATAATTTCTGAAACTAAACATAGAATCAATCAAATAAAACAAAAATAAAGGGAATGCTACAAGACGAAAACACACTCCAATAATCCAAGTGTGCTATCATAAAGTGCATGCATATAGAAAAAGTCCAAAACAAGCTGCAAATATGTGCTATGTTAGCTTCACAATATATATAGTAGGAAAGTGCAAATGATGTTTTGATTCCGCACTTGAGATGATAAGCTGTCACCAACACCTCCACACGTGAAAAAAAGGTGGATATAGAGTCCCCCTTTGGATTAAAATCTTACCAGAATGTACTGGGTAATATGCCTAAACACTGGAACTTTACTTGGACAATCTCTCTGGATGGTTCTTTCAATATCTATTGGAGCCAGGAGGGTGGATCACATTTGTTATCAATGATTGGTAATTACCCACTGTGGTTTGTTATTTGATTTATTATTATTCACATCATTTATGTCACAAGTCCAGCGCTGCACTTTCCATTTATACATCACTGCAGTTACACAACAATAAAAATAAAGTTAAAAATAATGTTGAAACCAACAGAAATCACAGCAGGACTAGAGGACCCCATCACTTTGGAGGAATTACAGCGAGCAAAGGGAGGGATGAAACCTGGCAAAGCTCCGGGACCAGATGGGCTTACCCTGCAGTACTACCAAACTCTCCTACCACTCCTAGGCCCTCACATGGTGAGGATGTTTAACGGTTTAAGCGAAGGCGCCCCTTTCCCTAGAGACGCCCTGAGGTCACATATATCCCTCATACCAAAAGAAGGCAAAGACCCGGTGGCATGTAGCAGCTATAGACTAATATCCCTCCTGAACGTGAATCTTAAACTATTCACAAAGGTATTGGCCAACAGACTAACCCAATTCATGCCAGACCTAATTCACCTAGATCAAGTGGGGTTCATCCCTGCCCGGGAGGCAAGGGATAACACCACCAAAGTGCTCAACCTCATTCATATAGCTACCAAAAATAAAACCCTGTGTGTCTTTCTCAACACAGACGCTGAGAAAGTGTTTGACCGCGTCAACTGGGGTTTCATGACAGCAGTCCTCAAACAGATTGGCCTAGGACACAAAATGCTACAGTATCTACTCTATACCCACAGCCCAAGTCAAAGCCAATGGAATTCTCTCAGACTCTTTCACAATAACAAATGGCACTAGGCAGGGATACCCACTCTCACCTCTACTTTTTGCCCTAACCTTAGAACCCTTTTTATGCACTGTGCGATCAAATCCCGACATATCGGGTGTGACAGTAGAAGGAACTCAACATAAAATCTCTGCCTACGCAGATGACTTCATGTTCTCTCTAACTAATCCAGTGGTGTCACTACCAAACCTCCTCAAGGAGTTCGATAGACATGGAAATCTCACCAATCTAAAAATCAACTTTAATAAATAGGCTGCAATGGGGATCAGTATACCGCCAGGTAGATTGAACTCTCTAAAATCACAATTCAAATTTAAATGGTCAGATGCCTCCCTCAAGTACCTGGGAACTCGAATTCCAAACAACCTAAAACACCTTTGAACTCAACTTCCCACCCCTACTGACTCAGACCAGATTATTGCTGGAGGACTGGATAAAGGACTCCACTCCTGGTTCGGCAGGTGTAATCTGCTTAAAATGTCTATACTTCCGAAATTCCTGTACCTATTCCAAGCCCTACCGATTAAAATCCCACCCCAATACATCAAACAAATACACTCCCTCTTTATCAAATTTATCTGGGCAAAATCAAAACCTAGGCTACGTAGACGATACTTAACCTTACCCAAGCACTATGGAGGATTAGCCCTCCCAGACTTAAAGAATTATTATTTGGCCGTTCACTTAGGCAGAATAATAGATTGGAATCGCCATAGCAAAAACAAACTATGGACACAGTTGGACAGACACAGTCCGAGGCCACACTGAAAGGAGTGGTCTGGTGCTATGACCAGCTATCTCCAATGTTGAAGTCACACCCTGTAATTGGCACTACCCTCCGGGTAGGTGCATCCACAATATTCGCAACCTCCCTCTCCACTAACAAATCACCTCTTTATCCTATACTAGGTAATCCTGACTTTCCTCCTGGCCTGAAACAAGCAGGATATGAGACATTTACATCAACTGGCAGAGATAGAGCCTCGCACTTCCTAGTAGATAATATCTGGCCCTCCATACAAGCCCTTACTGCCGACAATGGTCAATTCCAACTGTCATTTTGGCAAGCAATACGATTGCACCATTTCCTACATTCAATCCCCAACCCGGCACAATTTAACCACGACCTTACAATTTTCGAAGACTATTGCAGAGATGAGGGAGTCTTACCTCAAGTACTATCTAAAACTTACTTTCTACTCAACTCTCCCCCAGAACCACCGGATCTGACATTCATACAAAAATAGGGAAATGACCTACAACGCCAGTTTACTAATGTCCAAAAACAAACAATCATCAGATTCTCCCTGAAAACATTTGCACAAAGACACAGGAACTTAACTACAAGATCCAGTATAGATGGTATTATACCCCTAACAGACTACACAAGTACTTCCCGGCTACCTCAGACAAATGCTGGAGGTGCCAAACAGATAAAGGGATACTCCTCCATATCTTCTGGTCTTGCCCTCTGCTTCAGCATTTTTGGACGACAGTCCGAATGATTACTCAAAGATTCACGGATTACACGATAAGCGATGACCCAGCTTTCATCCTGCTGCATTCCACTACAATCCCGACACGGAAATGTAAAAAGTGGATAGTATGACACCTATTGAACGCAGCTAAATCCTGCATCCCACTATTGTGGAAGAAAAGCTTGCCTCCGACTATAGGGTTGTGGCTATGCAGAGTGGACAAAATCAGGAGACTGGAGGACTTAGTCCTTACAGCACAAAACAAGCAAGTACAACACTTCCAGGCATGGACGCCCTGGATTATGTTCATATACTCGGATGAAGGAATGGCTATGTTAGCCACTTGAATAGTAAAACATCATAGAAGGCAATACACACAGTAAACCTAGGTCTACCACTCCCATACCCTCCCCCCCTTCCCCTTCCCCTCATCCCAACTTGAATCTCACTGACCCCCTCCCTTTTTTTTTCTTTCTCTCTCCTTTTTTCTCTTCCTCATTTCTTCCACTCTCTGTGGAATCTCTAGGTTCCGAACTACTTGGTCTCTGAGATATTTCTCAGATGTAAGGGAACACACGGTTCAACCAGACATATAACTACGAAGAAGTGGTGATATAAGCTATTAATTTATATTCACTTTGAGTCAGGGCAGATATTGAAAAGGGTGAACATCATTTTGGTGGATTGTGGGATAGCAGAGATGAATTACAAACTACTGGCGAGAATGTACATTACACCTGGCAGAGCACACAGGATCTGGAGGGAAACCTCACAACTATGCTGGAGGGGATGTAACGAAATTGGGACAATGGCGCATATTTGGTGGCACTGTCCGGAAATTAAGAAGTACTGGGTTGAGATAAGGAGTATTATAGGGGAGATGAATAACATCGTCATCCCAGATGACCCGCGGATATGTTTATTTCATGGGAATGAAATGCCCACGAAAACATATTTGAAGTCGCTATTACCACACCTTATAAACGCGGCCAAAAGCCTTATCCCTAGACATTGGCAGGATAAGAGAAGACCCTCAATACGGGAGTGGCTTAATAAAGTCAATGAAATATATTATTTAGAATATTTGAGGTTTAGTGAAGGGACGGGACTGGATGCTTTCGAAATGACATGGAGAAAGTGGGTAAAATATATGTACTCAATAAGAGCAGTGGAAGTGTGTGGTATTTAATTAGAGGCCCCATGGTAATTAGAGAAACTAGACAGATAAGACCATAGAAAAATTGCGGAAGAGGATTGGATAGGAGTCAAGGGAGATTAGGAGCGAAAGTATAGTAGGAAGTATGAACAAGAAGGAGGGAGACTTAAAAGGGGGGGGGGGATAAGGGGAGGTAGTGTATTAGGGGGGTGGGGGCGAGTAAAAAATCGGGGATAGATAAATAAGGGGGGGGGGTGAATCATTGTTGAATGTAATGTAATTGTTTGGTTTTTGAGATGATGATAAAGCCACAATGATGTGATGATATAAGGGAAGATACTGAACTATAAAGTTGAAGTAACACCCCCTGGAAAAACACCTCGCTGAAGTGGCAAAAAAAAAAAAAAATTATATTCACTTTAAGTTAATTCCTATCAGCAAATGTTAATCACAAATGCTGAATGTTCAACCACAAATATCAATATAATTATTAACAATATGTCATGTGCTTACTTGTGAACATCAAGTATGATGATGGACATTGTACCATGTTTTCTCTGTTAAATCTCTGTTCTCTTCCTCTTTTGCTTATGAAAAATAATAAAATTTATATTTGAAAAAAAAATAACGTTGAAACAGAGGTGAATTGCTTGACTGGCCATATATATATATATTATCAAAACACTCACTAAATACCTCAAACTACTGACAGTATATAGAAGTACTTTCAATATCTTAATATTAGTAAACTAATACCCATAATAAATAAATTAAATAATGATGGACTATCTCCCATGAATAGGGGTACTATATGGTTACAATGACCACATTTTCCCATAAAAATATTTTAAAATTATTATATAGATGTAGCACCCTGGAGTTTAGGCAGGGTTACTCCAAAATTTACCTGCCAGGAGCAGCTACCTTGGCTAATTGTTAGGAATCAATTGATTTCTCCCTAAGTCTGGCATTGCTGCATAATGGGTTTATGGGGTGTCTCAGCCAATGGGCAGGCATTTTCATGGATCCCTTGGCCTGCTGGGAGAACCTATATATTTGGGTGGAGTCAGGTGATCGGTGCTTTGTGCCACCTGGATGACTGTCTGGGTGGACGTGTGTTGTATTGCTCGGGCTGCTAGGCCGGAGTTTGGGCCTATCCCGGGCACATCTGGCTGCTAGACTGTCTGAGGGCCTATCCAGAAGCAAGAGAGCAGTGCAGGGTTGGGATTGCGGCTTGCAGTCCAACCAGAAGTGACAGTTCTGCTGGCTGGAGAACCTGTCAGTGGTCGGAGGTAGAGGGGAAGCTGTCGCCTCTAAGGGACCAACCACCTTATTACTAGGGATGGACCAAACAGACCCCTGTTTGGTTCGCAGCAGAACTTCCGAACATTGTGAAAGTTCGGAACCGAATAACGAACCCCATTAAAGTCAATGGGACCCGAACGTCAAAAAATCAAAAGTGCCCATTTTGAGGGCTTATATGCAAGTAATTGGGCATACAATGGTTACAGGGGTCCGGGTCCTGCCCTGGGGGACATGTATCAATAAAAAAAAAGTTTACAAAAAACTTCATTTTTAAATGAGCAGTGATTTTTTGATTTTATAGCGGTAAACTGGCATTAATGCACACAGAACTATATGGCGTTAAACTGGCAGTAACGCACGCAAAACGATATGGCGTTAAACTGTCAGTAACGCACACAAAACTATATGGCGTTAAACTGGCAGTAACGCACACAGAAGTAAATGTTGTTAAACTGGCATTAACGCACACAGAAGTAAATGGTGTTAAACTGGCAGTAACGCAATCAAATAGATGTGTTCAACTACACTGACGCTATCTGAACTGTCCCTACTCTAGCTATACACTAATGTCAAGATTACTGACATTGTCTCACTACACTACACTGAAACTATATGAGCTGCCCCTACTCCACACTAATGTATGTATGAATGACACGGTCTCACTGCACTACAGTGAAATTATCTGAGCTATCCCTACTCTAGCTGCACACTATGCAAAGCTGAATGATGGTCCTCCTCACTACACTCACACTATCCCTAGATTGGCACTAAACTAATATTCTACACTGACAATTGAAGCAAAATAGCACAGTATAGCACACTAACTGATGGCACTGAACAGAGCCCTGTTCTATCTCTCTCCACTCCGAAATCACACTGAAAATGGCTGCCATTGAAAGAAAACTTTTATACTGTGGGGCAGGAATGAGCCATGATTGGATAAAGTTATGATGACAGTGTCCAATCATGACTCTTACAGTGCTCTGTGCCCTGATTGGCTGAAGCTTTCACTGCTTCAGCCAATCAGGGCTTGCAATGCACTGTTCAGCACTGCAATGCATTGTGGTCGGTTCGGGAGGCAGAACAAACAGTTGAACTACCCGTTTGTTTGGCTGCTCATTAAATGTCTGAACAGCTAAAGTTCGGCCCGAACTTATGCTTGGGCCGAATCGTTCGCCCATCCCTACTTATTACCAGGGACCACAGTGAGTAGCTGAAGCAAGTACTGGAGCAGTATTCTCACCAACCGGGGACGGCGAAGAATCTGGATACTTCAGCGGGTATCAAGCCAGGGACCCAGCCAGCAATATTGACGCTTGCAGAGCAGCCTTGTGTGTCAAGCCAGGGACTGAGCGCGCCAGTGAGGTGAAGCTTGAGAAGTATCTTGAGTGCTAAGCTAGGGACTCAGCAGAGAAATGGGGGTGACGCTTGAGAAAAATACTACAGTGAAGATGGGAGGAGCTGAAGGCATTTATTGGCAGTGAATTATTTAGTCCAGTGAGAGAGACTGGAGGCTCAGTGAGTTGAAGAACTACAAGAAGTGATTTGTAGTGAAAGCGAAGGAACTGTTACTTTGTGTTAGAAACTGTTAAAAGACTGTTGCCATAGGAGACAGCATTCCTACACATGCAGATGTGGCATCTTGCAGGATGCCTTTCCCTGCATGGCTGTTCTCCTGTTGAAGTCTCGGAGTCTGCCAATTGACCTTGCAACTGCCTAAGGGTGTCCTGGCCCCAGTGGCGTCACTAAGGTTGGTGTCACCTGGTGCGGTAAAGCATGGTGTCACCCCCCCCCATGTTTTACCGCACCGCCGCATCGAAGCGGCTCTCCCCCCTCTAGCCTGCCACAGTGCTCTGTCCTGCTGCAGAGTGACAGCATGAGCAGGACAGAGCAGTAGACACTTGGAAGGCTAGCACATCAGGCTCTCCTGTTTAGCCTGCCACAGTGGACTTGATGGTGTCACCCAGGGCTCAACCACGCCCCCACCACAGGGGGGAGCACACTGCATGAAGGGGTAGGTGCAGCCGAATTGCCTGCTACATACAGGGTGCAGGACTCTGGAGTGCACTATTTACATGGGCAGAACTCAGGTGTGTGCTACCTACAGGGTGCAGGACTCAGGATTGCACTATGTACAGGGTACAGGACTTAAGATTGAGCTATATACAGGGTGCAGGGTACAGAAGTACACTGTATACAGGGCGCAAGGCTCAGGAGGGAACTACGTACAGGGTGCAGGACTCTGGATTGCGCAATGTAAATGGTGCAAGGCTTAGGATGGCCCTATGTACAGGGCGCAAGGCTCAGGAGAGCGCTATGCACAAGGTGTAAGGCTCAGGAGGGCGCTATGTACAGGGTGCAGGACTCTGGTTTGCGCTATTACAGGGTGCAAGGCCCAGGAGGGCGCTACATACAGGGAGCAAGGCTCAGGAGGGCGCTATGTACAGTGTGCAAGGCTCAGGAAGGAGCTATGTACAGGATGCAAGGCTCAGGAGGGAGCTATGTACAGGATGCAAGGCTCAGGAGGGAGCTATGTACAGGGTGCAAGGCTCAGGAGGGCGCTAAGTACAGGGTGCAAGGTTCAGGAGGGCGCTATGTACAGGTTTCAAGGCTCAGAAGGATGCTATGTACAGGGTACAAGGCTCAGGAGGGCGCTATGTACAGGGTGCAGGACTCTGGATTGCGCTATGTACAGGGTGCAAGGCTCAGGAGGACACTATGTAAAGGGAGCAGGACTCTGGATTGCGCTATGTACAGGGTGCAAGGCTCAGGAGAGCGCTACGTACAGGGTGTAAGGGTCAGGAGTGTGCTACGTACAGGGTGCAAGGCTCAGGAGTGTGCTACGTACAGGGTGCAAGGCTCAGGAGGGCGCAAGGCTCAGGAGGGCGCTACGTGCAGGGTGCAAGGCTCAGGGGGGCGCTATGTACAGGGTGCAAGGCTCAGAAGGGCGCTATGTACAGGGTGCAGGACTTAAGATTTCCTGCTTCACAAGACAGAAGAGAGGACAGAGGGGCTGCTGTCGAAAAGCAGATACAACTTACAGAGGGTGTGTGGTCTGGGCTTTAGAAGGAGCTGCCGCCGGGTCATTAGAGCTGTCATGCACATTGCCCGCCCCCTCCCTCTCTCTGGGCAGTGGACATCTTTCCACATCTCTTCCAATTGGCCGACGCTGCTGCCATCAGTTCTGAGATCCCTTTAGTTGGTCAGGAGAGATGATGCGGGCGGTGTCTGAAGTGCTGCTTGTGTGTGGCGCTGTGACCCGGTGCGGCTTTGTGTGCTGTGTTGGGGGTTAATGTGACACTGAGCCGCCTCAGCAGCTGGTAGTCATAGGCGGCTAGGCGCAGCTACGGGGCTCAGATTTGTTTCAGATAGCTCCATGTGTGCAGTGTGGCTCAGCCCCGCACACACTGCACACATGAATGATGCGCCGCTGATGTCACCCCTCTGGCGGGTGTCATCCGGGTGCGGGTAGCACCCCCACCCCCCCTAGTGACGCCACTGCCTGGCCCCAACCCTCTCTACCAAAGTTTTGTTAAGAGAAATAAAATCTCTTTTGCATTCAAGAAGTGTCTGGTGCCCAATTAATATACCCTATCTCACACCCACTATGCCTTGCAACCCACCATATACAGAAGGATGTCATCTATCTCTGGCCCTGGAGGTTCTCATTAGATTAAAGAGGAAAGGTAGCCCTTGGACTTTGAATGAGGTGAGAGAGAATAGGCACATGTACACAGTAAATGCAATAAAATTAATTTATTGATCACAGAAGCTGTAAAAACAAATGGGAACAGCAATAACAGCATTGCCCGGCATAGTGGCCTAGTTAACAGCATAAGTTAAAAACAAATACAAATTCACAGCAATTCATTTATACATACATAAAAAGTAGCAAGATCCATAATAAATTGCTAAAACCAATAGATACATATACATCATCTGAAATGTAAAAAATACACATGCATGAATTGAGGCAGTGCATAAGCATGATATAACCAACTACGGATACCCGGCAGAATGGGCGTGCGGGTGGCATCAATGGTTCCCTACGCGTTTCGCGAGTCTCTTCTCGCTCTTCAGGGGCAGATGCATACTAGGTGTATCTATAACAAAAATGTTCAAATAGTAAATATGTGTAGAAGACTAAATGGATCGGGGCGGAAGGGATGGTTGGCAAGGGAGGTCAATGGCATAAAGACCTCATACTCACCACTCGACTGGTCTGGGTCGCCAAAACACTGGGTGTCAGGATGGCAGCAAAGAGCAATGCCAGTACGGGGGCTGAGGGTGCGTGGCAACCAGAGACCGCAGCAGAAAGGGTCAGGACGCATGGCACGGACTGCAGGAAAGCATCTGGTCTGTGTTCTGGATGTGTCCATGAACATATCTAAAAAAAGGGATGTATAAAGATGCATAAGTCTCAAATGGTGTACTGAAAACAGACTGAGCATCAGGTGAAAAATTCTACCAATGGGAGATGACCAAAGGGGGTTGTATTTAAAGTAAATAGATTTATTCTATATGTGAAATTGACTTCTAATATAAGTAAATGTTATATAGGCCGTCATAACAACTGGTGGGTATAAACAAGAAGCTGGAGGGAGATGCAAGGACAAACAATAATAAAAAAATAAAATAAAATTAATGTAAACAAACCTAAAATATGTATGGATAAAGTGTTTAAACCAACAATAATGGAAAAGTGGTGTTATGTATGGTGAGAAGATATCACCTACACAGCAGGTGTGGGATGAATGGAAGAAGCTAGAAAGTATTACCTGAATGGATTAAGCAAGTCCCAGGCAAATGTAACGCACTCTCAGACCTCTGACCATGACGGCAGACCATCAGAACACAAATGCAGGCTGTAGCCACACAGAGCATACAGATATACCCACGGTGGATCCGGAAGCTCCGCCCCCAGCGTCATGTACGGATGGTGGTGGACAGACATCAGAGACGCCAGCCGTCAAAAACAGGGTGTGCGTAGCAAACGCTACCTGTCCATCCGGGATGTTTCACACAGCCTACAAAAGTGTGAGGTCATAAGACATCACAGAGTGGGCGTGGAGAACATGACGCCGACGTCCAGGTAGCCAAACCCGCCCCAGGGGACAGAAGAGGACAGCAGGAGGTCAGAAGTACCTTCCCTATGCACGTCGCAGCCCCCGATCAGGAAGTGCAAAACCACCACCAGACAGTGCACAGCGAAAAGGAGCCAGACCAGCTCAGAAGTGGGCCCCCGATGCTAACTGTGTGTAATGGTGAACATGAACCAATAGTCAGAACAGACCAAATTGTGGGCTAATGGGTGTCTACCACCCGGATAAGTGAAAGAAAGGGGAGTTATGGTCTGGAGAGACCACTCTGACACCTCCACCCCTAAATATAGCGAAAAAAGAGGGAAGGTAGCCCTGGGACTTTGAATGAAGTGAGAGAGATTAGGCACATGTACACAGTAAATGCAATAAAATTAATTTATTGATCACAGAAGCTGTAAAAACAAATGGGAACAGCAATAATTGTGCGTTACCCGGCATAGTGGCCTAGTTAACAGCATAAGTAAAAAAACTAATACAAATTCACTGCAATTCATTTATACATACATAAAAAGTAGCAAGATCCATAATAAATTACTAAAACCAATAGATACATATACATCATCTGAAATGTAAAAAATACACATGCATGAATTGAGGCAGTGTATAAGCATGATATTACCAACTACGGATACCCATATAGTAATCGCTATATTTAGGCATGGAGGTGTCAGAGTGGTCTCTCCAGACCATAACTCCCCTTTCTTTCACTTACCTGGGTGGTAGACACCCATTAGCCCACAATTTGGTCTGTTCTGACTATTGGTTAATGTTCACCATTACACCCAGTTAGCATCGGGGCCCACTTCTGGGCTGGTCTGGCTCCTTTTCGCTGTGCACTGTCTGGTGGTGGCTTTGCACTTCCGGATCGGGGGCTGCGACGTGCATAGAGGAGGTACTTCTGACCTCCTGCTGTCCTCTTCTGTCCCTTGGGGCGGGTTTGGCCACCTGGACGTCGGCGTCACGTTCTCCACGCCCACTCTGTGATGTCTTATGACCTCAGACTTTTGTGGGCTGTGTGGAACATGTTGTAGAATCTCATATTAGCCAATGCATTTCATATTATTCATATTGATTTGCATGTATTTTATTGATTATTATTATTATTATTATTCATATTATTATATAGTAGTGGTTTTATCAATATTATTATTCAATAAGTAAAGCAACAATTATTAATCTTTAATAATGTATACTGTGTTTTCCAGATTTAGAAAGTCTTCATTTTTAAGTGTTGAACTTTAAATGACCTTTGCTTTATGACAAGTACTTGTACACAGGTGTTCTCGAAAATGTATTAAGATAGTCTACTGGGTGAAAGTTCATTAGGATAGATTCAAGTAATAAAGAATTGTCTCAAGTCTGAAATGCATATAAATCAGACAGATAAAGATAAGAAAACAGGTGGTTTAGAAATAATTAAAGTTATGTACAGTACATTAAATTAAGTTTGACAGGGTCAAACAAAGGTCTGCTTGTGCCCTCATTAAAACTATTAAAATACATACATATAGTGAAACATATAACACATCAGGTGGGGTTATTGAAAGTTCATTGTCTCATAGTCGTAAATCTGCAAATCCTTGAAGCTAGTATCAAGATGAGAAGAGTTTGATAACACAGCTGGGTGCCAGACTGTCTCTATACAGGTGTTTTTAATTGGACAAAAACAGTTATAAATCACTTTAATGAACATATAGGAATTTTGGGAATAATTAAGTTTATCTGGTTGTAGAACAGGTGTCAGATTTATGGTTGGTTACTTTGACGTAGATCTTAGCGACCAATCATATGTAAGAGAGATGGTTGAGATGAGACTTGTAAAATGGTATATAAATGCAAGCTCTGCAATTGTTAGACAGACAAGTCAGATAGGAGCTCATAAGGCTGAACTCTGTGT
This sequence comes from Lithobates septentrionalis, assembly GCA_037952835.1. NCBI lineage: Eukaryota > Metazoa > Chordata > Amphibia > Anura > Ranidae > Lithobates > Lithobates septentrionalis. The sequence goes on from JBBDGP010003896.1 coordinate 789,999, forward strand.
ATACTGCCCTGTTGCACGGGTCATAGAGGTCAGAACCAATGGGCAAGTATCTGTCCTAACTTGTCTCCTCGTACGAGTCAGAGAAGACTTCTTAACTTGTTCCGGAATGTGGTCTCAGGTGAATTTCCCTCACGAACTTGGTCGAGCTGGAACTCAGAACTCTGTGAGGGGACCAGACCACTGGCCAATTGGCTGGTCCCTATCAGGTGACAGGTTCCCAAGAATTGGCAGTAAAGACCCATTCTGGTTCAAGGTGAGAACAATTCACAATTGTTTCAATTTGGTTAGAGGATAAGAATATTTATATCTAATATGCTTGCATTGTAAGAAACTGTATAAATTAGACCTGTATCTTGTAATACTTTGAACATAAACCTGTATGTTACCAGCTGTTAATAAACCTGCATTGCTGAATTTCTGCCTGGTTCGATACTTTACTATTCTACTTCAAACATCCCCGATGGACGGGTGGCGTTTGCTACGCCCACCCTGTTTTTGACGGCTGGCGTCTCTGACGTCTGTCCGCCACCATCCGTACATGACGCTGGGGGCGGAGCTTCCGGATCCGCCGTGGGTATATCTGGATGCTCTGCGCGGCTACAGCCTGCATTTGTGTTCTGATGGTCTGCCGTCATGGTCATAGGTCTGGGAGTGCATTACATATGCCTGGAACTTGTCTAATGCATTCAGGTAATACTTTCTATCTTCTTCCATTCATCCCACACCTGCTGTGTAGGTGATATCCTCTCACCATACACAACACCACTTTTCCATTATTGTTGGTTTAAACACTTTATCCATACATAATTTAGGTTTGTTTACATTCATTTTTTTTATTATTATTGTTTGTCCTTGCATCTCCCTCCAGCTTCTTGTTTATACCCACCAGTTGTTATGACGGTCTATATAACATTTACTTATATTAGAAGTCAATTTCACGTATAGAATAAATCTATTTACTTTAAATACAACCCCCTTTGGTCATCTCCCATTGGTAGAATTTTTCACCTGATGCTCAGTCTGTTTTCATTACACCATTTGAGACTTATGCATCTTCATACATCCCTTTTTTTAGATATGTTCATGGACACATCCAGACCACAGACCAGATGCCTTCCTGCAGTCCGTGCCGTGCGTCCTGACCCTTTCTGCTGCGGTCTCTGGTTTCCACGCCCCCTCAGCCCCCGTACCAGCATTGCTCTTTGCCGCCATCCTGACACCCAGTGTTTTGAAGACCCAGACCAGTCGAGTGGTGAGTATGAGGTCTTTATGCCATTGACCTCCCTTGCCAACCATCCCTTCCGTCCCGATCCATTTAGTCTTCTACACATATTTACTATTTGAACATTTTTGTTATAGATACACCTAGTATGCATCTGCCGCTGAAGAGTGAGAAGAGACTCGAGAAACGCGTAGGGCACCATTGATGCCACCCGCACGCCCATTCTGCCGGGTATCCGTAGTTGGTTATATCATGCTTATACACATTTCAGATGATGTATATGTATCTATTGGTTTTAGCAATTTATTATGGATCTTGCTACTTTTTATGTATGTATAAATGAATTGCAGTGAATTTGTATTTGTTTTTAACTTATGCTGTTAACTAGGCCACTATGCCGGGTAACGCACAATTATTGCTGTTCCCATTTGTTTTTACAGCTTCTGTGATCAATAAATTAATTTTATTGCATTTACTGTGTACATGTGCCTAATCTCTCTCACCTCATTCAAAGTCCCAGGGCTACCTTCCCTCTTTTTTCGCTATATTTAGGGGTGGAGGTGTCAGAGTGGTCTCTCCAGACCATAACTCCCCTTTCTCTCATTAGATTAAAGGAGGCCTGGGACCTCGCTACATTTGGCACCCAATGTGGGGCTAAGGCATTATCCTCGCAGCAGACGCCCATAGCAACCGGCTTCAGCTTCATCGAAATTTCCTGTTGTCGTGCATACCAACAATGTGGGGAAGAAGCAACAAGTCTCATTGCTCATGGGAGAGGATCAGCCTGGTCTTTTGACAGTTCCTGTCAGCGCTGTGAGGGTTAAAGTAGACTCCAAAATGGACTCCATTACAGTTTTGGCATGCTGCGGCATGAAGAATGCAGGTGCAACAGTTCCCAGAGAACATCTGCACCAAACCGTTGGCAGGGGGAGGCATCCCTGCTCTGCAGAGGAGGATAAGGAAGTGCTGCCACGTATGTCTGGTTGTGGGTTGGAGAGAAAGATGGCGCAGTTCATAGGTGAGATGGCGGATTGGAAGACGCACGCTCTGGGTATTTGTTTCGGTCCGATCGATGCGAAACCTGTCCTGACTGACACCGGAGTGTCACACCGAAGGGTAAGCTTTCCCTGTATACGGCTGGAGGCTATAAGGCCTTGGGACTGATCTGTGAGAGATTATCTAGCCTGTCCACGCAGTTGAGGCCTTGGATCGTCTGTGGACACTGTGGAGAGCACCTGTTTGAAGTTGTCTCCCAAACTCCCCCTCCGCTGATACTACAAGCTGATTTGGACAAGAATGTCACTATCCCGGCTGGGAGTGATATCCAGAGCCCACCTGCCATCACCAGAGTTGTGCAGGAAGCTGCTACCCCTGCCTCAATGATTACCACAGGACTCAGTGCACCGATCGCTCCTCAAGGCCGCGGTCAGGCCCAACTGCTCACCTTCATTTCCGAATCACCGGGGAAAAGAGTACCGTAGCCGTGTAAGCCAGCGAAGAGTGAAAGTAGTGTGCCTGTAGGGGAGGTGATGCCTGTGGCCGTTAAAGGAGATAATATAGTTGTGCCAGTTAAAGCAAGAGCCAAGCGCAACTAATATCCCAGCTGAAGAGTGTTCTACTATTACCGATTCAGACATTCCATCTGAACTCTTTTCGGGTACTTTGTCTTGCATCGGGAAGTGGAGTGACAGCAATGAGGAGCAAATTAATGATGTGCAGAAAGGTGAAGTTTCCTCTGTCGTTGCTGCCAAAGTGGAAATTAAGCTGTCTGCCAATGCAGCGCCGCTAATCAGTATCTCCAGATCTTTTGAGGAAGATCGTTAGGCTCAATGGGTTCCCAAAGTTCGTCCTATTATGCCATGCCTGTAAGCAAGCCTGATCATAAGCCAGATGTGGTCGGTGGGTGCTCGGTTCAGCGTGCTCCAGACGCAGGGGTCCTACCCAGATATGGAGACCCTAAGACCCTGCCTCAGCTGTCCAAAGTATAGCAGTTCATAATAAAGAAAGTGGCAGAGGAATACGGGTACCTATACCCCTATATACCCGCTCACCTGGAAGAGGAAATCTTGGACAAAGAAACCCAATAGGTGGATGAAGCTGTGTGCAGTTTCCTACGCATCCCTCTCAAACTAGACTTTCAGAAACTGTCACCCAAGGTGGCCGAAAGATATACCTCCATGCTACACACCTGGGGCTACGGCCGTAAGATTAACCTGGGCAGAATAATTCTCCCTAGGCCAGACAAGAAGGATGCTAAACACTGTGAATGTCAAAGGGGAAGATGTAACCCTGCCAGATCCCAGGTACTACTGGTAAATGCCATAAAGATGCCTATGTTATATTTTCCTGTGGATTACAAATATGTGTTGTGTGATGTCAAGGACGCTATGGCGACAGCCACTTAACACTCAGATACAAGTTGTTGCTAGTGGAGAACATTCCAGAGAGCTGTACTGTCAGGATTGTGCGGGACTGATTGCTGCGGGTAGATACATGGAGTGTAAGATAAAAGTGATCTCGCGCAATCAAATCTATTCACTAATAGGTATATAAAGTGCATAGCAATAAATGACATCACAATAAATATATATAATAAAGAATGAATATATAAATTAAAGGTGCTTTCTATCTGTGCAATAAAAGTGAAACATCAAAGATGAATAGGTGAAGGGCTCAGTTCAAGCAGTAAAAAACTGCATAAAGTGACTTAATAAATAATAAAGTGAGCTGGTCAAAGTTTGTGTATGTCTTTATATATGATCTCCTGTTAGCATCAGTCTCTCAGAACTCTCACCTTAGTATGTATAAAAATAAGCGTTGTTTATTGGTATCAAATTGTAGGTCTGTGTGCAACGTCAAAGTGAAGCCCAGATGGCCATCATCCATTCACCACGGCTTGGACAATTTCCTCTCAGCTCCCAGTACAGCTCACTAGCCTGTCACAATATATACCACCGAGGCACATATGGACCGGTGGTATAAGAGGAAAAAGGAAGAAAGCCTCCAATAGTGTAGTATATTAGGTAATAAAATGTGAATTTACTAAGGGCTTCAAGGTTTACTCTTACATGAAATTCATTAAAAACAAGCGAAATACAGATACAACGACTTCATCTGGGGGGTCCCCAGATGAAGTCTCTTTGGAGAGACGTAAACCGGAAGTCACATGAGGAGGCGCCCTAGACGTCGTTGTATCTGTATACACACTTACTGTCTTTACTCAACAGTAGCGCGAAAGACACATTCACTTTTATTAGATACATGGAGTGCCCACCTGAGCCATGTTGGCTAAAGTTGAAGTTGTCGGGGTTTTCCACCCTGAAAAGTGACCAGTGATCTTCAGTAGGTTGTGTTTTCTTCAATTAAAGAAGGAGACCATCTCAGTCCCTGGCTGTCATGAACATATTGATATTATTGCAAGGGGACCTTAAGGGATTAACCTGGACAGCATAATTCTCCGTAGGCCAGACAAGAAGGACGCTAAACACTATGTTGTCACCATGAATGCCATAGGAGAAGATGTAACCCTGCCAGATCCCAGGTACTACTGGTAAATGCCATAAAGATGCCTATGTTATCTTTTCCTGTGGATTACAAATATGTGTTGTGTGATGTCAAGGATGCAATGCTGACAGCAATTTCACACTCACATATAAGTTGTTGCTAGTGGAGAACATTCCAGAGAGCTGTACTGTCAAGATTGTGCTGGACTGAATGCTGCCAGAAGATACATGGAGTGCCCACCTGAGGCACGTTGGCTAAAGTTGAAGTTGTTGGGGTTTTCCACCCTGATAAGTGACCAGTGATCTTCAGTAGGTTGTGTTTTCTTAAATTAAGGAAGGAGACCATCTCAGTCCCCAGCTGTTACATGGACAGTTTGATATTGTTGTAAAGGGACCTATGTTCCAAAGTGCAGTCCCTAGCACCATGGCCTGGCTGCTTGTTGTCTAATATGCAGCTGTGCCTTCTTGTCCCCGAAGTTGTCCCTAAAGAAGAAGGGAAACCACTGGGAAGTATTGTCCGGCACGAGTGAAATTGATGGACTGATGTCATGGAGTGTGTAGTTAATTAGAATAGGCTGTGATAAAGGGGCAAATGCTTACCTTTCTTTGAATAATGGACTCATCTATGCATGAGGACTGTTGCTTGATGAAACCCTAACAAAGTTTTATGTTTGATTAGGAAAGGAGGTGGCATTCTCGCCTGAGAATGCAGATATTTTATAGGGTGTATTTACACTGCTATGCTGTCTTTGGCTGAGGACAATTGCAAACCATTTAATCATGTATGTATATATATATTGCACCATTTTACCATAGGATAGGATGCATTTGCATTGCTGCTATTCTCTCTTTCAAGTGTTGCTGTATCGGTACGTCTTCCTTGGCTAAAGAGAGATAGAGGATCCAACCTGGTGACAACACTAACTCTCTCATTATTGCTATCACTGTATATATTAGATAGATGGGTAGGAAATAGCTGTACATAAAAGTATTTAATATTTCTTTGTCATATATGATTTACCATTTCAAGTGTCTGATACTATGTTTATTCCTTGTAGTATGCCACATACATTACTGGTATTGTTACTCTTTCCCTGTTTCCCCACCCATCCCAGTTTTTGACAGGACATTCGCTTTCAGGCTTGAGAGCTTAAAATATTTATTTATTTTTTCTGCAAACTCAGAGACGTCGTTTTGTAGGCAGGGGGAGGATGTAGCACCCTGAAATTTTGGCAGGGTTGCTCCTAAATTTACCTGCCAGGAGTAGCTACCTTGGCTAATTGTTAGAGATCAATTGATTTCTCCCTAAGTCTGGCATTGCTGCACTTTTCCCTTCTGCCGCTAGGTGGCCGGGTACCTGGTGGCATTAGATACAAGAAGGGCACTGCATGGTCAGATTATGGGTATATGGGGTGTCTCAGCCAATGGGCAGGCGTTTTCTTGGATCCCTTGGCCGGCTGGGAGAACCTATATATTTGGGTGGAGTCAGATGATCAGTGTTCTGTGCCACCTGGACGCCTGTCTGGGTGGACGTGTGTTGTATTGCTTATTTGAGCCTATCCTGGGCAGATCTGGCTGCTAGGCTGTCTGAGGGCCTATCCAGAAGCAAGAGAGCAGCACAGGGTTGGGATTGCGGCTTGCAGTCCAACCAGAAGTGACGTTTCTTCCGGCCAGAGAACCTGTCATGGTCGAAGGTAGAGGGTAAGCTGTCGCCACTAAGGGACCAACCACGTTCTTACCAGGGACCACAGTAACTAGCTGAAGCAAGTACCAGAGCAGTATTCCCACCAACCGGGGACGGTGAAGAATCTGGAAACTCCAGCGGGTATCAAGCCAGGGACCAAGCCAGTGGAAGTGATGCTTGCAGAGCAGCCTTGTGTGTCAAGCCAGGGACTGAGCAGGCCAGTGGGGTGAAGCTTGAGAAGTATCTTGAATGTCAAGCTAGGGACCCAGCAGAGAAACGGGGGGGGGGTGACTCTTGAGGACGATACTGCAGTGAAGATTTTAGGAGCTCAAGGAATTCAGTGGAAGTGAATCATCTAGTGAGAGAGACTTGGAGCTCAGTGGGTTGAAGAACTACAAGAAGTGATTGTAGTGGAAGTGAAGGAACTGTTACACTTTGTGTTAGAAACTGTTAAAGACTGTTGCCATAGGAGACAGCATTCCTACATATGCAGATGTGGCGTCTTGCAGGATGCCTTTCCCTGCATGGCTGTTCGCCTGTTGAAGTCCTGGAGTCTGCCAATTGACCTTACAACTACCTAAGGGTGTCCCGGCCCCAACCCTGTCTCCCAAAGTTCTGTTAAGAGAAATAAAATCTCTTTTGCTTTCAAGAAGTGTCTGGTGCCCAATTAATATACCTTATCTCACACCCACTATGCCTTGCAACCCACCATATACAGAAGGATGTCAGCTATCTCTGGCCCTGGAGGTTCTCATTAGACCAAAGGAGGCCTGGGACCTCGGTACATAGATAAAATGTCATAAAATTAAAATGGATGCTAATAATGAACTATAAAAATAAGGGACAAAAAAATGTTGGTAGAATTAATTTGATAAAAAAAAATAAAAAAATTGATACAGCAATGTATTTTAATAGTCATTGATGAAACAGTTAATGTCCAGTTCGATGTTCATACCACTGGGCGTTAATGTATTCATAAGGAGTATCCAACAGGTCAGGACATGGTGGGATATTTGCACCATGGAACAGTACCTGAAAGAAAAGATCATCGTGAGGAGTTTGAGATGGGAGGTAACTCCTCAGGATGGTCTTGATGATTTAGAATGAATGACAGAATGGCTTGACTTTTTTAATGGGGTGGGTTTTAAATGACAAGAATAAGTATTAAAAAGAAAACTGAAGAAAATGTTGAAATTAGAAAATAAAATTATTGAACTACATAATAAATTGGATCCTATTAAAAATACTCAGCAATGGCTAGATTTTAATAATAGTATAAATAAAAAGCTGGATAAAATAGATAAGGATACGCAAAAGAAAAAAGTTAAAAAGTTCCATAGAGATATGGCTGATTTAAAAAAATGAATCTATTTACCGGTATATATGGCCAAATAAGCTTATTCCACAAATAACTTCCAATATTATCATTAATTCTCCCGTGACTCCTCAGATCAGATTGGGATAAAGTCATTTGAACCCAGAAGCACATTCCACACCATGCAATTCCCCTTATTATCAAGTTCCCCAACCCCAGAATGTTAGAGGTAGAGGTGGTAGGGGAAGAGGGATGCATGGAGGAAATAGATCTAGAGGTGGATCTTAATATAGGCCACCGCATGCCTATAACGATCACCAGTATTTGGTGCCCACACACAATAGATTTTAATCCCGGATCCAATACGTTGAATGGGGAAACATTAGGTCCCCTCATCCTTTTTTAGGGCGAGGGAGGAAGGGTTTTCGGGGATACCGGGGAAATTGTCCCTTCAGGGGAAGACCACCGGGTCCCACAGCCCCTCCCAATCAGCAGGGATGGTGGAAACCCCAACACGAGGAAAGAACGTACCAACACCCACCAGACCCCTTAAGAAGAGAAGGAGAGGGTGCAGGGCAGGTCGGAGGATCAAATTTAAACAAAAAAGAAGGATGGAGATGAATTAGAGGGAATATATAATCTCAGTAAAGTAGAATTAACTCATAAGAAGATGAATATTTTAAATTCCGGACTCAAATGTGCCCCAAGAAATACATTAAATAAATTTGTTATATACATGGATATACACAAGTATATAAGAAAGATCAATTTAAAGAAATACTTTCTGAATAGTGGGCCTAGGAATAATAACACGGTTAATAGGAATGTGATAGGGGTGGATAGCGGCTTAACCACTTGCTTACTGGGCACCTAAACCCCCCTCCTGCCCAGACCAATTTTCAGCTTTTAGCACTGTCACTTTTTGAACGACAATTGCGTGGTCACACAACTCTGTACCCAAATGAAATTTTTATCATTTTTTTCAGCATAAATAGAGTTTTCTTTTGGTGGTATTTGATCACCTCTAGGTTTTTTATTTTTTGCTAAAAAAATGTAAAAAGGCTGACATTCAAAAAAAAAAAAAAATACAAAACCGTTTATTTTGTTAATAAATTTTGCAAACAGGTAACTTTTCTCCTTCATTGATGTACGCTGATGAGGCTGCACTGATGGGCACTGATAGGCGGCACTGGTGGGCACTGATGAGGTGGCATTGGTGGGCACTGATAGCTGGCACTGATGGGTGGCAGTGATGGGCACTGATAGGTGACCGATAGGCAGCACTGTTAGGTGGCACTGATTGGCACCACTGGTGGACATTGATAGGTGACACTCCTGGGCATTGATAGGTGGCACTGATTGCTGGCACTGTTATGTACTGGTGGGCACTGATTTGTGGCACTGGCAGGCGGTACTGGTGGGCACAGATGAGGCGGCTTCGCCTCTTCCTCTTCCGGACCAATGTCCCCTCAACAGAAGATGGTGATAGACTTTTTTTTCTCCTCACGCTGTCAGCGTTAGAAGAAAAAAAACGATTCTCTTATGTTCTGTTTACATCACGTGATCAGCTGTCATTGGCTGACAGCTGATCACGTGGTCAGGGGCCAGGATCGACCCCTTACTCCGATCAGTGATCACTCAAATCTCATTGACTTGGTGATCACATCGCACACCGCGAGCGCCCTACAGGTGGCGCGCAGCAAGCGTGCAAAGGTGGGGGACGTCTATAGACGGCCTCCCGGCAAAGTAGATCCTCACTGTGGCCGTCATTCGGCTATAGCGTGGATCTGAAGGGGTATAAGAATAAATCATTGTTTAACCCACCTAATACCGCAAATCAACATGTGGAAGTTTTTAAAAATTTCGTTTTGAAAGATCTGGAACAAGTAATATCTAAGAAAAACATAACCCACGTTTTATTCAGGAAGTCATAGAACAACTTGAGGATAAAAAAAAAATATATATTTCGTCCTGGAGATAAAGGTGGAGGCGTTGTAATTTTGGACAGTTTTTATGACACTCAACTTGATATGTTATCTGATGAGAGTACATATGTTAAGTTGAGCTCTGACTCCACCTCCAGTGGCGGAATTATCAGGGTCGCAACAGTCGCAAGTGCGACTGGGCCCTGTAGTTCTGCCACTCCAGGGGGGCCCACCGACCGCCCGCCGCGTGACGAGGGGCCCACCTGACTGTCCAGTGTTTGTGTGTGTCGGGGTGTCCATTCATCATGTGTCGACTGTCGGTCCATGCTGCGGGGAGGGGGCTTTCGCCCGTTGAGGGGACAGACGAGAGAGAAGGCAGAGAGAGAGAGACTGTGTGGACCGTCCCGCCCCAGCCTATCCAGAAACAGAGAGAATGTAGGGAGGCAGGTCGGACACTGAAAAATAAAGTCAGCAGACCAATTGAGTGAAGGCAGGGAGGAGCTCTCCCCTCTGCGACTGCATGGAGTACCTGCTGTCTACCCATGTGATGCAAGGCATTCCTGGAGGAGGCACAGTGAAGGATCATTTCTGAGGGGAAATCGATTGATTGGCGGTAAGTCACCATTTTGCACTGCAATCGATCCCATCCCAACCTCCACAACCTCTGCCTCTTAATGATCCAATTCCCCCACCACCACCACTGTAGATCTCATCCCATTCCCCCATCCATCACCACTGCAACAAAGGTAATGATTGGGGGGGGGGATAGGGATGAGATCAGTGGTGAGGGTGTGGGATCAGTAAGAGGCAGAGGTGGTGGTGGCAGAGGATGACACCACCATCCCCCCTCCATTACCGCCACCACCCCCCCTCCAGTACAATGGCTACCATCCCCCAGTACCACTGCCGCCACCCCCCCTTCATTACCACTGCTACCACCCCCCCTCCAGTTGAAATCAGAAACAGAAATGTTTTACTTTGTTGTACAGTGGAAAAAAATTTGAAGTATCAAAATCATGCTTTTTTGGGGGGGCCCTTCATGATTTCTCGCACCAGGGCCCTGAAGATTCTAGTTACGCCTCTGCATTTCTCCCATAGTTATACCATTAGGGGGTTATTTTTATATATGCAACTTTAATCCATCATACTCTATATAAGTGCATAGGGGTGTCTTTAATGTTTATTCAATAAGACAATATTGGATTGAAAGTATTTTACATATGCAAATGTATAAAAGGCAAATGTTTTCATATATGTCACAGGTATGTTACATTTTATGGCAGCTTTAATGAGTTTCTGAAAGTATTGCGATCTGTTAGCAGATTGATGGTCTTTGAGCGGCATGCACCAGCATTGATGCATGGGTGATATATAAAATGTGTTAATATGTTTTCGCCCAGGTGCACAAGCTGGTTTAGGCCAAGTTTTTTAAATATATACATTATGGTTTTTTTGTATCATTTTCTTCTACATCACACTTGTCTCCTTTTCACATTAGATATTTACCGTTGCTATCACTTTCTTTATGTGGAATTTCTGCTGGGTGAAGGGAGGATTTTTTCCACCCAATAGTTAATTCCTGAACTTTAGGTGGGCACAGATCGAATCTATCTACACTATATCTGGTGTAAAACACATCAGAAGCTGTGCAGTTAGCCTGTATTGCCCTGTGATGCTTTGATATTCATTTTTTTAATAAAAGGTGAACTTTGAGTGCAGCTATCCAGCGTGCCATTTTTCTATTATCTCTGTTGCAAACAGAGCCAGCACCCTGCCTGATTGCAGAGACGCTGTTCTTAGGAGAGGTGATCACTTTGGAGTGCTACACTCCCCTGAACAGGGAGGTGTTCGGCCCATCTCTACCCAGAATAAAACTGAAGAAACCACCCTTCTCCAAAGTTTCTCCCATCCTTTGGAACTCTACCCCAATCTGTCTGACCATCTACTACTGTAGGGGGATGAGCTGATGGCAAAAGTATAAAAAAAAAAAAAAATAAAAAAAAATTTGTATCACTTGACCCTCCCTCTTCGATTGTAAGCTCTTATGAGCAGGGCCCTCCAATTCCTCTTGTACCAAATTGTATTTTAACTGCAACGTCTGCCTTCAAATTGGTATGCAAACCTGTGAGGCCAAATATTTGAGTGCTGTTGGCAGCTAGGGGGTTAAAGTTTTTTTACCCCAAGAGGGAGAGCTTTCTTGCTCAGACAGAACAGGAACAAAAAAAAACAAAAAAAACAGCACACATTGAAATGGATGCAGGCCAGCACTTAAAACCCAACACCGGCTCTAACCTTTCACCAATTTAGTCAATACATTTTGGATTGCTTCCCAACTCAGTTTGGGTAACATTGCTCTAACCCATAATATGAATATTGGTCAGTTGACAGCATAAAATGGTATTTTAGACAATTGTATACTTACAACCTTATGTTAACAGCTTGGGGGAAAGTTATTTTGTTGCAGCATTACAGAGCACAAAACTAGCTCCATAAAGCCATGGTCTGACCAGTTTAGCATGAAGGAACTTAAATAGTCTACACAGAGCCTTGACCTCATCCCTACAGAACACTGCTGTGATGAATTGGAATGGAGATTGCACAGCATGTCTTGGCCAACATCAATACCTGACCTCTTAAAATTGGCACGTTTCCAGAGATTTACTCAAATTTTGAGGACAGCCTTTCTAGAAGAGTGGAGGCTATTTTTTTTCCAAACGAGAAAAGGCAATTCCAGATTAATAACCATTGTTTGGCATGGGAAGTCCAACAAGCTCATATACATGCCAAGCCGCATGACTTTTGGCAAATCAATAAAATCAAATGCCAGAGATGTGTAATAGCTTTAGCTGCAGTCACCTAAGGTGCATGAATTATTGCACAAAGCTAATGCTATATCAAAAGTGCTAATGCAAAAATCCAATAAATCAATCACATCAATTGTGTAAAAAAAAAAAAAAAAAAAAAAACTTGTGATGGACTTTTAGAAGTCTTTTTAAATACTACAAGATTGATATGATATTCATTTACTGAATTTTTGCACTAGCACTCTTGATACAGCATTAACACTAACGTTTTGACCACGCGGCCACAAACTTTTGGCCATAGAATGTAGATGCAAATGGACTTCCTGCAAGTCAAGCCTGGCCTCGTCAGTCCAGTCTTGTGGGCCTCCTATTGGTTAGTGAGGCATTTAGCACAGAAAAAAAAAAAAAACACCACACCACACACACAGTCCATTCTGTTATATAGTTGTGTTTAGGGCAGTAACTATAGAAGAGGAAACAAGTTTGGACAGCTTTGATACAAGACTTTGCAATCATTGTTTTTCCTTCTTCCATTTATTAGCCATCTATAAAAACAAACAAAAAGATCACAAAGGATGGGAAACGGAACATTTTTCCAGAGACTGGTTTTCATCTTCTTCCGTCAGGCCATCTGCACAAAACATGTACCTGGAAAAAAAACATGCAACATGAACCAGAAATTTAGTTTCAAAGATGATACAAGATATATTTGTGTTTTGTAGTCAGAAAGAAATATTGAGCATAACCCAAAATCCAAGCTCAGGAGGACCAGGTCCTGCAGAAGGATTTCAGAGTCTAGGCCAGTGGGTCGCCAGACTTTATACACAAAGGGCCAGTATATGGTCCTTCAGAATTTAGGGCCTCCCCACCCCCCCCAAACTGTGGCCAGTGGGAGGAATAGTGCCCCATCACTGGTGCCAGTGGGAGGAATAGTGCCCCTTTGGTGTCAGTGGGCAAAATGGTTGCTTGCATCAGTGGGAGGATTGGTGCCCCAAGGGCCAGATAAAGGCAAACAAAGGGCCCCCAGGCCACAGTTTGGGGACCACTGGTCTAGGGTTACATCTATGGCACTTAGGTTATATGTAAAAAGTGAAGCAGTTTTTTGTTTGTGTATTTTGTTACTTCACTCCCCCCTTTTTTTATTTTTTGCAGGCCAATTCAGCATCAAGTCAAAGTTTTGATCCACAGGTCAGCAAAAGAAACTATCTGCATTCCCTCCGGTTAAAGTAAAAATGAATACCATAGCCAAAGAAAGTCTTAGTGACGTTTAAGGCAAACCCTTCTGTGTTTTTAGAATGCCACTTTTAGAGCTATAAAACAGATTACAAAGCTACATTTCTCAAAAGCCAGAAATAAATCCTGTGCTGATTTTTTTTTTAAAATGATTTAGTCCCCCTTAGCTTTCAACTTCTTTATAGACCCATGTCAACAGCCAACTTATTTACAGAATGCTGTTGCCAACAGTTAAAAAGGGGAACCGTTTTAACACCTTTAGTTATACTTTAAAGTTTTGGAAAGAGTGGAGGAGGATTAGAAACCCTGTCAGTTTTTATTGCTGTCTGCCCCCATTAGGGAGATGCACCCTTTAATTATCCTGTTTACCATTATCATTGAAAGAAAATCCCAAATTTTAAAGCCCCCCAGAAAAGTCACAGCCAAAATGAAAGTTTTACCTATAGTTCTACTTTAAGATGGACTTAATTACACCCAAATTTCTTTTGGATATCACTTGTGCCAATTTTTACAATTTATCTCAGATTGCGCCTAAGGCTTTAAGTATTTCAGTTTAACCACTTGACCTGCAGAAGACTTACCCCTGTCCATGACCAGGCCATTTTTGATATACTTTAATGGACAATTGCATGGTCATGCAACGCTGTATCCAAATAAAAAAAAAAAAAAAAAATAATAATAATGCATCCAGAAAATATTCACAGCAGCTTCACTTTTTCCACATTTTGTTATGTTACAGCCTTATTCCAAAGTGGATTACATTCATTATTTTCCTCAAATCTACAGACAATACTCCATAATGACAATGTGAAAAATTTTTACTTTAAATTTGTGAAGATTTCAAATGAAAAAAGTCCAATGCACACAAGTATTCACAGCCTTTGCCATGACTCAAAATGGAGCTCAAGTGCATTCTGTTTCCACCGATCATCCTTCAGGCCGGGTTCACACCGGTAAGACAAACATGCCAACATTGGGAGCACATGTCACATGACGTGTGAAAATCAATGTTTCCCTATGGGAGCCATCTTAACTGGTCCGACACAAGTCGGTCCGACTTTGAAAATGCTCCCTGCACTACTTTAGTCTGACTTTGATCCTATTTCAGCCCATTGAATATCACTGAAGTCAGATCGCCGTCTTGACTGATCTGACTTTGGCATGCGAATTGTGCTCTGATGATCTTGAAGGGGAACTCCATGCCAAATATATAAAAAACAAAACAAAAAAAAAAAAAAAAAAAAAAAAAAAAAAAACCCACACCCATGGGTTCCCCCTCCAAGAGCACACCAGGCCCTTCGGCCTGGTATGGATTTTAAGGGGAACCCCCACGTTGAAAAAAATGGCATGGGGTGCCCCTCCCCCCCCAAATCCATACCAGACCCTTATCTGAGCACACAGCCTGGCAGGTCAGGAAAGGGGGTGGGGACGAGCGAGCGCCCCCCCCTCCTGAACCGTACCAGGCCACATGCCCTCAACATGGGGGTGGGTGCTTGAGGCAGGAGGGGCACTGCGCCCCCCACCCCAAAGCACCTTGTCCACATGTTGATGAGGACAAGGGCCGCTTCCCGACAACCATGGCTGTTTGTCGTCAGGGTCTGCGGGGGTGGGGCTCATCAGAATCTGGAAGCGTCAAAAATAAAAACAAACACAATACACAACTTTAAAGTCATTTATTAGACACCTCCGTGGTCTCTTCCGACTTCTTCCCTCTCCGGCTCTTCTGCCTCCTCCGCTGAAGTTGTCTAGCCCTCTCCAGTTCTTCTCCCTCTGTCTTCTGCTAGGTCTTCTCCGCTATCTTCTCTAACTCTTTTGCTGTGTCTTCTCAGCTTTTTCCCTGTTCTTCCGATGTTGACTCACTCTCCCGCTCTAATGCTGGGTGCACCACTACTTATATTAGGCATTGGGCGGGGTCATTGGAGGCCCACCCATGATGTTACCACCCAATCATGCCCTGGGCAGTGACATCATAAGGCGCGGGGCCTCCAGATGACATCACCCGGTGACCCCGCCCCATGCCAATATAAGTAGTGGCACACCGCATACCCAACATTAGAGCGGGAGAGAGCGTTGAGTCAACATCGGAAGAACAGATGTAGAAGACAGCGGAGAAGAGAGCATTGAAGGTCTCAATGAGCACAGTGACCTCCATCATCCGTAAATGGAAGGTTGGAACCACCAGGACTCCTCCTAGAGTGGGCCATCGGCCAAACTGAATGATCGGGGGAGAAGTGCCTTAGTCAGGGAGGTAACCAAGACCCCAATGGTCACTCTCAGAGCTCCAGCGTTTCTCTGTGGAGAGAGGAGAACCTTCCAGAAGAACCACCATCTCTGCAGCACTCCACCAATCAGGTTTGTATGGAAAAGTGGCCAGACGGAAGACACTCCTCAGTAAAAGGCACATGACAGCCCACCTGGAGTTTGCCAAAAGGCACCCGAAAGACTCCGACAACGAAAAACAAAATTCTCTAGTCTGATGAAACAAAGATTGGACTCTTTGGTGTGAATGACAAGCGTCATGTCTGGAGGAAACCAGGCACTGCTCATAACCTGGCCAATACCATCCCTACAGTGAAGCATGGTGGTGACAGCCTCATGCTGTGGGGATGTTTTTCAGTTGTAGGAACTAGGAGGCTAGCCAGGATCAAGGGGGAAGATAAATGCAGCAATCTACAGAGACAGCCTTGCTGAAAACCTGCTCCAGAGTGCTCTGGACCTCAGACTGGGGTGAAGGTTCATCTTCAAAAACAGGACAATGACCCCAAGCACACAGCCAAGATAAAAGGAGCGGCTAAGGGACAACTCTGAATGCCCTTGAGTGGCCCAGCCAGAGCCCAGACTTGAACCTGATTGAGGATCTGAAAATGGCTGTGCACCAACGCTCCCCATCCAATCTGATGGATCTTGCAAAGAATGGGAGAAATTGCCCAAATATAGGTGTGCCAAGGTTGTAGCATCATACTTAAAAAGACTTGAGGCTGTAATCGGTGCTTCAACAAAGTATTGAGCAAAGGCTGTGAATACTTATGTACATGGAATTTGTTTTTTTTATAAAATTGCAAAGATTTCAAACAAACTTCTTTCAGGTTGTCATCATGGGGTATGGTTTGTAGAATTTGAAGAGAATAATGAATTTAATGCATTTTGGAAAAAAGGCTGTAACCTACCAAAATGTTGAAAAAGTGAAGTGCTGTGAATACTTTTCAGATGCACTGTACCTCATTTTTTCCCCACAAATATAGCCCTCTTTTGGTGGCATTTGATCACGACTACATTTATGCTATAAAACCAAAAAAAAAAAAAAAAAACAAAAACACAATTTTGAAAACAGACTTACTGCCATTAAAAAATAAAAATCCAATGAGCGTATATTGATTTGCCAAAGCAAATGTTATAGCATTTACAAACTATGGGATAGGTTTTGGATTATTTATATACTGGTAATGACACTGTACTAATGACACTGGCTGGCAAGGGCTTAAATATTTAGGGCAATCAGTGTGTGTACTGTACGTGCTGCTTTCACCAAGGGAAGTGATCAATTCTAGTTCCTACACAGAATCCATCCTTTTCTCTCCCCCCCCCCCCAGGCAGATCCCCATTCTGTGTTTACTGAAGATCGGGTGGGTGCCAAGGTACAGAGTTTCCGGCACCTGCAGATCAGCCTCTGCTGTTAAGATTCACAGCAGGAGTAACCCGCCGGTGGCACGCACCCCCTACAGGCAGAAATGCAGAATTGTGATCCTGTGCACAGCTGCCGCCCTGTAGCAGTGAAACTGCTATAGGGCGATCAGCAGGTGGCGAAAAGATGTAGTGAAAATTTTTTATATGGGATACATACATTGCCCCACTTGGTCCATATTGCACAACCACAACCGAGGCACCTAGTTTGGGATGAAGGAAGTAGAGTGCCATCTTATGCCAAATGAATTCCACCTTCTGGACGGGATTGACGTCTAACCCCACATCAACAAAAGACGAGTAGGTTGAACCAGAACGAAGGAGTCCACTGCAAACAAAGGAAAGTGTTATTTGCCAGTCCTTCTGTTAAAAAGGAAACTCGTTAATTTGGAGTTTGGGACTTGTATTTCCTGAAAACACTTCAACATAAAAAAAAAAAAAAAAAAATCCTTACTTTGACAATTGTGGATTAATTTTTACTTCGAGTTGGTCAGAACTGCATATTACAAAAGACAGGGCCTGCTTCGTAGTACTGCAAAACCATCGTGTTGCTGTATTGTGTCCCCGATTCAAATCAGTGAGACACCCAGACACATCCAGCAGTTTGGCATCTACAAATATTACATCATTATCATCCCTTTTAGAAAGCCTGGGGGTAAGTCAATCCATTAAACAAGAGGACTCTTCCAGCACTGAAAGGGCCATTGCCTAAACCCCAGAAGTGGTGATGCTTAATAACCGGATAATTTTTTTTTTTTTTTTAATAGCATAAAAAACACAAACTCACCCTCCTACACCTCAGAACCACCGACTTCCCACAGCTTATTTACAGCCACTTTCTGATTGCTACAGTACATGGCATATACCAGGGTAGTTTCCCAATTGTGGCAACAGTGGACCATACGTGCATGTTGACAATTTTGTTTCATTGCATTCGTAATGAAACTCGTTTTGCTTGACGAGATTCAAAATTTTTTCCATTGGATTCAAAGTATTTGAATAAAAATTGAATCAAAAATATAGAATTGGTCTGAAGCTTGAATAACAGGTTCTAGTCTATTCAAAATTAGAATTATGGAAGATGGCTAGATTTATATTCCAAGTAGGAAACCTCTTATTTCACTTTTATACCTTACTGTATTTATAGCAATATGTACTTATTTTGTTATTTCAGATTCGTTGAAATTTGCTACTATTGTGACCTGGAAATTTGGATACAGCCGGATCTCTGAAAAATGAAAAAGGTTGAATTTTGCTCTGTAACGAAATTGAACATGTCTGCAAACCATGACTTAAAATTGCATCATCACAGAGTTTATCCATACTCTAAGCCATGCTAGGCCAAGGTCTGACAAATCTTTAATAAGCCTTACACCAGAAATAGATACATGAACAAGACAATCCTACCTATAAATTTCATACCGACTGGAACATACATCCTTTCCAAAGAGAGACACTGAAAGAGACCCCAAAACAAACTCTGACCCAGCAATTGTGATGGATACGTGGTACCTCCAGCCTAGAAGAAGAAATTCCCGTGTTAGACAAAATGGCATTATGGAGGGTAAACCTTCCCCTCTACAGCACCCTGTAAAGGGACACTTCTAAAGGTTCAGAAGGTAGTTTTAGCCTTCAGTTAGAACAAGCATAAGGCTGGGTTCACACCATCACTGCATCCATCTCACAGCAGGGTCTGGTGCATTCTGGTTCACCATTTCAGGTCCGATTTCAGCCTGAGTTCGGACCTGAAACAGAAAAGATGCAGTGTTTTTGTGCAAAACGCACTGGACCTGCTGCGGAGATATGTGAACCGGCTCCATAGAGAGCCAGTCAAAATCTGCTATTGCGAATTGGATGCAGGGAACCAGCATCCAATTTGAAATGGTGTGAACCCAGCCTAAAATCAGCCAGGTCCAAATTCACATATGCACAGTCCCGCTATTTTTTTCCAGCTTAAAAACAGAACTCTTAATACTGGTTTTTAATGCTTACTGCTAGCAGAAAAATTTGTTTAAACCTTTACATTTTCATTGCCTTCTGGTTTCTAGCCTAGGCAAATATATTACAAATCCCCAAATTCTTCTTGTGCATTTTTCTTTCATCTCTCAGCTGAGGGCTCTCAGCTAAGCACACCCTTCTGCCTGCATTCCTGAGCTAAGGGCAGATGGCGTCCGGGAAGTAAAATGCTACATGAACCACCTGCCCTTACTTAAGTGTCTGCAGCTAGAAATGTTAAAGGGCATTTTTCAAAGGGGATTTCTTAAAGGTGGGCCAAACAGTTCTCGTATATTACCCCAAGAACGCTAAACACTGCCCACCATAGAATTCAGTCTCCTGCTACCTGGGCCATTAGCCCTTGACCGCAGACAGTGGTTGTTGCAGAAAAAGAGAAATTACATTGTCTATGGCCAGCTTTACTTCTTGAAAGACAATGACTGACTGAGTTAAGCAGAGTGAAGGAGAAGCATGCAAGACCTCTATGTTTAGAGTTGGTTGCAGGCAAAATATATATATTACTTCAGATCAGTCTTAAAGCGGGGTTCCACTATCTCAGATAAAAAATTTTTTTTGGAAAATGACAAAGATTAGGATCTAGTAATATAGAACTCACTTGTTCTGTTTTTGAGGTTCAGTGCTGCTCGTTTTCTCCTAATAAATAAAGTTATAAATTCTGCTTGAGACGGTTGTCATCTTGCCTGTGGGCATGTGAAGCCCACAGGCATCCTCTTCTGGGATACGGTGCCGCTGATCGACCAGCATGCA
Organism: Lithobates septentrionalis; assembly: GCA_037952835.1. NCBI lineage: Eukaryota > Metazoa > Chordata > Amphibia > Anura > Ranidae > Lithobates > Lithobates septentrionalis. The sequence continues at coordinate 810,129 of JBBDGP010003896.1, forward strand.
CCACCCGTTCTATTTCTGATCTCGCGCATGCGCAGTACACTGACATCGGAGCGCCGTCAACAGCTCCGGTTGCCATCACAACGAGCGGCGTCGTAGGAAGTCCCGCCCCGTTGTGATGGCAACGCTGATAAGGACGTCACTTGCAGGATAGAAATCTCGAGATAACTCATGCCAGGCCGCCGCACCGACTCCTGGGAACAAAGACAAAAGCTCCCAGGAGCCAGTGCGGCTAATAGGAAGTGACGATTTAGCCGCAGTAAACACGCCCATAACCGCAGGATGAACTTCCTGGAAGACAAAGATACTAACAGCAACAAAAGGTACAGTAGATAAAAAAATTTTTTAAAAAAGTGCCGTTTTGTCATTAGGACATTGCGGCAATGCTCTTCATCTATGGTTTTAAAAATGGGTGGAGATCCGCTTTAGGGTGGGAGGACAAGTACCCAAGCACCATCACATTAAACCACATAAGATGGCATGTTCTCATCAGCAATAAAATACTTAGCTAAAAAACAGTCAGGGAAGTGCATACGTAGAAAGTTATTGGTGTCTCCAGTGACAAGGTAGAAGGTCTTTCTGGTAGTTGGGTCTTGGGTATAGCCATCAGCATAATAACCCATGATGGCACAGCTTTTGTTGCTGCAGGGGAACCCAGCACCCTGTAAAAAGGAAGAGGTTACAAATATGATTATAAGTTTAATATGCACCCATCCTTCAGGCAAAAACAAGCCATTTTTATTAACTTTGTCAAGTGATAGATTGTCAAAAGACACAATTGTGATATCATGCAACCTTTAAAGCGTCACTAAACCCACACAAATGGTGCATTACATGCTGTTTATATTTAGTCAATCAAATTTGTTTTCTGTAAAACAAAAACCACCTGGTGGATCCTGCTGCTCTCCACATCTTCTGTCCATGGACCCAATTCAGCTAAGGATTTTGCAGAGCAGTGTTAGCAACTCTGCACATGCTCAGTTTTAAGCAAATGTCTGATGCTCACTAACCAGCTAAACAATGGTGGTGGGATAATACATCTTGATTAATGGAGGCTTTGCCTCGGTTTTATTTAGAAATGTGCAAATGAAGTTATGCTGCCCTGTTTATACTCCGGTGCAATAAATATGTGATCCATTACATGAATGCAGGATGTGTGGTTTATATATGGGGGGGGGGGGGGGACACACACGTGGGTAGGACATTAAAGTGACCAAAAATAGTAATCATTTAAATAGAAGTTTTATAAAAATTGTATATTAAAAAGAAAAGTTAAATACAAAAAGATTATACGCATTTGTATACATATCGTAAGCCATACAGATACATGTAGGCTTATTGGATGAACCCGGGTTCATCCAATAAGCCTACATGTGTCTGTATACATATCGTAATCCATACAAATGCGTATGTACTTTTTTGTCTTTGATAACTTAATTTTCTTTTATTGAATATACAATTTTTGTAATAAACTATTTTAGATCATATAATTACTATTTTTGGTCACTTTAAAAGTCCTACTCACTAAGGGTGTTTTGTGTTTTTTCCTACAATTTCGCGATATGGTGACCTCAAACATTTGATCCTGCAGGTCTTGGAATCTTTTTCCATACATGTACACAAACACCATTTCAATGACTAATATACACAAACCATAAAGATAGTTCTTGCAGTAAGAGGGACCAGAAGTGACGCAAGCAGATGCATTTGTCCAGTCCTCGTTTTATGCATGAAAAAGTTGTTTTAGTGCAAGTGCGGTAATCTTAGCTCAAAAAAAAAAAAAAAAAAAGTGCTTTATATAATCTCACACTATGGGAGGATAAGATAGATACGATAGACACACCACACATCCTGCATTCATGTAGTATCACATTTATTGCACAGGAGTATCAACAGGGCAGCATCACTTCATTTGCACATTACATTTGTATACATCATAGGTGTGGGAACACGGTCGGTGCTTGCAGCAGTTAATTTGGTTTGTCACTCATTATAGTTACATAGTAGGTGAGGTTGAAAAAAGACACAAGTCCAACCTATGTGTGTGATTATGTGTCAGTATTACATTATATATCCCTGTATGTTACGGTCATTCAGGCGATTATCTAATAGTTTCTTGAAGCTATCAATGCTCCCCGCTGAGACCACCGCCTGTGGAAGGGAATTCCACATCCTTGCCGCTCTTACAGTAAAGAACCCTCTACGTAGTTTAAGGTTAAACCCACTTTTCTTCTAATTGTAATGAGTGGCCACGAGTCTTATTAAACCCTCTTCTGCGAAAAAGTTTTATCCCTATTGTGGGGTCACCAGTACAGTATTTGTAAATTGAAATCATATCCCCTCTTAAGCGTCTCTTCTCCAGAGAGAATAAGTTCAGTGCTTGCAACCTTTCCTCATAACCAAGATCCTCCAGACCCTTTATTAGCTTTGTTGCCCTTCTTTGTACTCGCTCCATTTCCAGTACATCTTTCCTGAGGACTGGTGCCCAGAACTGGACAGCATACTCCAGGTGCAGCCGGACCAGAGTCTTGTAGAGTGGGAGAATTATCGTTCTCTGGAGTAGATCCCCTTTTAATGCATGCCAATATTCTGTTTGCTTTATTAGCAGCAGCTTGGCATTGCATGCCATTGCTGAGCCTATCTACTAGGACCCCCAGGTCCTTTTCCATCCTAGATTCCCCCAGTGTATAGATTGCATTCATATTTTTGCCACCCAAATGCATTATTTTACATTTTTCTACATTGAACCCCATTTGCCATGTAGTCACCCACCCCGTTAATTTGTTCAGGTCTTTTTGCAAGGTTTCCATGTCCTGCGGAGAAGTTCTTGCCCTGCTTAGCTTAGTATCGTCTGCAAATACAGAGATTGAACTGTTTATCCCATCCTCCAGGTAGTTTATAAACAAATGAAATAGGATTGGTCCTAGCACAGAACCCTGGGGAACCCCACTACCCACCCCTGACCATTCTGAGTACTCCCCATTTATCACCACCCTCTGAACTCGCTCTTGTAGCCAGTTTTCAATCCATGTACTCACCCTATGGTCCATGCCAACGGACCTTATTTTGTACAGTAAACGTTTATGGGGAACTGTGTCAAATGCTTTTGCAAAATCCAGATACACCACGTCTACGGGCCTTCCTTTATCTAGATGGCAACTCACCTCCTCATAGAAGGTTAATAGATTGGTTTGGCAAGAACGATTCTTCATGAATCCATGCCGATTACTGCTAATGATATCGTTCTTATTACTAAAATCTTGTATATAGTCCCTTATCCCCTCCAAGATTTTACATACTATTGATGTTAGGCTAACTGGTCTGCAATTCTCAGGGATGTATTTTGGGCCCTTTTTAAATATTGGTGCTACATTGGCTTTTCTCCAATCAGCTGGTACCATTCCAGTCAATAAACTGTCTGTAAAAATTAGGAACAACGGTCTGGCAATCACTTGACCGAGTTCCCCAAGTACCCTCGGATGCAAGCCATCTGGTCCCAGTGATTTATTAATGTTAAGTTTCTCAAGTCTAATTTTAATTCTGTCCTCTGTCAACCATGGAGGTGCTTCCTGTGTTGTGTCATGAGGATAAACACTGCAGTTTTGGTTACTGAAGCCCCCCCGATTCACTCGTGAAGACTGAGGAGAAGAATAAATTCAATACCTTTGCCATCTCCCCATCCTTTGTAACCAGATGTCCTTCCTCATTCTTTATGGGGCCAATATGGTCTGTCCTCCCTTTTTTACTGTTTACATACTTAAAGAATTTCTTGGGATTTTTTTTGCTCTCCTCTGCTATGTGTCTTTCATGTTCTATCTTAGCTGTCCTAATTGCACCCTTACATTTCTTGTTGCATTCTTTATAAAGTCTGAATGCTGAGGATGATCCCTCAACCTAGTATTTTTTGAAGGCCTTCTCCTTTGCTTTTATATGCATTTTTACATTGGAGTTAAGCCATCCAGGATTTTTGTGCGCTCTTTAAATTACCCAATGGGATACATTGGCTAATGCCCTTATTTAATATGCTCTTAAAGCAAACGCATCTCTCCTCCGTATTCTTTGTTCCTAATATTTTATCCCAATTTATGCCTTTTAGCAAGGTTTGTAGTTTAGGGAAGTTGGCTCTTGAAATTTAGTGTCTTTGTGTTCCCTTCATGTTTCCCATGTGTGATTTATACTGAAACTAATTGACCTGTGATCGCTGTTACCCAAATTGCCCCGTATTTCCACATCTGTGATCAGGTCTGTATTGTTGGTAATCAGTAGATCCAGTAATGTATTATTTCTAGTTGGTGCGTCTACCAACTGACCCATAAAATTGTCCTGCAAGACATTAAGGAACTGGCGAGCCTTAAATGAATGCGCGGTTCCCTCCACCCAGTCTATGTCTGGATAATTAAAATCCCCCATTATGATAACACTTCCCATCCTTGCTGCTAATCCAATTTGTGATAGGAGATCCATCTCCACTTCCTCCCTCAGGTTAGGGGGCCTATACCATACTCCCAGTATTATTTTCCCCTTAGCTTCATCCCTTTGGAGCTCTACCCATAAGGATTCCACCTCCTCTCTAGCTCCTTCAGTGATGTCATCTCTCACATTCGCTTGTACATTATTCTTGATGTATAGGCATACCCCTCCCCCTTTTTTACCCTCTATCCTTGCGGTATAGGGTATACCCTTGAATGTTTGCCAGTCAATCATGAGAGCTGTTGAACCAGGTCTCTGAAATTCCCACAAAATCCAAATCCTCCTTGTACAACAGTATCTCTAGTTCACCCATCTTGTCCGCCATGCTCCTGGCATTGGTGAACATGCCACATAGTTTAGTATAAACTTTACTTTATGACAGCATGGGGAGTGTCGCCCCATCTTTTTAGTTCACCTGCCTGTTATTCTAGGACAGGCTGGAGGGACGTTACACAGCTTGCCACTGGCAGAACACACCAAGTTCTTGGGGGGGGCGAGTTGATTTTATATCTTTGTATGACAATTTAAAACAGTTTAGTGATTGGAATACATAGTAAAAACAAAGGCTTTTTTTTTTTAATTTTAAATCACTTCAATACTGGGCACTTTCACCCCCTTCCTGCCCAGGCCAATTTTCAGATTTCAATACTGTCACAATGCTGTGCCCAAATTAAAAGTTTATCATTTTCTTCCCACAAATAAAAGCTCTTTTGGTGGTATTTAATCACAGCTGGGTTTACTTTTTTTCTCCTTCGCTGAGGCACTTCTGGGCATTGATTGGTACGGATTGGCATCACAGATAGTCAGTGCCCTGCTCATCACCCCTTGTCCCTGCCCCCTACCCACCTCTGACCACTGTCCCTTGATTCCACCCCCTACCCACCTACCAGTACTGCCCCTTTTAGAGAATACAGAACCTAGTATCGTTTTGTGGTGCTAAATCATTTGTATGAAACATGTTGATAAAAAGAAAAAGCAGTAAAATTAGATCCCTTGCAGTCAGCAACAATAGAATCCCAGGAATAGGTCCCCACACAACAATAGACTCCACCCCAACAATAGATTCCCTGCAGCAACAGTGAACTACCCACAACAAGATATCACACCAGTAACAAAATATCCACCCAAGCAACATTAGACCCCCCAGCAGCAACAACAGATCTCCCAGCAGCCAGCATCAATAGATCCTCCAGTAGCCAGTAAAAATAGACCTCTCCCTCAACAGTAGATCTCTTCCAGCAACACAAGACCCCCCAGCAACAATAGATTCCCCATCAGCAACAATAGACCCTCACACAAAATCAGATCACCAGTAACAATAGATACCCCGCAGCCAACATCAATAGACCCTCCAGCACACACCACACCCCATGCTATTACATACATTCAGTGCTGGAGGTGCCGGAACTGCATTCCCCCGCATTCCCGCTGAAAAAAAAAGCCCTGGGACCGGAAGAGGTAAACCGAGGAGCCGCCATGCAGTTTGGCCCTGCACATTTTTAAAGATACCGCATTGTATTACATCAAGCAAAGTTCAACTTTTAGAGCTTTGACTGTCAGCCAACTACTCATGTCCAATTTTGGAGTCATGATGAGTGGGTGTTTTTACCTACGCTCTTACCTGTTGGAAGGCACTGTATGATGGTGCTGGGTAGCTGATAAAGCCATAAGGTCGCAAAATGCTTTCCTGAAAGAACTGGTGACTTCTCCGATGGTTACAAGTAACCTTGTCATCCAATTCTGGAAATAAAAACAAATCCAGCCATCAGAATGCTAGAAATCTGCTCAGGTACAGACAATTTTGGAAGAGGCTCCGAATTACCATCAAACATGTCATCAAGGTTGCTGAATGAGAAAGAAAGTTCATCACAGCCTGGCATGCTCTGCCCTCCATTGGGATAAAAGTCCAGATGACCAACAGGCTGAGTCATGCCGAACCCTGAAAAAAAAAAAAAAAAAAAAAAAAAAAAGTTATTAGAAGATTTTAGTGTAGAATTCGAAGTTAATGTTTTAGTATATGCACAAGATTCACAAAATGTCTAGCTAGGAAGGACATCTTCCTTCATGGCCCACTTTATAAAAGTCTAAGTTTTGGGAGGTCGCAATCATAAAAAAAAAAAAAAAAAAAAAAAAAAAAAAAGGGACTTTCTAGAGCATGTAAAAAGGCATAGAACAAAAACAGAATGTACACATTGCCCAAATAGATGGAATGAAACAGCTTTTAGCACTATAAAAAAAAACAAATCTTCTGTCCGTCACAAGATGGGACAAATGTTGAATTTTTACATCAATTTGGAGGGAGGACAGACTGAAAACAGATGAACAGCAATTTACAGTACCAAAATGCAGCAAAGACCAGCCATTAGTGTGGATCACATCAACAAAGACCGCATCTGTGGGGTTGAGTCGGACTTCAGGTGGTGTATCTTGGAAATATGGCCCAGCTGGATCCAGACCTACAATATAAATCAGAGCAGACTTTGTGAAACTCATGAGAGAAAAAAAAAAAAAAAAAAAAAAAGAAAGATTGTAAATATGAGCAATCCATACACAGTTTGATAGGCTTGACCTTACTAGATGTCAAAAAATAAATAAAGAAAAAAAACACACACACAAATTTTCTGCTGCATTGTCAGCACTAGCTCAATGATTGGTGTGAGAAAGCAAGTGAACAATACTCAAATACTGGCCAAGCACCAGCACAAAATCCAGTTCCCTATGGAGACACTGGGCTAGAGTGTCTGGTACTGATCTAAAAACGTCATAATTCATTAATAGGCGTCTGTCACAACCTCGTCTCACACTTTCAGTAACCTTGACACAGGATTAAAAAAACTGAAGGATTTATATTGTAATGTGTAGGACAGTAGTTCAGTGGGGTTGAGGTCAGGGCTCTGTGCAGGCCACTTTGGGTCTTCAACAAAGTTGTCAAAACACATCCTATTTAGCTGGCTTTACACAGCGACAGTCATACCGGAACAGAAAAGGGCCTTTCCCAAACTATTACTCCATGGCTGGATCTGCACAATTGACAAATAAATCTTTGTACGTTTTTAATAATCCAGAAAAAAAAAATAAAAAAAGCAGAAGTAAAACTATGCATCCCAAAAGGGTTAAAAAACACTTAGAGGGTAGATGGGTAGGAGTACATATGGCAGGCGGTCCGGTGTTCTGGTAGTCCCAGGAATATCCAAAGATGTAACTATGGCAACATTTTCTGGAGTTACCAGCAGAGAGAAGCCACAGCTCTCAGGATACTGGGGAGACAGCTAAGCTGTCTGAAACAGCGTGAAAACCGAATCCCTGAAGTGACGTCAGTGGGAAGGGACCAGCAATCAGCATGGACTGCAAGCCGGAAGTGATGTCATCAACATGCAATGCGTTCCGGAACTGCTAATTGGTTCCTTCAAGCAATGACGAGGTTACTGGAATCAGGGCTTCTTATGGACTATGGTCGGACATCAGTAAGGACCACTAAGCTTATACAAGCCTATAAAAAGTGACATGATGAATATAAAAACAGGAAAATAAATAAAAACAAAGAGACTGACATACAGGGCCAACTGATGCAAAAACAGCAAGAGTGATGCACATGTAAATAGCCAATAGTACTGCATGCAGATGGAACATAGCAGCTAGATGGCACATCACCAAAAAAATGGTGGCTATGCATTGGTGGATCTATGGCGTTATATCGTGTGTAAATGTAGCGCTGGTAGATTTGCAATCTACCACATGTTAGGTAAATTTAGTAATTTGTTCGTTAGGAAGGTTAAGTTTGCCTCTGTTCCAGCTTGGCTGACGTTGCGTGTGTTTCCATGCTGAACAGTGGGTGTCGCTGTTATCACTGGTTAGTGTTGGAAAGGCAACGCGTTGAAGTGTATGGATGCTCTTCTGTCCCAGAGACAAGCTCGGTGGAGGTGGTCCTCAGAGTTGCATTCTGGGCAAGGGTATTTATGGGACAGAAGCCATTTTTTGGGGTTCATTTTTCAGCCACCTGCTGGCCCTCCTGGCCGACAGGTATGCATTAAGGAGCTACCTCGTGGTCCTCAGTTCCAGAGGCCCACGATACTACGGCGCAGGGGTGGGTCCAGAGGCTTGTCTGGGGCCTACCACCGTGGCCGAGGAATGGTCCTGAGCCGTCGGTCCTGTGTGACGAAGCTAGACAACCGAGGAGATCCCAGGGGAGGACCCGTCTTGGAGGCATCACACGGCATGCTGGTCTATAGAGGGGCCTGGTGACTCGGTTGGAGAACATATCCGAAAGTAACTATACAGCATAGTGTTGCCAGGTTGGCTTAAAGGTTCAGGCACTGTGACCGACATTCATTACAGAAAATCTGATACATCCTGTGGCAAAGGATCGTACAGGTTTTATTCCCAAGCAAGTCTGTGGCAGAGACTTTGATTCGTGCTGCGTACTGGCTGCTAGGCTGGTGAGAGAGGCCTATCCAGACAAGCAAGGAGTGTGTCCTACGAGGGGAGCGCATTCCATACAATATCTGAATTCTACCCAGACATTTGTTAAAAGAACCCTACAAGAAGAGGTTAGAGTTTCTTCTGCAGTTCCCTTTCCGCCTCTTTCCTGCTATTTCCTAAGTCAAGTGTTTAATAGAGCATTGAAAACGTACTCCAGTGTTGGTGCATGTGTCATCCAGAGGTAAACTCAATGGAACCCTAGACCCGGTGACTGTGAAACAGAGGGAAGCAGAGTGAAGGTAACTGACCTGCTTAAACCAGCAGCTCCACCAAGAGTTATTGCTACATAAAGGGAATCAGAAGATATAAAAAAAACAAAACAAAAACACATATGTACAGCAAGGAGCAATATAGAAATGTAATGCATATGCACACAAAAACACACATGGGCAAAAATCATGTGCACATCTCAAAAACAATGCATGAGCCATTATTGTCCACTGTGGGACATGTGGAATAAAGTGACAAGTACTAATGGATATGAGCAGGTTTCAGTCATGTATGGTGGGGAATGAATACTAGAGTAACACACTAATCTCAAAATCCTCATTTAACCCTCCAGGTTCCAGTACATCCAAAGAGAAAATCCAGTACATTCCTCTTTGGCAGAGCTTACGAAAGCTCTCAGTGGGAGGGAGGTCTCTAGGCATTACCCCAATAACCCAGACTCTCAAACCATCGAGATTTGTTATAGTATTCGAGGACTAGGGCCTAGAGCCACTATGGGTGTCCAGTCCCTCAGTGATGAACCGACAATGTTTGCCAAAGTGCATCCATAGTGGCCTTATAGTTTGCCCTACGTAGAAAAGGCCGTAGGGGCATGTCAGACAGCAAACTACACGGCCGGTTGAACATGTGTGAAAACCCTTGAGAGGATGTGTTTTTCCTTTCACACAGAAATCCTTTTAACCATGTTTGACAAAACAGCAAGTCTTGCACAAGGGTTTTCGACATTGATACATGCCTGTGATGGTTAAAGTGGGAAGGGAATGACATGGATGTGATTGTTTCTTTCTGAGTTTACTAGTTGCCACCTTGCTTTTAATATTAGGCGCTTTTCTCCAAGCAAATTTAGGCTTATTGGACAGGGTAGGGAGGAGATGCTGGTCTTATAGGCGCAAAGGCCAGTGTCTACGTACAATATTTTCCACCTGTTTATGAAGAAAATGGAATTAGGTAATAAAGTGTAGTTTGTCCTGATTTGTGTCTAAAAATGGGGGGGGAGGGAGAACAACAATTTTAAATCGCACCAGGTGACACCAACCCTAGTGACGCCACTGTCTCAGAGCCCAGCGACACAAGTTCCGGCACTGAGCTTCGGTAACTTGCCAGACAGGGATGCGCTGGCGTGGGCACCCAGGACATCTGCTGCCCAGGGTCCCACAAGCGGCGATCGGCTTTCCGTAGCAGCAGACTCCTCTCTCCCCGCTGTCAGCCACACACACTCTTCAGCTCCAATGTTCTAGTGTACACAGCCAGAAGGAAGAGGAGCCACAGAGGAGGGAAACTACTTCAGTGCAAGAGCCACGCTGCTGGTCTGAGGTCTGTGTATAGTTTACAGTAGGGGGGGGGTAAATAACAGATGCACACATGGAGTGATGGTAAGGGGATATGTGCAGGGTGCTTTGGGAGGGGAGAGGACATGTTCTCGTGGTGGTGGGGGGTTGAGGATCTCACACCCCCCCCCCTCCCACCACCACTAGCGCATGTCCCCTCCCAAAGCACCCAGCACATATCCCCTTACCCCCCCAAACGAAAAGATGCAGCGTCCCTCTCTATCCTCCTCCCATGAAGATGACAGGACGGATCCTAAAAAGGAAGGAGTGGGTCATATTTAAATTAGGGGGTGCGTGAGCTTAGTCAAGCCTAGGGCAGCACAAAACCAAAATACACCACTGTCTGCGGCACTGCACCAATTTCCAAAAGTAGTTTCTGTACTACTTTGTGAATTTTTTTTTCCTTTTTATTTTCTGCGATTTACATTGACATCTGTGCAGAAACCTGCACAGTTGTCTCTGAAATCGCGGCCAAAATCAGGACTGACGTGTGGGAGTGAAATCGTGCGAGTTCAGCTGAACTTGCCGGTTTTCATGCCCGCAGCTCAGTGTGAACCTGCACTCAATGTCAAACCCTTGTGCAAGACTTGCTGTTTTGTCAAACATGGCCGGAAGGATTTCTGTGTGAAAGGAAAAACATATCCTATCAAGGGTTTTCAAAACATGTTCAACCGGCCATGTAGTTTACTGTCTGACATGCCCCTGCCTTCTCTACGCAGGGAGAACTATAAGGCCACTACGGAAGCGCTTTGACGAACATCACCTGTTTATGACTGAGGGACTGGACACCCACAGTGTCCCTAGGCACTTCCTCAAATACCATAACAAGTCTTATTGGGTTTGAGAGTCTGGGTTATTGAGGCGATGCCTAGAGACCTCCCTCCCGCTGAGCACTTCCATAAGCTTTGCCAAAGAGAAATGTACTGGATTTTCTCTTTGGATGTACTGGCACCCGGAGGGTTAAATGAGGATTTTGAGGTTAGTGTGTTACTCCATTTTTTCCCCAGAGATTAGAGATATACCACAACTTTTAAATATACTCCTTTTAATATAGCCTTTATGATTCCCTTTTTTATCCTATACATTCAATATAATACTATAGGTTCACAGATGTATATTGTTCACCATTTTGTTGTTGATGTATGCATACACAGCGAGAGACGTGCCATCTACCTGCTATGTTCCCTCTGCATGCAGTGCTATTAGCATGTGCATCACTCTTGCCGTTTTTGCATCAGTTAGCCCTGTATGTCAGTCTCGTTTTTTTCTTTTGCGTGCCCAGCATGCTGTTTTTATATTCATCATGTCACTTTTTAGGCTTGCATAAGCTTAGTGTTCCCCTTTGTCCTCCTGATGTCCGCCCAAAGCCCCCCATAGACCAAAAGAAGCCCTGCTTCCAGTAACCTCGTCATTGCTTGAAGAAACCAAAGAGTTTTTCCCAAAACGCAACGCATGTTAATGACATCACGTTTGGCCTGTGGTCCACGCTGGGTGCTGGTCACTTGCTGCTGAAGTCACTTCTGGGATTCGGTTTTCACACTGTCTCAGACAGTTTAGCCGTCTCCCCAGTATCCAGAGAGCTGTGGGTTCCCTCTGCTGGCCACTTCAGAATATACTGCCACAGAGTTACACCTTTGGATATTCCTGGGACTCCCAGAACGCCGGTCCACCTGCCATATTAAAATTATGTGTTTCTACCCTTTTGGGATATATAAAGTTTTACTTCTGCACTCAGAGGCACCTTTCTCTCTCTTCCCCCCCCCCCCCCCCATTTTACTTCCAGAGTCTGCCCCTCTGATATCTGCTTGGTCTTTTACTCAGAGCGCCCTTATACATTCTTTTATTAATAATCTGCCAAACAATGTTTGGTGGATAATAGGCTCTAATACAAGTTAAGGAATGGTGTAAAAAATGACCTGTGTGCTTGAATGATTGTAAAGTTAGACTGGGCCGATGATGGAAAAAAGCAAAAAAAATCTTTCAAAGTACTCCATAACCCATCACGGGTACATTTTTCTGCAGCTGCTCTCAGATCGTGGGATATTTCCACCTAGTAGTATGATGAATCAGACAGAGGGCACAATCTAAGTGCAACATAAACACATAATGTAGCACTACTCCCGTAGGAGCTGCAGGCATTACTGTCAAGGTCTCCAACTTCTGCCCCGCAGCTAGGCACACAACAGGCTCAGTCACTTTCTCCAAAGAACAGTCTAGGGGAGGTTTGTGGTTTTTATATTTGGAGAACTTTAATAGGGATGAGAAAAGTTGTGGGATACAAAGATAAGAACTATGTACAATTGAGGACTTGGTTTTCCTTTAGGACAAGCTATGATGAAGTCAGGGCTGTACAACAGTAGACTTCAGCTTACATAGAAGTAGAGCCATTAGAGCAGTGGCGGCTGGTGCTCAAAATTTTTTGGGGGGCGCAAACAAACTGAAAAATTTTGAAAAAAAAAAAAAAAATCAAAAACGCAGCCACTGTGTCATCAAAAACGCAGCCACTGTGTCCACTGATCCCAGAAACCATGATTGTCTCCTTAATAGCAGCCAGCATCTCTTTGAACAAGGGGGAAGGGGGGCAAGTTATCAAAGAAAGATAATCACAGTGATTTGGGGGGCTGGGAGAGGATGCTTTATGTGCTAGGGGCCACTTTGGGAGCAGAGAGGATTTGTGCTGGGGGGGGGGGGGTCTAATTTTATATTCAACCCCCCTTCTAGCACAAATCCTCTCTGCTCCCAAAGTGGCCCCTAGCACATAAAGCATCCTCTCCCAGACCCCCAAATCACTATCTTTGATAACTTGCCCCTCACGTCCTGTGTATGTGTCCATTCTCCTCCCCCTCTGTGTATAGGGGTCTTCAGTCCGTGTGTAGTGAGACAGGAGGGAGGGGGGGGGGGGGGGAATGGGGAAGAGAGGGACAGATACATGCAGCTGTGCTGTGCTGGAGCTCACCCTGCTTGCCAGGCAGCAACCCATCCCTCATATGGCTCTTACCTTCCTCCTGCAGCTCCGCTCAGCCGAAGAACGGAGCTGCCGACATCACTTCCGGTTCTCGTCTTCTTGACGAAAGCCGGAAGTGACCTCAAGATTTGAAAAGCAATGCTCCCGCCCATAGAATCACACTGATTCTATGAGCGGAAGCTAATCGGCATTTGTTTGCGCCACAAGGCGGGTTAAAAGCCCGCAAATGAAGCGCCGCGTCTGCAATCTCGTGATTGCAATGACGTGGCGCTTCCCATAGTGCACTGGCGTCCGGCGCCACAGTGCACTTTGTTGAAGGACTTTTTTTGTTCTTAAAAGGGGCCGTTTTAAAAAAAAAAAAAATTTGAATTTTTTTTTTTTGACTACAGGAGGGGGGGCGGCGCCCTGGCGCCCCCTATGGACGGGCCGCCACTGCATTAGAGCAAAGCATCTTTGTAGTAAAATGGACAGAGCTCTTCAGGGCACCAGTCGGTGTCCCCTTTAATTGACCAACAGCTGACTAACAAGGCACCAGAAGAATAGCTAGAGCGCAAGGTCCCCAAGATCTTTCAATGTCTGTACTCAAATGGCCCAAGGACAGATGGAGCCTCCTATCAAGCAATGTCCTCCAGTGATACCAGACCAATATATGGCAGACCACTCCCCTCATTCAGCTTCTCCTTAAAACACCTGGGTTAAAGCATTCTTCCCTCAGGTCTCCTACCTGAGGCCCCTTCATGGCAGCTTGTGCCTTAGAGGGCAGCGTGCCCCACTCAGGGTGGACTCCTCCACTCTCGGACAAGACCCAGAGCTGTGTGCTCCCAGAATACAGTCTCCCAGCCCGCCCCAGTGGGATAGGCTGGGGCTGTATCAGTATTCATGCTACCATCTGCACAGCGCCACACCCATTATCCAAAAACCTTCTCAAGTTACCTGGATAGAGAATGAGCCATCCAGCAGACTGGCAACAGCAGCTCACACAGATCAGACCTTACTAAACAATCACAGCTCACTGGAGTATAGCGAGCCAAACTATGCTTTTACAAACACAAAAGATAACCACACTCCCTATAGTGTGGCAACTAAATTTATCAAAAACAAATTCTAGCAATTTTCCAACTCTCCTAGCACCTACCTGGGAGGGCACTTCAAATATCAGACAAAATGGCAATTCACAAGGAAACCAGCAGAAGCAAGATCTACAAGCTGACACATCAAACTATCACCACCAGAAGTTAGGTCAGCTGGTGTGTATAGAAGCACATGACAGCATGGGAAGCTCTGGAGATGACATCACATGTTGGGGTGGACAGAGGGGCTTGACAAAGAAGCCAGCAGCTTTTAAATGCATTGCCACTCTTTGTCCTCCCCCAGCATGTGACATCTCCAGTGCTTCCTATACTGTCATCTCCTTCCATACACACAGGCTGACCTGGCGCAGGCCAACAAGGCCCAGGCCAGCACGGAAAGATTCCCCACCAGCTTGCGCTACACTGTTAGTGTAGCACCAGTTCTATGGGGCAGACTGGACTGAGAGGCAAATTAGTCTAGCGCCCCCATAAAGCGGCCTCACTGCTTCCGGTATGCAGGCGGCTGGCATTCTGCAACTGTGTGCAACTAATTTTGACTATCCTATCATCCTGGACCACAAACCTTCTTCAGTGTGCTATGTTTTCTGCTGCACCATTGGCATGGTTATATCTTTAGTCCTCTCCATAAAATTATCAGAAATTTGTGCTTAAAGTAGAACTATAGGAAACGCTCCCCCCCCCCCCCCCCCATTTTGGAAAAAGTAAGGGAGGGTTATAGCCCCTGTCAGTTTATTTTTACCATCCCTGTCCCATTCTAGAGATTTCCCTTCACTTCCTGCCCCATAGCCAAACAGGAAGCGAGAGGAAATCTATGCAAATTAAGGGAATCCATTGCCCCCCCCCCCCCCCCAGGCCCTCAGAACTAGTATCCCCACTCGAAAATTTCAGGGAGAGTCTTGAACAGCAAGGGGTGTGGTCTTGACAGGAAGGGGTGATCATATTTAAATTAGGGGTGCATGAGTTTAGTCAGGCCTAGGGCAGCACAAAACCTAAATACACTACTGGCCCAGTGGCAATGTTCTGACAGTAACAAGCAGTGTACTGGACCTTGGGAAGATAAGTGTCAGCTTGGAGATCTTATATTACATGCACTTCTGCCCGTTTGGGAGTTGCCATTTGTCTTAGATTTTAAAAGTAGTGTGTATGCTGCACTTAAACTCTTATCTTGGTAAAACCAAAACCAGATGACAATGTCCCCAATGTGGGTAGTTAGAAATTGGTCTTCACACCAGACAGTATCTTGTCACAGCCATCTGTAGCACTGATGCAAGTCCTGATCTACATCAATTTATGCTTAAGGCTTGTTGAAAGGAAATCACTTCAACAAGCAATAGAAATGTAGAAAGAGCCTTGCCCCCTATAGACCTAATGGTGACCTCCAGAGTCAGGGAGAGCAGACATCCTTCGTGGAGTGTGGTACCAGGCATGTTGTGTGTAATGCAAGAAGAAATTATGGGGGCCAGTCACTTTTTGAATGCAAAGAAATTGTCTCTTAACAGAACTGTGGGGGAGAGAATTAGGACAAGGACACCCTTGAGAAGATGCAATGCCAATTGGCAGACTTCTATAGGTAGACAGCTATAGAGTGGAAGGCCTCCAGCCAGATAACACTTCTGTATAGGTAGGACCACTGTCTCCTATGGCAACTAATCTTGCAACAGTTAATAAAGGGTAGTTGTACATAACTCTTGGTAACAGAACAGTCCGCTTCTTATCCCACTGTAGATCTTCACTCACTAAGCTCCCAGTCTCACTAGACTTCCAGATCCCAGTCGCCACTGGATCCCCTGAGCTCTTCCACAGCTAACCCGCTGTATACTCAAGCGTCACCCCTTCTAGCCTGCTGGGTCCCTGGCTTGGCACTTGATGTTTTCCCACTTCCCAAGGTTGGGGATAAGACTGCTTTGGTACTTGCTCAAGCTTACTCACTGTAGTCTCCGGTAGTAAAATGGATGGTTCCTTAGTGGCAACAGGTTCCCTTCTAACTTTGACCACAACTGGTTCCCTGTCCAGCTGAACCTTCTCAACTAGGTTAGGCTCCAATCCTTCAGTTCCAGCCCCACTTCTCCTGGATAGGCCTCAGGCTTCAGGCCTAGCAGCCTGGGGAGACTTAACACACATCCACGTGGCACAGAACCTGATCACCTGACTCCACCCAAATAAAATCAGCACTCCCAGCAGGCCAAGGGACTAAAGAAACCCCTGCCAATTGGCTGAGACACTCCATCCATTCATACTCGGACCTTGCGAATCCCCATCATTCTAATGTCACCAGCCACAGAAGAAAAAAGGTGCAGCAATTCCAAAATTAGAGAGGAATCAATTGATCTAACAATTAACCAGGAAAATTACCACCTGGCTAACTAAATTTATTAGCAACCCTGCCTAAACACCAGGGTGCTACAGAAACTTGACTGAACTGGGGCTTATATTTATATTATATTCTCCATCCAAAATACAAATGTAGTGGCTGGAAAAAAAGCAATATGGCCAGAACCACTGCTCTGCACACATTTTCCGACACTGCAGTTTGATTGTGGCCTTTTCTGACCAGACCTCAGTAAAACTTACCAGAGATTCTTGCTATTCCAGGCCGCCTTTTTCCAGCTTCCCCAGCAACATGAGCCCCCAGACTGTGACCGATGAGATAAATGTCAGAAAGGGAGTAGTCTGCATCCTGAAAGGCAAAGACATTGACCGTCACCCTGGCTTCCTCAGGCTGAAATCGTCTGCAATACATTGTTTCTCAACACTGTAGCCACTTTTTCCTGGGTTGACAAGCCCCTGGGGTTCCCCACACCTCCACTCACCTCCCTTCTGGACCTGCCCCCCACTTCTGTTCCTTTTACCCCCCCACCCCCCTTCCTCCCTTGCTTTTCCTGGCCACCCAAGTCTTTTGAACCTCCCCACTTTTTGACTGAGGCAGATTCCACTCCCTTTCTACCACCCCCTCTCTCCCCCCTTAGCATTCCCATGTTGTATTTCTCAGCCCCAGTACTGTGGGTACAGATGAGCCTTAATGCCTGCAATATTGTTCCGATTGTCCTGTAGAAAAATGGGGGATTGTTTGAAAGTACATTTGCACCTGCACGACCAGATAAATCCTTTACAACAGGATTTGGCCAACTAAACATTTAGGTCATATTTTTGTTAGTGTTGAATTTACTGTTCTTTATCTAGGGTGGAGATTATGTGCAATTGTTTCAGGCAATTCCTTGGAGGGCGGAAGTTCACTACTTTGTAAGTCACCAAACCAAAGTAATGCTTGACTATTAACTCTTGTAGCTGCAATGCACACATGTTCCACCGACTAAACAGTGAAATGTGGATGACCATGCAGAGATTAAATTACGTTTTGCTTCCTTACTTCTATGTATAGTATAGTCAGTCATGATCTCTGTACAGTAATAAACTATACAGCAAGTTATCTAGAAAGTTGTTGACTGCTGCAAATCAGCTAGAAAAGTCAGGTATTGAGCTATTGCTTATTACAGGTTCATGAGTGACTAATTAGTGAAGTCAGGATCACATGCCAGACCAGGTCCATGAACCTTTAAAAGAAGAGCACTGTATGCCCCACTCCCAAATTTCTACCTGGATAGATTCTCTTTACCCCAAGCTTAGTTTCCTTTAAAATGAGTGCTGGAAACTTGAAGGGAAGCCCATCATAATGTTACAACACCAGATAGAATTTCAATAAAAAAAAAAAAAAAAAAAAAAAAAAAAAAACACTGGGAATAGTACCCACCAAAAGAAAGTCGATGAAGAGCGCCAGTTCAGCCCCAACCACTCGGACATTATTAGCAGCCTCGGGATACAGAGCATGAGCACCATAATTCCAGTTCACGCTGAAACAATTCACATCTGATACCTGTAACAACGACTAAGAAAGCAGCATTACTACAAGTGTGCCATACCTCTGGAGGGACCCGGAATACTGGGCCCATTACTGAGACCTACCTTACACATGTCCACAATCCAGGGCTCATAGCCATTATCTAGGTATCCATGGATGATAAAGCAAGACTTCTTACTGGGACTGAAGGTTGAAGATGACAGATTCATGACATTCACAACCTGAATTAAGAGTAGTCAAACTCATGGATACAGCCACACATCAACACTACATGATCAGATAAAACGGGTCTTTTCCATCAAGGCTTCTCTCAGATTTTAGCTCGGCTTCGAATGAGGTTCTGTGCTTTACTATGGAAGGCACTCCTTCCCTTAAAGCCTTGTTCACACGTGTACTACAGTATACACTCACCCTCAGGTTGATGCACAGGTGTTTTCTGTATCCCCATTCATGTCAATTGGGATGCAGCAGCTGCATGTACACAGCAGTTGATCTCAAGTGACAGCCATGTGGATACAACCCCCGAAACGCACAACGCCTGCATTTGGAAGTGTGCACCCACCCTACTACACACTCTTCATCAACTTGACTGTACCTGACCCCACTCCTTTCAGTCTTTGGATCTCAGTTTTTCAATTTGAGGCTCACCACATTGCTTGCCAGACGAGTATCCAGTCTTCAAGACATTGATATTCGCATAACTCCTTAACGTGGGCCAGCCCACTGCTTGCATCGGATGACAGGGTGAGGTTTTCAGAAAGCCTTGTAAGGCACCTTGTCGGCCCCTGCCACCAGCCATGATCCACATGCACTGCATAGAGACGCAGTGATTTGAAATTTTTTTTGGATTCAGCTGTAAAGTTAATTCTTTTGTCATAGTCATGTTAGAATGGTTTGTTTTGGAATTAAATTTATATTTGTTTCGTATATTAGTAGTTTGAAATGGATGTGAAATGCAATTTGAAAGACAGCTACAGTATATTCTTTATTCTATTTAAAATTCAAAGTTTGAATATCAGGAGATAGCTATATTCTATTTTCTGTTCTACTCTATAAAGCAGCTCAAGTAGGAATGCTTTTAATTAACTGTTGTACCTTACAGTATTTATTGCAATTCAAATTTGGATAATTCCTTTTGTTGTAACTTTTTGGAATTGTTGAAATTCAAGTTTGTGAAAACTTCCTCTGAATTTTGATTCGTAACGGAACAAATTACACATGTCTACCAGTGACCCATTCAATAAAAAAAAAAAAAAAAAAAAAAAAAGTTACCTTAAACGAGTCTTGAACTCTAGAGAAGAGCAGAATCTGTGTACCAATCACCTCCGGGGGCCACGGCAAGCAACTAAAAGGCCTTTCCAAAGTATCAGAGTATGGGGGGCCATCTGTAAAACATCCCAACTTTCTATAGCAGATTTCCTTTGCTTGGGAAAAAAAAAAAAAAAAAAAAAAAAAAACCCACAAATTAAGTGTTTGCAGTCCATTTCATCACACATTGTATCTGAACACAACCTGTACTGAGAAATCCACTGAGGAGCCATCAGCCTTTACTACAGGAAAGTTCCCAGCCTTAACTGTTAAACATGTTTTAAGAGTTAAGAGGAATGACAAAAGGTTAGTTCTTGTTTTTGACGACTAGTTTAACGTTAAGACTAATTTTTCACCTCTTAAAACCACTTCTCAGCAGCACTTCAAGAGGACTCAATTTTTCTTATGTGATGGAGCCTCAAACCATTACATGATCATGATACTGCAGCTGCTGACTTTTAATACATTGCCACTTACCTGTCCCGGGGTCCAGCAATGTCAGCAGGGGACGCTCGGTTCTCAGCAGCTGCTGCCGCCATCCTAGGTGAGGGAATCAGGAAGTGAAGCGTTGCGGCTTCACTTCCCGGTTCCCTACTGCGCATGCGCGAGTCGCGCTGCGCGTTCCTAGTGGTCCCCGCTCTCTGCTGGGAGCTGTGTGTTCGCAGCAGACAGCGCGGTCAGGACAGGAAGAGGCATAGACTCCCATGGGAGTCTATGCCGGAAGTGGGTGCAAATACCTGTCTTTGACAGGTATCTGCACCCCCCTCCCCCCTGAAAGGTGCCAAATGTGACACCGGAGGGGGGGGGGTTCCGAAAAGCGGACGTTCCATTTGTGTGGAACTCCGCTTTAAAACGAAGCAGTGCCGTATCGCAAAAAGAGGGCTTGGTCAGGAAGGGGGTAAACCCGTCCAGGGCTGATGTGGTTAACAGAACCCGTCATTTTCCCACTTCTTGATTAGAGTTTGAACACTGCTGATTGGCATTCTCAATTCCTTGGATATCTTTATATCCCTTTCCTGTTTTATACAGTTCAACTACCTTTTCCCGCAGAGTCTTTTGACAATTTTTTCTTTCCCCATGACTCAGAATCCAGAAACGTCAGTGCAGCACTGGATGACAGATGCAAGGGTCTGTTAGGAGTCCAGAAACTCATTGACCTTTACCTATACACACACACTAAATTACAAGCAAACAGATCACAGGTGAGGATGGTTACCTTTTATAGCCATTCAAACCCCTTTGTGTCAACTTGTGTGCATGTTATCAGGCCAAAATCACCAGGGGATATAAACTTTTGATCAGGGTCATTTGGGTAGTTTCTGTTGCGATTGGGATTTAAAAAAGGAGTAAACACAGTTGATAATAAATTACTTCAGCCAAACACTAACCATGAGTGAAAAAAAAAAAAAAAAAGTTTGGGTTATCATTCATATTTTGAAAAATGGCCACAAAATCATAAATTCGGCCAGGGTATGTAAACTTATGAGCACAACTGTATATACTGGAATTTTTTTTTATTTATTTAATATACACCATTAATGGTGGCAATCAGCAACTTATAATGGCACTGAACACAGTGATAATACTCTACGCTGTCATTGTACTAAGGACACTGGCTGGGAAGGGGTTAACATCTAGGGTGATTAAGGGGTTAAATGTGTGCTTAACAAGTGTTCATTTGTGTTGCTTTTTTTAACTAAAGATCTGTTTCTTCTTATCACAGCTTTGCAGGGTGAAGATAGTTCCCTCTGGGCTCTGATTGGACATATAGAAGGAAGTTTATTTGTATCAGAACAGAGTGGTACTGTGGATACAAAAAGACAGTAAGAGTGCCACATCCCAATTGAATTAAGATGCTAAAAACGGAAATGTGATTGGATTGTAATTGAACCATCAATTGCAGCCTCACTGTGCCCATCAAATGCTTCCACTGTGCCGCCCCAGGTATCTCCATGTCCTCGAGGTCTTCAACCGTCCTCTCATATGACTGGATGCCCGATAGGCATCCAATCACAGCGCCTGTCGTTTCAGCCAGTCAGGTGACGGGTAACAGAACCAAGCACCTGATTGTGGAGTGGCGGTTCAGTGTTTAGAAAAGCGAATATTCATTCACTTTTCTAACACAGCTGGGTGAACTGCGAGCTGCACTCGCCGTTTATTTTTTTGACGCCTATTAGAGCCTATGGCTCTAATCAGGTGCTTCAAAAACACCCCCGCCGCTGTAAATCAGGCACCCGGCAAGGGGCTGGGCGCCTGAATAGGGGGTAGAAGCAGGGGCCATTGATAGATTCATGCAATGCACGAATCTATCCAGTTGGTCATAAAGGGGGTGGCTGGAGAGAGGGGGGGGTGGCGTCCGTGCGCAGTACATTTTGGGCGGAAGGTCCGCAGGTAGTGAGATTGCCAACGAAGCGACAGCTACCTGATGCTTCATTTTATTTGTAATAAAAGTGGCCGGGGATTCCATTAATCTACACCAGACCCTTATTCTAGATGAGGGTGTGGTTTAGATGATAGAGAACCAAACACTAGAACTGGTACAGGGTACCCCCCCCCCCACTTCCACCCATTCATACCAGAACCTTCAGATCTGGTATGATTTTTATGGGTGCACACACACAAAACATGCCCCAAATTCTACATCAGATCGTCTGAATTTTAGGGAGGAACCCCAGGCCAAAAAAAAAAAAAAAAAAAAAAAACCACACCTCAGCCATGTGCCCCTAGCATGAGGAGTTACCTTGATGAAACAAGGGCCTGTTCTGCCACAACCCTGGCCGGCTGTATTGGTCTGCAGGCAGGGGCTTATCAAAATCTGGAAGCCCCCTTTAAAATATATATATATATATATATATATATATATATATATAT
This sequence comes from Lithobates septentrionalis, assembly GCA_037952835.1. Taxonomy (NCBI): domain Eukaryota; kingdom Metazoa; phylum Chordata; class Amphibia; order Anura; family Ranidae; genus Lithobates; species Lithobates septentrionalis. The sequence goes on from JBBDGP010003896.1 coordinate 832,722, forward strand.
ATATATATATATATATATATATATATATATATATATATATATATATATATATATATATATATATATATATATATATATATATATATCCTATTGCGGGAGGAGCAGAGATATTACTGGAGGGAAATTTGCATTTGTAACATTTGAAACAGTCTCATACAGTAACACACCTGTTGCAGTGGCTGCGATGAAGAGCACTAGTAATAGCTTGTCAATCATCTGCAAAATTTAAGAAAACATTGGTACTCCATTAAGACTGCATACCAGCACATATACTGTAAGGTCAATGCAAATCAGTATTAAAAAAAAGTACAGTAATTTATGGCACTAGAATAACTGGATATGTTGACCAAGTTAAAAACCAAGAAGTTTATTTAGCTCCAACATATACCGCAGTGCTTTACAGAGAACACTGAACCAGTCACAACAGTCTATTACATTAAGGTTTCCTTCACACTAGCAGCAGTGTTTACTGCCCCCCCCCCCTGAAAAGTGATCCATGGGGAATCACTTTTCAGAAGAAAGTGAAAGGTTTGCAGGCGTTCAGGAGGTGATGCTGCCAAAAACTCAACATCTGCGTTAAAAAAAAACTTTAACAGGAGTTCTCAAAAGCTTGCCTAAACCCCCCGCAAACCTCTTTGTTAAAGCTTGCTGCACAACACCCACACACCCCCATTTAGCTGCAGGCATCATACATCCCGTTGCCAACAAGTGAATAGGGCCCCTCTGCGAGTACCCAACCACCACCACATGCTAGTGTGGGAATCAAGGGGTTAAAGCAGACAATACAACACTTGAAGAGCAATCTGAGCACAGATCACTCTTCGGAGACCAAACACAAGTGTGAACAAGCTCTATTGGTCATCTCTCACCTAAAAATGTGGCAAGCAATACTCCATCACTGGAAGGAACCATCAGGGCTGGTGCAAGGATTTTTAACACCCTAGGCAAAACCTCATTTTGCCCCCCTCCGGCTCCACACCCTTTTCCCTGCTCATGTATACCCCACCTTTTTAATGAAGCACCCATCAAATGCAGCCTCACCAGCACCCATCAATGAATGTTTGCTTGCTTCCATTCAGGAGTTGGGACACAGACATAGTCCACCACCACGCCTCTGACACTATGTGCGAACGGAGCGGCGGATGCTGAGACTTATTTGATTGCTGCAGAGAGAATAGAGTCGAAACACCAGTGGCCGGGCCCCCTAGGCGGCTGCCTAGTGGTAGCACCGGCCCTGGGAACCGTGAAGTACCCCACATACACAGCTGGAAGATGAACCATGGTGAGAAGAAAGGCCAACTACAAAGATCTGAAACACTTTGTGCGCTGCAGTGCATTGCAGAAATGCACTTGTTACATGCATTGTGGTACCATTGATTTAGAATTCCAACACACTAAGGCTCGAATATACACCATGTCTGAAGGCACATTCACATTTCCCCATTCCTGTGCATTGCGGTAATGCATGCAGGGTCACACCTAACGTGTTATGGCAGCCCATCACTTTACTAATGCACAGGAACGGGCCCAGAAGTACACATGCAGCATTTTTTCCACTATACAGGAACATACCATGTTGCTGCAATTATGTTGCCTGTTGGTATTCACCCAGGAAGAACACAATTTACCATCTGCAGCAATACAATTCCAGCTGTACAGGTGAAGTTTTTGGGTACAAGTAAATGCAAGCGATGTATTAAATACCAAATATGAGGACTGTGCCCAATGAAGACTAGCATTGCACATCATGGATCTGCATTGTGTCCATTACATATAGATTTACATTGTATGTATAGGACCACCATATATAACCTCATAGACATCTACACACAGCAAAATCACCAGTCAGACCCAGCAGTGCAAACCTCACCTTGGTGACCCTCAAAACTAACAATTATCTCTTCACCCTCCAAGCAGTTATATCTAAAGGCTCTCCACTGGGTGGAACCAAGCTCAACGAGAACCAGAATTGGCCACAGGTGTGAAGGTTTGCAGCCATACAGCCCAGACACTATGGGGTTGATTTACAATAACTGGAGAGTGCAAAATCTGGTGCAGCTCTGCATAGAAACCAATCAGCTTCCATTTTTTTTTTTGTCAAAGTTTAATTGAACAAGCAGAAGTTAGAAGCTGATTGACTGCCATGTACAGCTACACCAGATTTTGCACTCTCCAGTTTAAGCCCCTGTCCACATCTCTTGCCAAATCTCAGCCTATTGCCGGGAATGGCACTGTCCCAATCGGTACGACTTTGCCAACACTGCGGCACCGCACCGATTTCCAAAAGTAGTTCCTGCACTACTTTTAGCGACTTCGGTGGTGATTTCAATAGGCATCTATGCATGAACAGCTGTCTTTCAAATCACCCCTGAACTTGCACTGAAATGCGAGTTTGAAATCGTGCAAGTTCAGCTAAACTGATTTCAAACCCGCATTCAGTGTGAATAGGGGTGAGCTCGATGTTCAAATCGAACGTAAGTTCGTCTCAAACATCGGGGGTTCGCCGAACAGTGAATATTATGGGGCGTTCGCGGGAAATTCAAGCGCAGCGGAATGCCCCATAATGCACTGCAAGATCGCAGTACATTGCTGTATGATGACTGGCCAAAGCATGCACCTGACCTGCATGCTTTGGCCAATCACAGCGCGCTTTGCTGAGAGAGCCATGATTGGCCAAAGACAGAGTGCCTTTGGCCAATCATGCCTCAGGGGGACTAAGGCTGCTTACATAGTGGCTGTGTATAGTGTGTGGATGGAGATAGTTAACACAGTGTATTGAAATGGTTAAGGGGAACCCTGCGTCAAAATGTAAAAAAGAAATGGCGTGGGTCCCCCCCCCAAAATCCATACCGGGCCTTTAGGCCTTTACCGGGCCTTTAAGGGGAACCCTGTGCCAAAATCGAAAAAAAATGGCATGAATTGAAAAATCCATACCAGGTCCTTATCCAAGCATGCAACCTGGCAGACCGCAGGAAAACGGGGGGGAACGAGAGAGCCCCCCCCCCCCATGAACCATTCCAGGCCACATGCCCTCAACATGGGGAGGGTACTTTGGGGTCCCCCCAATGCACCTTGTCCCCATGTTCCCCACAACCCTTGCCCGGCAGTTGTGGGGGTCTGCGGGCGGAGGGCTTATCGAAATCTGGAAGCCCCCTTTAACAAGAGGGCCCCCAGATCCCGGCCCCCACCTATGTGAATGGTTATGGATCTATTCACCAAAAAAGCGTAAAAACAGTAAAAACCACAGCAGACAGTTTTTGACAATCCCTTTATAAAAAAAAAAAAAAAAAGTGTCCCGCAATGAAATTTGTCAATCACAGCGCTGATGGTCCCAAGTAAAAAAAAAAACAAAAAAAAAACGGAAAAACTCCACCTCGAGCCTTTTTTCATGGTGATAGCTGTTATATAGCCAAGGGCGGGGCCATCCATCCCTTCACACCTGTGGCCAATTCTGGTTCTCATTGAGCTTGGTTCCACCCAGTGGAGAGCCTTTAGATATAACTGCTTGGAGGGTTAGGAGATAATTGTTAGTTTGAGGGTCACCAAGGTGAGGTTTACACTGCTGAGTCTGACTGGTGATTTTGCTACGTGTAGATGTCTATGAGGTTGTACATGGTGGTCCTCCTATGGAGGCGGATTTTTTCCGTTTTTTTTTCTCTGGACCATCGGCGCCATGATTGACGATGGATTTACATCGCGGGACACTTTTATTTTTTTTAATAAAGGAATTGTTAAATACTGTCTGCTGTCCTTTTTACTTGTTTGACACTTTTTGGCGAATGGATACCCATTCACATGGGGGGGGCTGGATCTGGGGGCTTACAGATTCCAATAAGACCCCCGCCCACAGACCCCCACAACCACTGGGCAAGGGTTGTGGGGATGAGGCCCTTGTCCCTATCAACATGGGGATAAGATGCTTTGGGAGGGGACCCGCCATTTTTAAAAAAATGATTTTTTATGTATATTGCTGGGATCTGACAATACATTACAGCCGCGAGCAATTTTAAATGACATTTTTCCTTTAGAAATGTAATTATGCTGTGGGACTGTTATAAACATGGGAAAGATGTGCTACTTTACAGGCAGACTAACGGTGTTTGCAAAAAATTTTTGCCTGTTCGCATTTTCTGCTGCGAGCCGAACCGGGGGGGGGGTGTTCGGCTCATCCCTAGTGGTGAGCCATCTAGTGATGCACCCTAGAATTCTACTCAGGTTATTTGTTTTGGATCGTTTGAAACATTTGTATTACTACCCATGCCCACATTTGGGAGATTTCTCTTTCCTTCTTGCCTATTGCTGGGTTTTGAGCAGGGGGAAAATGCCCCATGGTGCACAGGGATCCATAACCATTTTTCCAGGAGAGGAAGATGGTTTTAAAAAACGTAGTCAATGCCCCAGAATAAACAAAACTGATAAGGAAAATAAACCAATCACCCAACTCTAGGACTTCTCCCAAGCTTCTCCCATCCTTTGGAGCTCCCTACCCCAATCCTTACGACTATCTCCTAATAGATCCATCTTTAATCCATGGAAACCCTTCTCGTTAGAAGACGCTTATCCTGCTTCTAACCAATACAATATTTTTCATTTCTCCATTAGCTCATCCCCTACATTTATTACCTTTTGTATTACTTGACCCTCCCTCTTATGCCCCGTACACACGGTCAGATTTTCCGATGGAAAATGTCCGATCGGAGCGTGTTGTCGGAAATTCCGACCGTGTGTGGGCTCCATCGGACATTTTCCATTGGATTTTCTGACACACAAAGTTGGACAGCAGGAGATAAAATTTTCCGACAACAAAATCCGTTGTCGGAAATTCCGATCGTGTGTACACAAATCCGACGGACAAAGTGCCACGCATGCTCAGAATAAATAAAGAGATGAAAGCTATTGGCCACTGCCCCATTTATAGTCCCGACGTACGTGTTTTACGTCACCGCGTTCAGAACGATCGGATTTTCCGACAACTTTGTGTGACCGTGTGTATGCAAGACAAGTTTGAGCCAACATCCGACGGAAAAAATCCTAGGATTTTGTTGTCGGAATGTCCGAACAAAGTCCGACCGTGTGTACGGGGCATTAGAGTGTAAGCTCTAACGAGCAGGGCCCTCTGATTCCTCTTGTACCAAATTCTATTGTAGCTGTAACATCGGCCTTCATTTTGTAAAGTGATGAGCAAACTGTTGGGGCAATATAAATCCTGAATAATAGATTATCCCTCCAAGACAGCACCATAAACGGTTGTGGGCTGCAAAACATGTTGGAAGTTGGTGTCATTGACAATGAATGGCAAGGCAATGCACTGATGTACTCACTGGAAATGTGTAAATAGAACCATAGTATTTTAAACTCTTTGCACCAGTGCCTCCCAGCCCTTTAAGAGGTTTTAAATGTCAGGGGCGGGGTTTATGATCATGTGACCACCACATCACAGCACTCACATGATCAGCAAGCTCCTGGTCGCAAGAAGCAGTTAGCTGCCAATAACTGTGCCAGGAACGCGCAGGGCACAGCTGTGTCTGCAAATGTGTAGCCGCTCAGTGCCAAGGCCAGGGCCGGACTGGCCTACCGGGATACCGGGAAATCTCCCGGTGGGCCGGCTGACTGGCTGCCCCTAAGGCCGCTGTGAGGGCAGCGGCGCCGGAAAAAAATATGGCTGCGGGGCCGGCCGACATGCAACTGCGCACACGCCAGCTGTTCCAAAGCTAGCCGTGCTCGGGAAAGCCCGTACACGCTCGTCAATTTTCGGAAAGGCGGGCGCATGCACAGTGACACGATGGCGCAGAGTGGCGCCATTTTTAAAAGTAAAGCGCTCAGTGAGGTCTTGTCTGGTGGCGTGTGCCTCTTCCTACGTCCCCCTCGCAGCCTCTGACCTCTTGTCCGCCCCCCCGCAGCCTCTAACCTCCTGTCCGCTCCGCAGCCTCTGACCTCCTGTTCCCCCCCTGCAGCCTCTAAAATTGCCCTCTGCAGCCTCTGACCTCCTGTCCACCCCCCTGCAGCCTCTGACCTCCTGTTTACCCCCCCCCGCAGCCTCTAACCTCGTGTCTTCCCCCCCGCAGCCTCTGACCTCCCCTGTCATCCCCTCCGCAGCCTCTGACCTCCCCTGTTATCCCCTCCGCAGCCTCTGCCCTCCCCTGTCGTCCCCTCCACAGCCTCTGACCTCCCCTGTCATCCCCACCGCAGCCTCTGACCTCCCCTGTCATCCCCTCCGCAGCCTCTGCCCTCCCCTGTCGTCCCCTCCGCAGCCTCTGACCTCCCCTGTCATCCACTCCACAGCCTCTGCCCTCCCCTGTCGTCCCCTCCGCAGCCTCTGACCTCCCCTGTACCATCCACAGCCTCTGACCTCCTGTCGTCCCCTCCGCAGCTGTCAGAGAACTCACAGTTTCCATCTCTGTGCAGTGGTGACTAACGGCCATGCATGGTGTCCCCGACAGATGCGAGCGAGTTCCGGATCGATTGTGCATGCCCGCGCACCTGTACGAACGTGTGCGCGCACCCGCACAGCCATACGAGCGGGTGTACGTTCTCACGCACGCACATCCACGTCCACCAATCCCCGCATTCAGCGCCATATATAAACAAAGTCTTTGCCTGACACTAGTGCTGGATCGTCTTCAGCTAGTTCCTAAGTTCTTGATTCCTGTGTGACCTGTTACCTTGCTCCTGACTACCCGGCTTCCTTGACTTCTCTTCTGGAATTCCCTTGTCTGTCACCTGCCTCTGCTGATCATACCGACCATAGGTGTGTGCAGCCTATCGCATTAGGGTGTGCACCAAATCTCAAACGCACATGCGAGTGTGTGTGTACGTATGTATGTATGTATATATGCACACACATATACACTGTAAATATTCTTATCAATAAATATGAGCAAACGTTTTATAATGTAAGAAAGGTCTTCCCCATCTCCCTGCCGGCACAGTGAAATAAAGTGCAAAATGTGGAGGGTAAGAGAGTGGGCACTATGTACATGAAAGGAGTATGGGAGGTATGAGTGGGAGGTATGAGAGTGAGCAGTATGTACAGGAGAGGAGTGTGGGAGGTATGAGAGTGAGCAGTATGTACAGGAGAGGAGTGTGGGAGGTATGACAATGGGCACTATGTACAGGAGAGCAGTGTGGGAGGTATGAGAGTGAGCAGTATGTACAGGAGAGGAGTGTGGGGGGGTATGAGAGTGAGCAGTATGTACAGGAGAGGAGTGTGGGAGGTATGAGAGTGTGCAGTATGTACAGGAGATGAGTGTGGGAGGTGTGACAATGGGCACTATGTACAGGAGAGGAGTGTGGGGGGGTATGACAATGGGCACTATGTACAGGAGAGGAGTGGGGGGGTATGAGAGTGAGCAGTATGTACAGGAGAGGAGTGTGGGGGGTATGAGAGTGAGCAGTATGTACAGGAGAGGAGTGTGGGAGGTATGAGAGTGAGCAGTATGTACAGGAGATGAGTGTGGGAGGTGTGACATTGGGCACTATGTACAGGAGAGGAGTGTGAGGGGTATGACAATGGGCACTATGTACAGGAGAGGAGTGTGGAGGGTATGAGAGTGAGCAGTATGTACAGGAGAGGAGTGTGGAGGGTATGAGAGTGAGCAGTATGTACAGGAGAGGAGTGTGGGGGGTATGAGAGTGAGCAGTATGTACAGGAGAGGAGTGTGGGAAGTATGACAATGGGCACTATGTACAGGAGAGGAGTGTGGGGGGGGGGGGGGGGGTATGAGAGTGAGCAGTATGTACAGGAGAGAAATGTGGGAGGTATGGGAGTGAGCAGTATGTACAGGAGAGGCGTGTGGGAGGTATGACAATGGGCACTACAGTATGTACAGGAGAGGAGTGTGGGGGGTATGACAGTGGGTACTATGTACAGGAGAGGAGTGTGGGGGGTATGAGAGTGAGCAGTATGTACAGGAGAGGAGTGTGGGGGTATGAGAGTGAGCAGTATGTACAGGAGAGGAGTGTGGAGGATATGACAATAGGCACTATGTACAGGAGAGGAGTGTGCAGGGTATGACAGTGGGCACTATGCTCAGGAGAGGAGTGTGGGGGGTATGAGAGTGAGCAGTATGTACAGGAGAGGAGTGTGGGGGGTATGAGAGTGAGCAGTATGTACAGGAGAGGAGTGTGGGGGGTATGAGAGAGCAGTATGTACAGGGGAGGAGTGTGGGAGGTATGAGAGTGAGCAGTATGTACAGGAGAGGAGTGTGGGAGGTATGAGAGTGAGCAGTATGTACAGGAGAGGAGTGTGCGGGGGGTATGAGAGTGAGCAGTATGTACAGGAGAGGAGTGTGGGAGGTATGACAGTGGGGAGTATGTACAGGAGAGGAGTGTGGGAGGTATGAGAGTGAGCAGTATGTACAGGAGAGGAATGTGGGAGGTATGAGAGTGAGCAGTATGTACAGGAGAGGAGTGTGGGAGGTATGACAATGGGCACTATGTACAGGAGAGCAGTGTGGGAGGTATGAGAGTGAGCAGTATGTACAGGAGAGGAGTGTGGGGGGGTATGAGAGTGAGCAGTATGTATAGGAGAGGAGTGTGGGAGGTATGAGAGTGTGCAGTATGTACAGGAGATGAGTGTGGGAGGTGTGACAATGGGCACTATGTACAGGAGAGGAGTGTGGGGGGTATGACAATGGGCACTATGTACAGGAGAGGAGTGGGGGGGTATGAGAGTGAGCAGTATGTACAGGAGAGGAGTGTGGGGGGTATGAGAGTGAGCAGTATGTACAGGAGAGGAGTGTGGGAGGTATGAGAGTGAGCAGTATGTACAGGAGATGAGTGTGGGAGGTGTGACATTGGGCACTATGTACAGGAGAGGAGTGTGAGGGGTATGACAATGGGCACTATGTACAGGAGAGGAGTGTGGAGGGTATGAGAGTGAGCAGTATGTACAGGAGAGGAGTGTGGGGGGTATGAGAGTGAGCAGTATGTACAGGAGAGGAGTGTGGGAAGTATGACAATGGGCACTATGTACAGGAGAGGAGTGTGGGGGGTATGACAGTGGGCACTATGTACAGGAGAGGAGTGTGGGGGGGGGTATGAGAGTGAGCAGTATGTACAGGAGAGAAATGTGGGAGGTATGGGAGTGAGCAGTATGTACAGGAGAGGCGTGTGGGAGGTATGACAATGGGCACTACAGTATGTACAGGAGAGGAGTGTGGGGGGTATGACAGTGGGTACTATGTACAGGAGAGGAGTGTGGGGGGTATGAGAGTGAGCAGTATGTACAGGAGAGGAGTGTGGGGGTATGAGAGTGAGCAGTATGTACAGGAGAGGAGTGTGGAGGATATGACAATAGGCACTATGTACAGGAGAGGAGTGTGCAGGGTATGACAGTGGGCACTATGCTCAGGAGAGGAGTGTGGGGGGTATGAGAGTGAGCAGTATGTACAGGAGAGGAGTGTGGGGGGTATGAGAGTGAGCAGTATGTACAGGAGAGGAGTGTGGGGGGTATGAGAGAGCAGTATGTACAGGGGAGGAGTGTGGGAGGTATGAGAGTGAGCAGTATGTACAAGAGAGGAGTGTGGAAGGTATGAGAGTGAGCAGTATGTACAGGAGAGGAGTGTGGGGGGGGGGGTTATGAGAGTGAGCAGTATGTACAGGAGAGGAGTGTGGGAGGTATGACAGTGGGGAGTATGTACAGGAGAGGAGTGTGGGAGGTATGAGAGTGAGCAGTATGTACAGGAGAGGAATGTGGGAGGTATGAGAGTGAGCAGTATGTACAGGAGAGGAATGTGGGAGGTATGAGAGTGAGCAGTATGTACGAGGAGTGTGGGAGGTATGAGAGTGAAAGCACTCTGTGTATGTGGTTTCCAGATCATGCGAAGTTAATTTATAACCATTCAATTTAACCCTGTATTGATCCAAACTCTGTAAAATCCAAAGTGTAAATTCACCGTAAAAAAAACGAAACACTCTAAGGCTAAGTTCACATCTATGCGTGTGGGTAATGCATGCAAAATTGCATGCCTTCCCAACATGCAAAGAAATGTGCTGCTCTTATCCAGATGTGCAGCAGTGCCATTATTTGTTATTGGCACCTCCATGCATCTGCAAACATGTGGACCAAACTACAGGGTGCCGCACACTTTTGGAAAAGATTCAGGACTTCTTTTCCACGATGCTTGTGCGTAGGGCACCCATTGAAATTAATGGGCTGCCCTACACGTAATGCATGAAAACCATGCCTGTGCGTGCGTAAAAAAAGCCTAAACGAGCCTAATTCTCAATTTAAAAAAATCATTATTCTCTAAATAATCAGTGTTCATACAATTGCACTACCGTGTAAATAACTGTGAACACTGTGCTCTGCTCTGTTTATTGAGGACAGGTAACTTGTATATAGAGTGTTTCGTTTATGTGGGGAAATTACATGTTGTACAGAGTTTGGAGAACACAAGGTTAAATTGAATGGTTATAAACTTTCTTTAGATTATCTGAACATACACAGAGTGTGGGGGTTGTTTATATAGTGATAAGTGCCAGTGTTCAAGATATCTGTTAGGTGTGAGCAGGGCTGAAGACTCAGCTGACTCCCCCATACACACACTCTGTTCTTCCAATCCTCCTATTAGCTTAATCTTTCTCATCACACTGCAAACAAATCCTCCTGAATAGTTCTGAATAGTTCTGATGTGAAACTGCCAGCTTACCTCTCCAAATTGACTTTTCTTAGAACATGAGCTCAGCTCACCCCCTTCCCTGCACAGTGTCAGCAGCACCTGGCAGTAGCAGTGCCCCACCTGCAGGTTCTCTGGGCAGACGGCACTGGAGATGGGGGGAGGATCTAAGTGAATGAGGGCACAGATTGAACATACATAAGACTTGGGGGAGATAGAAAAAATTAGATTGGAAGCTTCTAAATGCAATCACTACCTGGATTCAGGAGGCTGCAGCCACTCGTCTGCCGCTCTCAGGCTCTGCTAGTCCGCTGCTTACAGGGAGAGAGAAGCTGGAGGGGGGGGGGGGGGGCGGAGTGTAGATATAGATCACTCCGCCGGCTACTGTGAGGACCTGCAGCCGGAACTATAGAAGCTGCATCGGAAAATGCGGCTGGCTTACTCCACAGCTGAGGTCCTAGTTCTCTGCTCAATCACCTCCCACTCGCAGCACAGCTGTTTTTACTGGCCGCAGTGGTGGTGACTGAAGTTACACAGGGACAGGACAGATGTTGCAGGCATTTAGCACTGACAAAACTTGTTGAAACACAGACAGGGCTGAATGATTAGGGTGTGCCTGGGCACACTCGGCACACCCCGTGGGCACGCCTATGATACCGACCCTGGCTTGGACTCTCTACTACGGCTCTGCCTCCTGACTTTGTACCTCGCTGCCTGCCCGTTGCCGACCTCTGCCTGACCTTGACCACAAACTTGCCTTCTGTTTTGGATACCTCGCTGCCAGCCAGTTGCCAACCTTTGCCTGTCCTGACGTTGCAGTTGTTCTTGAATCCACCCCTACCTGCCCGGCTACTACTAAACAGTTCTGGTGATCAGTCTTCCCATCTTCTCCTGGAGGATCCTGAATCTCCTAGTTCCAGTTTTCCAGTCGCAGGCACTTACATCCTTCCGTGCCCCGGCACTCCCTGTCCTAACTACCAGGGGTGTCAGGACCGGAACAGTGAGAGAGGCCTCCCTCAGCATTCAGACTCCGCTGTAAAGTACATGACAGTACGATCCAGCCAAGATGGAATCTGAAAGGGGGACCTCACCTCTAGACGCTCTGTGCCAACAGATTTCGGCCCTTACCCAGGCAGTCCAGGGCCTACAAGATGGCTACCGGCAACTCGAGCAAAGAGTGGAGTCATTGTCTCCAAATCCCTCAACTCACCAGGCGGCTACAGCACCTCGGCCTCCCGGCCCAGCGACCTCAGCATCAGCACCTGCAATAATGGTGCCACCCCCAGAGCCTCGAGTCCCCACTCCAGAGAGGTTTTCGGGAGATCGCAGCAAGTTCCGTGCCTTTAAAAATGCCTGCCAGCTATACTTCCTGCTACAGCCCCATACCTTCTCTTTGGAGAGCACCAAGGTGGGGTTCATCGTCTCACTAATCCAGGGTGAACCCCAAACCTGGGCTCACCGCTTACTGGAGCAAGCCAGTCCACTATTAGATACTATGGACTCTTTCTTGAACGAAATGGCCAAATTGTATGACGACCCTCAACGTGCTACCACCGCTGAGGCCAGTCTTCATGCCCTCCAGCAAGGACGTAGGCCAGTGGAAGATTACGTAACAGACTTTAGGCGATGGAGTGCCGACACTCAGTGGAACAACGCCGCCCTCCGCTATCAGTTCCGCATGGGACTCTCTGAGGCACTGAAAGATGAGTTGGCCTGTGTTGGACTTCCAGACTCTTTGGAGGACCTGATCCAATTGTCCATCCAGATAGACCGTCGTCTAAGAGAACAGAGATCTGAAAGAACCAGTCAGATGCGGCCCATGTGGATGTTGCCCAAAGTTCCTAGCAACCCTCCTAAGTCCGCCTCCCATGTACCTGCTGCCACCTCCGAAGCTCCGGAGCCAATGCAGATAGGACTGCTCCGTTCACCATTGCCAAGAAAAACAGCGTCGACGCCAGAACAACCTCTGCCTCTATTGTGGGGAAGCTGGCCACTACGCAAATATGTGCCCAAATAAGACCCGTAAGTTTAACTCTCTGCCTCATGAACCTAGTGCACTACCTGTAACAAGATCTGCTCACATTGCTGTCCCTGTTTCCTTGCAGCTTCCAGAAGGAACACTCCGGGTCCGGGCCATAATTGACTCTGGCACCTGCAGCTGCTTCGTAGATCGTGCTTTTGCCCTGCAACATAACATCCCGTTAACACCCAAGCAACAACAACTCTCCATATGGCTAGCAGATGGGTCAAATATTAAATCCGGGCCTATTACTCATGAAACCCAACCACTGCCCGCCAGCATATTACCCAACCATCAGGAACTACTGTGCCTGGACGTCATCTCATCCCCATTATTTCCAATTATTCTGGGAATGCTGTGGCTGCAAGCCTATAATCTTCAAATCAATTGGATTACGGGTGAAGTAGTGTTCCAGTCCAGCTATTGTCTCCAGAACTGCCTTAAGGTCCTCCACCATGTAACCCCAGTCATCAGCTGTCTAAAATCTACGTCAGAATCCAAGAACTGGTTCCATCTGTGTACCATAGTTTCCTGGATGTGTTTGACAAACAGAAAGCAGACACTCTTCCACCCCACCGGGTTTATGATTGCCCAATTGAACTGTTACCGGGGGCAGAAATTCCGTTTGGAAGAATCTTTCCTCTGTCGGAACCCGAACTCTTGGTCCTTAAGGAGTACATTGACGAAAACCTGAAATAAGGTTTCATCCGACACTCCTCTTCTCCAGCCGGTGCTGGAATATTCTTCGTCGAGAAGAAAGATCATTCCCTCCGCCCATGTGTGGACTACAGAGACTTAAATAAAATAACAATTAAGAATCGCTATCCTCTCCCATTGATCCCAGAACTGTTTCAGAGACTTCGCTCGGCCTGGATATTCAGAAAGCTGGATTTGCGAGGTGCCTATAATTTGATTCAAATCCGTAAGGGGGATGAGTGGAAGACAGCTTTCCGGACACGCTTCGGACACTTCGAGTACCTAGTTATGCCATTTGGACTCTAATGCACCAGCTACCTTCCAACATTTTGTGAACAACTTTTTTAGAGACTTTCTGGACTAATTCGTAATTGTCTACTTGGATGATATCCTGATATTCTCAAACTCCCTAGAAACACATCGTGACCATGTGAGACAAGTTCTGCAGAGGTTGAGACAAAACGGACTTTTCGCCAAAGCCGAGAAATGTGAGTTTGAACGCCAGACCATTCACTTTCTTTGCTTGGTAATATCAACTGGGGGTGTGGCAAGGGATCCTCAGAAGGTCTCAGCCATCATGTCCTGGCCACCCCAACTGATAAAAAAGGAGTGCAACGTTTTATTGGATTCTCTAACTTTTACAGAACATTTATAAAAAATTTCTCCAGTATTATAGCACCCATCACACACCTCACAAGGAAGCAAAACCGTTTTCAATGGACCACAGCAGCCCAAGCTGCGTTTGACAAATTAAAAGAACTATTTACCTTTGCCCCGGTGTTGAAACACCCTGATCCTGCCTTGCCTTGTACCTTGGAAGTGGATGCATCAGAGAGCGCTGTGGGGACCATCCTGTCCCAACGCCAAGGGCCCAAATGCTTAATGCACCCTGTGGCTTTCTCTTCCAAGAAATTAGGTGCATCCGAGAGAAATTATGACGTTGGGGACCGAGAGCTCTTGGCGATAAAAGCAGCCTTGGAAGAATGGCGGTATCTCCTAGAGGGAGCAGCACTTGATCTTCACAGTTCATAAAAACCTCGAGTATCTCAGGACTGCCAAGCGTCTCAGACCCAGACAGGCAAGATGATCTCTATTCTTTTCCAGTTTCAATTTTCACCTTACCTACCGGTCAGGGTCTAAAAACATCAAACCCAATGCTCTATCCCGCATGTTCACGGAGGCTGAGGTTTCTTCACAACCAGATACGATCCTGCAAGCTGGAAATTTCTTACTAACCCAATCTAGTGTTATATCACAAATCCGTCAGGCATCTTTAGGGACATTGATTCCCCCAGGAACTAACCTCCAGGAAAAAGACGGGCTCTTCTGGCAAGGAAATAAGATTTTTGTCCCTTTAAGATCTACGTACCACCATTCTACAGGTCTGTCATGACTATCCCTTAGCCGGCCACTTCGGGGGTCACAAGACCGTGGACCTAATTCAAAGGCATTTTTGGTGGCCCAACCTTGCAAAGGACTGTAGGAATTATGTAAACTCTTGCTTGACCTGCCTTAGGAATAAGAGTAGCAAGAATAAAGCATGGGGACTATTGAGACCACTGCCCATCCCTGAAAGACCTTGGGATAAAATTGCAATGGACTTCATTGTCGAGGTTCCCCCTTCTGAGGGATTTTCATCTGTCTTCGTGGTAGTTGACCGTTTTTCCAAAATGGCACATTTTATTCCCATGAAAGGGACTACGTCGGCAACCGAAACTGCCAGAATTTTTATTAAGGAAATTGTTAGACTCCACGGAATTAACAGTGACATCATTTCGGATCGTGGAGTACACTTCACATCTAAATTTTCTAAATAAGTCATTGTGTGAGGCACTAGGCATCAAACTGAGCTTTTCTTCAGCATATCACCCCCAGACCAATGGGCAGACTGAACGCACTAACCAAACGTTGGAACAGTACCTACGTTGCTTCTCTTCTTTTTCTCAGGAAGATTGGGCCTCATTGCTGCCCTTGGTGGAATTCGCATTCAACAATACTACGCACTCTACCACAAACCAGTCACCATTCTTCTCCAACTACGGGTTTCATCCCTCCTTTTTGCCAGTACTCGTACCAGATTCTCCTGTACTCGCTGTCCAGGACAGACTCAATTTCTTTGCCGCAAACAATCAGTTGCTTAAAGAAACTATCTCTAAGGCGCAGGAAGATAATAAAAAATTCTTCGACAAGAAAAGAAGGGGAGAGTTGGATTTAAAGGTTGGTGATCGTGTGTGGCTGGCTACTAAAAACCTGAAATTGGCATGCCCTTCTAAGAAACTGGGTCCCAGATACTTAGGGCCCTTCCCAGTCAAGAAGAAAATCAATTCAGTCGCCTATGAACTGGAACTCCCAAATTCATTCAGGATCCACCCTGTTTTCCATGCTTCACTTCTCAAGGTCGATGTGCCAAATTCCTTTCCGGATCGGGAGGTAGGACCCCCTGAGGCTATAGTTGTGAATGGGGAAGAAGAATTTGAGATTGAAGCCATTTTGGACTATAGGAAAAGACAAGGGCAGAATCAATATTTGATCAAATGAAGAGGCTTTGGCCCAGAAGAGAATTCTTGGGAACCCGAAACAAATCTTCATGCCCAGAGGCTCATACGGGCTTTTCATCGCTCCCGCCCAGAGGGTTCGGTTTCAAGAGGCATCCGGAGGCTGCCCTTAAGAAGGGGCAATGTCAGAGAACTCACAGTTTCTGTCTCCGTGCAGTGGTGACTAACGGCCATGCGCGGTGTCCCCGACAGATGCGAGCGAGTTCCGGATCGAACGTGCACGCCCGCGCACCCGTACAGCCATACGAGCGGGTGTACGTTCTCACGCACGCACGTCCACGTCCACCAATCCATATATAAACAAAGTCTTTGCCTGACACTAGTGCTGGATCGTCTTCAGCTAGTTACTAAGTTCTTGATTCCTGTGTGACCTGTTACCTTGCTCCTGACTACCCGGCTTCCTTGACTTCTCTTCTGGAATTCCCTTGTCTGTCACCTGCCTCTGCTGATCATACCGACCCTGGCTTGGACTCTCTACTACGGCTCTGCCTCCTGACTTTGTACCTCGCTGCCTGCCCATTGCCGACCTCTGCCTGACCTTGACCACGAACTTGCCTTCTGTTTTGGATACCTCACTGCCAGCCAGTTGCCAACCTTTGCCTGTCCTGACGTTGCACTTGTTCTTGAATCCACACCTATCTGCCCGTCTACTACTAAACAGTTCTGGTGATCAGTCTTCCCATCTTCTCCTGGAGGATCCTGAATCTCCTAGTTCCAGTTTTCCAGCCGCAGGCACCTGCACCCTTCCGTGCCCCGGCACTCCCTGTCCTCACTACCAGGGGTGTCAGGACCGGAACCGTGAGAGAGGCCTCCCTCAGCATTCAGACTCCGCTGTAAGGTACGTGACAGCAGCCTCTGACCTCCACTGTCGTCCCCTCCAGAGTCTCTGACCTCCCCTGTTATTCCCTCCGCAGCCTCTGACCACCCCTGTCATCCCCTCCGCAGCCTCTGACCTCCCCTGTCATCCCCTCCGCAGCCTTTGACCTCCCCTGTCATCCCCTCTGCAACCTCTGACCTCGCCTGTCATCCCCTCCGCAGCCTCTGACCTCCTGTCGTCCCCTCTGCAGCCTCTGACCTCCCCTGTTGTCCCCTCCGCAGCCTCTGACCTACCCTGTCGTCCCCTCCGCAGCCTCTGACCTCCCCTGTTGTCCCCTCCGCAGCCTCTGACCTCCCCTGTCGTCCCCTCCGCAGCCTCTGACCTCCCCTGTCGTCCCCTCCGCAGCCTCTGACCTCCCCTGTCGTCCCCTCCGCAGCCTTTGACCTCCCCTGTACCATCTGCAGCCTCTGACCTCCCCTGTACCATCCACAGCCTCTGACCTCCCCTGTACCATCCGCAGCCTCTGACCATCTCTTGTCTTATATCATGTCTGCAGTCTGGAGAGGAGTCAAGAGTGGGAGTGCCGCAGGGATGGGGGTCATGGGAGAAGTCAGACATGTATGGACTGTGGAGAGGAAACTATGGAATAAAACCAGAGCCACCAAGCTGGAGCCGACTGACTGAGCCCTGCATGGTGCACCTGAGAGGAGGTCAGTGACAGCGCTGCTAGGTCAGCCTGAGAGGGGGGGGGTCAATACAATATTGTAAGGGGGCACTAATATAAAGGTTTCTCCTTTATATCAGTAAAACCCCTTACCTTAGTGTTTTCTTTCTGCGGAAGTTGGTCTCTGTTCACCAGAGTCCTCCCCACATTCCCAGAGTTCCCCTTTACATCATAGTCTGCAGAATTCCACCTTACAGTGCAAGGGGGAACTCTGATGTAAAGGGCAATGCTGCAGACCCCGATGTAAGTGAGAACTCTGATGTAAAGGGGAATGCAGTGGACTCTGATATAAGTGGGGTCTCTGGTCTCCAGTGCCCCCCCTTTTATATCAGAGTTCCTGCTTAGATCATGATCTGCAATGTTCCCCTTTATGTCAGAGTTTCCTTGAACTATAAAGCGGAGTCCTCCTGATATATGGGGGTACTCTGTGCTGGGTTATATTAATCTGCCATTTTAGGCACCTTTTTTTTGCAGTGTCAGTAAAAAATGTGCCAGTAAATGCCATGATTGTTGCCAGTAAAAAATTAGTGTTGTTTGTAAATGCCATGTCTCTCTTATCTATATATAATACACTCTTCAAATGTGCTTTAAAATAGATGGTTTTCCCTTTTGTGAACAAGAAAATAATGATGTTATGTTGTTGGGCTGGAATAATAATGCTATGGGGCTGGTATGAAATTATTTCCAGGACTGGTTTTTATTCCCAGTCCGGCCCTGGCCAAGGCCCACCCGCCAAGAGGCCATATATTTGCATGCAGTCAGCAACTAGGTGGTTATAGTTTTCTCCCCAAGAGGGAGATCCTTCTTGTTCACTCAGACAGAACAGGCAGATAAATCACTGGAGAAAAGCATTTAAAAATCTCTGAAAGAAAAAAAAATGCAAAAGGGTGCCAGACAGAGGCTCTAACCTTTCACTCATTTAGTCCAAACTAATTTTTTTGGATCGCTTTCCAACTCAGTGTCTGGAATATTGCTCTAACACAGGGGTAATAACCTCACTATTGTGCATATAATATTGGTCAGCTGACAGCATAAAAAGGTATTTTAGGCCATGGTATACTTACAACCTGATGTTACAGCTTAAGGGAAGGTTATTTTTGTTGCAGCATTACAGAGCACAAAACCAGCTCCATAAAGCTATGGTCTGACCAGTTTAGTGTGAAGGAACTCAACCCTACTGAACACTGCTGGGATGACTTGGAATGGAGATTGTACAGTATGTCTTCTTGGCCAACATCAATACCTGAACTCCTAAAATTGGCACAACTTTCCACAGATTCCTAGAAAGGCTGCCCTCAAAATTTGAGTTAGAGTGGAATCTATTTTTTACAAAAGAGAAGGGGCAACTCCATATTAATAACCATGGTTTGGAATGGGATGTCCAACAAGCTCATATAGATGCTAAGGTGCCAGACTTTTGGCAAAATCAATAAGATAAATCAACACCAGAGATGTGCAATATCTTTAGCTGCAGTCACCTGTGATCACCTAAAGTGTATGAATGATGGTTTGATAGCACGGTCACAATTTAATTATTGCACAAAGAGCTAATGCTACATCAAAAGTGCTAGAGCAAAAAAAAAAAAAATCAATAAATAAATCAATATCACATTATTCTTGTAATAAAAAGTAAAAACTAGAATTCATAAAGTCCAAAAAGGTGTCAATTGTTTATGAACAATTTGTGTATTAATACATCTGGACACTAATAATGACACCTTTAATGGACTTCTATTTTTACGACAAGATAGATATATTGTTTTACTGAATTTTTGCACTAGCACTCTTGATACAGCATTAGCACTTTGATAGCACAACAACAGACTTTTGGCTGTATAACGTAGATGCAAATTGACTTCCTGCAAGTCAAGTTTGGCCCCATCACTCCCGTCTTCTGTGCCTCCTATTGGTGAGGCATACATCACTGAGAATAAAAAAAGGGTGTATTGGAAGATAAGAGGTATGGATCCAAGGAAATCCTGGAGTCTTAAAATGTATATACAGTATCTCACAAAAGTGAATACACCCCATTTTTGTAAATATTTTATTCTATCTTTTCATGTGACAACACTGAAGCAATGCCACTTTGCTACAATGTAAAGTAGTGAGTTTACAGCTTGTATAACAGTGTAAATTTGCTGTCCCCTCAAAATAACTCAACACGCAGCCATTAATGTCTAAACCGCTAGCAACAAAAGTGAGTACACCCCTAAGTGAAAATGTCCAAATTGGGACCAATTAGCTATTTTCCCTCCCCGGTGTTATGTGACTCGTTAGTGTTACAAGGTCTCAGGTGTGAATGGAGAGCAGGTGTGTTAAATTTGGTGTTATCGCTCTCACTCTCTCATACTGGTCACTGGAAGTTCGACATAGCACCTCATGGCACAGAACTCTCTGAGGATCTGAAAAAATGAATTGTCGCTCTACATAAAGATAGCCTAGGCTATAAGAAGATTGCCAAGACCCTGAAACTGAGCTGCAGCACGGTGGCCAAGACCATACAGCGGTTTAACAGGACAGGTTCCACTCAGAACAGGCCTCGCCATGGTCGACCAAAGAAGTTGAGTGCACGTGTTCAGCATCATATACAGAGGTTGTCTTTGGGAAATAGACGTATGAGTGCTGCCAGCATTGTTGCAGAGGTTGAAGAGTGGGGGGGGGTCAGCCTGTCAGTGCTCAGACCATATGCCGCACACTGCATCACATTGGTCTGCATGGCTGTAGTCCCAGAAGGAAGCCTCTTCTAAAGATAATGCTCAAGAAAGCCCGCAAATAGTTTGCTTAAAGACAAGCAGACTAAGGACATGGATTACTGGAACCATGCCATGTGATCTGATGAGACCAAGATAAACTTATTTGGTTCAGATGGTGTCAAGCTTGTGTGGTGGCAACCAGGTGAGGAGTACAAAGACAAGTGTGTCTTGCCTACAGTCAAGCATGGTGGTGGGAGTGTCATGGTCTGGGGGCTGCAGGAGTCCTCCCGGCACTGGGGAGCTACAGTTCATTGAGGGAACCATGAATGTCAACATGTACTGTGACATACTGACGCAGAGCATCATCCCCTCCCTTCGGAGACTGGGCTGCAGGGCAGTATTTCAACATGATAACGACCCCAGACACACCTGTAACAGGACAGAGCATTGAGGAACAAATAACTGGCCAATTGGGCTTATGTGGCCCTTTGCTCAACTCTAACTAGCCCTTGGGGCACCATTCCTCCCACTGAAATCCAACAATTAATGTCACTTTCTCCACACTAATGCCCTGTACACACGATCAGACATTGATCGGACATTCCGACAACAAAATCCATGGATTTTTTCAGACGGATTTTGGCTCAAACTTGTTTTGCATACACACGGTTGCACAAAGTTGTCGGAATTTCCGATCGCCAAGAACGTGGTCACGTACACAATGTACGATGAGGCTATAAAAGGGCAGTTCAGAACCAAGCGCTCCTTTGGGCTCCTTTTGCTAATCTCGTGTTAGTAAAAGTTTGGTGAGAGACGATTCGCACTTTTTCAGACTCGTGGCTTTCAGATCGTTTTCTGCTGTTCAGTTTGTGCTTGTGGGTTTGTATCTGGTCTTCAGTGCCTGCAGTGAGTACAATTGACTTGTCATTGTGTTCGTGTTCGTTCGTTACTGATTTTCAGGTCGCTCTTCACAGGCCTTGCTGTTCTTCAGTGCGTTCTGTTACTTCGTTCTGAGCAGCCGACCGTTTTCTAGCCATGTTGCGTATACGTACTCCTCGTAGAGTTCGTGCTGTGCGGGGGCTTGGTGTTGGGGTCCTTACCTTGACACAAGCCCAGTCCATGAGCAGGGTGGGGAGGAGTTCATGGACCAAGAATTGGTTGCTCCAGCGTGACCAGTTCTGTCACATGCCTTTGCTCTGTGAGATCCGTAGGAATCATCCTGACGATTTCAGCAACTTTCTCCGGAAGACGGACCCCGTATTTCACCATTTGTTGGCTTTGCTGACCCCCTATATCAGCAGACAGGATACTTGCATGAGGCAAGCCATCACTCTGGAGCAGAGACTCGTCGCCACCCTGCTGTACTTGGCGATGGGGAGAAGCCTGCAGGACCTTAAGTTCTCGACAGGCATCTCCCCCAGGCTCTGGGGATCATTATCCCAGAGACCTGTTCTGCCATCATCCAGGTCCTGCAGAAGGACTATATTAAGGTAAGATTTATCCGTTAATATCACATTTTATTGTATATAATGTTTGATAATGTATTGTATTTCTTTCCTCATTCCCTAATTACCATGATTGTAATATGCTGTGAATGTCCCCTTTGTCCTCATGCATGCTGGATTTTTAAGTTGTTTTTTTTTGTCCTTCATAAATATTTGCCTTCACTTACCTCCCCAGTATGCTTTCCTGGGCCTATATTCACCTCATGTAGTCACTTAAAAATGTATTTTGTCAGCTCCATAGTAGTGCTTTACCCTAAACACCCCCTAAAATGTGTAAAATTGTGATTTGTGCTTTAAATTCAGACAGAGTGCCAGAGGCTTTTTTTTTGGTGTCCCAAAATCATTTGGAACCCTCCCTCCCCTCAACTGCTAACTCAGCTGATAACAATCCTCTGTCTGCTGACTTTGTCAAACCCATACACACTATAACCACCTCTTTTGTGGTCAGATTTATGGATGAATTCACCAAAGCATGTAGTGCAAGGGCCTGCCTGAATACTTTCAAATGGTACTGTTTAAAGTTTTTGTATCCTATTATTATCTTGATAGGTAGTAGCAGAATGTAAAAATGTGCTAAAATGTGTACAGTGTGTATTTATCTCTTTGTATTATGTGACTTCCTACCTTTCCAGTGGGCTGCCAATAGTGTAAAGTAAGGAGGGGCTGGCTAAAGTAATACACATTATTTAGGCATTCATCTCTCAATGAAGTGGAGAGGGTTACCTGTCCAAAACATCCCCCCCATAAAATTTTACAAATGGCCCATGAGAGGGGGCGGGGGAATCTGATAGGTGGACCTTATACCTTTGTCTTTAAATACTCCCTAAAATAAATGTTATACTGATGTTGGCCAAGAATGTTTGTGTCTAATCTGCTTTCCATGTTTATGTGCAAAATGATTAATTTATTTTTCTTGTTTGACTCCACAGTTTCCTTCCAACCCACAGGAATGGCAGACTGTGGCCTCCCACTTTGCCCAGCGGTGGGACTTTCCTAACTGCGGAGGGGCAATTGATGAGAAACACGTCCACATCGTCCCACCACCCAACTCGGGGTCATACTATTTGTGATGTTGGCGGTGGTGTCGGCTACTTATGAGTTCCTGTATGTGGATGTGGGGAAGAATGGCCGGATGTCAGATGGTGGAGTCATTGCCCAGATGGAGTTCTACAGGCGTCTCCAGAATGGCAGCTTGGACTTGCTACCTCCAGAAGACAATGTGGAAGGACTCCCATTCGTCTTCGTTGCAGATGAAGCATTTGTGCTGGGGGACCAACTTATGGGGCCATTCCCGATGAGGACCCTCACCCCGGACCAGAGGGTTTTTAATTACCGGCTGGCCAAAGCCAGAAGAGTGGTGGAGAACACATTTGGAATCATGGCCAGCCGGTTCCGCCTATTTCTTACACCCATACACATGGCGGAGTATTGTGCATTTTCAAAATGTTGCTTTTCTCCAATATGTCCAAAATCTGAAAAATGTTTTGATTCCAAAAACCAAAAAAAGTAAGGGATTTGGAGGTGTTTTAAACTCTCCCTAAAACATCTATGATGTTCTTCATTTTGGTTTTAACATCATTGATGTTTTTCTGGATGTTTTCCAAGTCCCTATTACACCCCATGATCTCCCTGATCAGGATCTGGGCACTCTCACTGGTGAAATGTCCTTCATCCACAACATCACGATCACCTAAAAATATAAAAACACACCATGTATTATAAATATGCAGGCATCCATCTCTTACCTGAGCCTGTGGTCGCAGACACTCACCTGTTGTGACTATTTCCACCATGTCTCCCTCCTCCTCCTCCTGTTGACTTTGGTGGATTTCCACTTCTTCATGAGGTGGGGGGTCTGTGGTCTCCTCAGATGAGTGGTGTCCTCTGAGTCTTTTCTCCCCTATGTCCAAAAAAAATTGGTATATTTAGCACACAGATATTTGATGGCAGAAATAGGAATATGAAACATTGCTTGGAAGTGGGGTACAATTGTCTGTTTTGGCAGAGTTTCAAGATGAAGAATTATTTTTGTCACTTTGTCAAGCTTGAATACTTACCTGTTTTGTACAAGCTTCACAGATGGAGACACCCCTATAGTATACACTGGAGCACCTGTGTGGGCCCCCTAATAAAAAGGGTGTTCTGGTGTCCCACACTAGTGCTCCAGTGTCCAGATGTGTAAACAGCTGCTGAGTGTCCTCTCCTTACACAGAATCTAGTTTGCATTTCATTCTAGTTACCAACCCATCTAGACACCAAATTTATTTTAAGAGAAGTAGGCTAGCAAAAATGTATTCAAATGCATATGTCCAAAACAATGGTGTTTTCTAGGCCGAACGAACAATGTATATGACGAACGAACAATGTGCCCATGAACATGAAAGTTGCCATTTTTAACTGTACAACAGTTAAGAAAAATACATGGAGCAGCACGAAAGTTAGAAAAATAAAGAATAGGAACACAGCACAACTACTTTTTTGCAGCACTCTCCTGATCCTTCTGTACTGCTCGTGCTCCCTTAATTTGAGGTCCGACCACCACTTCCTGAGTTGATCTTTCGATCATCGTACCCCAAAATTCCTGTGCAGACTCTTGACTACTTTCACCATGATCTTGGCCTTTCTGACATTGGGGTTGGGGTAAGGTCCATACTTCCTGTCATAGTCGGCCCTCTTCAGGATGTCGGCCATCTCCAACATTTCCCCAAAGGACATATTTGAGGCCTTAAATTGTCTCCTCCGGGATCCAGACGTTTCTGGCTCCGGGCTTTCCTCCTCCTCCTCCTCGTTGCTGTAATTAGCACGCACCTGCTGTGTCTCCGCCATGTGCTCTTCCCCCACTGCGCCGAACGAGAAGGGGCGGGGAATAGACTAGAAACAATGTCGGGGTGGGAGGAGTTTCACGCATGCACAGTGTATATAAAGCATAACACGCGTGCGTAGTACGTATGATCTGTGAGCTGAGAAAGGAGTTTTGGAAGCGCCGATCGTGATAACGAAGGTAACATTTAAACTTGGGCCTATACTACTTCTAGATTGAGGCCTATATTGTGACAAGATTAGGAGACTTTAGCCTGACATTAGGGTTTGTCTTGTGTATTGCAGATAAAATGGATGGCTTCAATGACCACAATTTCCTCCCCCTGTTCATAGACAAATACAGGGAGCTGCCCTGTCTGTGGCAGATCAAACACACGCAGTATAACAATAAACAAAAGAGGCAAGCAGCGCTGGAGAAACTGCTGGAGTTGGTGAAGCCGGTGGTCCCCACAGCAACCATCCCCTATTGAAAAGCCAAAATTGGTGGCCTGAAGAGGACTTATCTTAGGGAGTGCAAGAAGGTCACGGATTCCCAGAGATCCGGAGCTGTAGCAGATGACGTTTATGTCCCCAGGCTGTGGTACTATGAGAGACTGCGATTTCTGTCAGACCAGACTGAAGTCAGGGAATCCCTCTCAACTCTTCCTTCCACTCTTCCTTGCACCCTATCTTCCACCCCAGCTGAGTCTTCCGATGTCCAACCTGGGAGGAGCCCAGCTGGAGCCAGGTATAGCATTGTTCTACAGATTTCTGGTCATTAAATAAATGATGTTTACTAGATGTTATTATTGATCACTAATTGCTGATTTAATAAAGTGTTTTATATATCAATAGACAGTAGTGGGCAAAAATAATTGGGACAAGAATGAAAAATGCTGGGCTCAGAATGATAGTCTGTTATATTTGTTAACATTCAATTGGCAACAGTCATGAGATGAAAATTGTGTGTGATTGATGAAGAAAAAACTAAAACGATGTCCCTTTTTCATACACAGGAAGACCTCAGCCAGGAGGAGGCTGTGGAATCTGGCAGCCAGGAGGAGGCGGGGGTAAGTGGCAGCCAGGAGGAGACGGGACTAAGTGGCAGCCAGGAGAAGGCCGGGCCCAGTATGAGCCTGACAGAATCACAGGTCCCTCCCCTCCGCCTTCCAAACAAAAGACCCAGGAAGGGGAGTAGCGTGCAGGATTCAGCACTCAGGCTGATTCAGGAGGCTTCTGCATCCCTCAGAGCCACCCCCACTCCTGAAGAGCCCTTTGCCTGCATGGCTGCCACAAAACTGCAGGGCATGCAGGAGGGTCAATGCCTTATGTGTGAGGACCTTTTTCATAAAGCCTTAACTAAGGGGGTAAGGGGCGAAATAACACCCAATACCCACCTGTGTGAGTTGGACCATCCTCATCCTCCTCCTTCTCGTCCTCCTGCCACAACTCCACCACCACAGACACAGCGTGGAAGGAAGCGTGGAAGGAAGACCAGAGAGTGATGCTCTGGGTTCAGTCTGGTCTGACAAAAGATGCAGGCTCTTGTATGACCACAGCCTGGGGACACAGATGTCATCTGCTGCTATTAAGGATCTCTTGGACTTCTGGACCAGATTGAACTCCATTATATCTGGACTCCTCAGGCCACCAATTTTTGCTGGAAATAATTGATGTGTGCCCTGGGGGCCAAAGGCTTCGCCAATTTCTGCAGTTACTCCAGCATTGCCTCCCTCTTTGTTTGGTTAGGACCACTTAATAAAGGAAATTTTGTTTCAATTATACCCGCCTATGTGTGTTTTCCTTCTAAAAGGACAGTTTGTTTGTGAGGAGGCATGTACATTTCAAAAATACAATGTGAAATTAACAAGAGACAACAACACCAAACAATCTCCTTGAGATTAAAAAATACTCAATAATAATGGTGTTGTGGTAACTTGACACACAAAACACACCCAAAAAATATTCTGGAGAAAAAAGATCAGGCTTGAAAAAAATAATAACCAAAACAAAAAAAAATATAAAAATTTTTGAGTCAGATGTGACAAATCCAAATATTATATTGATGAAATCAACAGAAATAATAAAGAAAGAAGTTTGTGAGAAGTCTGTGTGAATATGAGCAGAAAAACTACTTCATTCTTCTAACATTATAAAGAAGAAGAGAGTGCGCTGCATTAAACAATTTAAAACATTGCAGCCTGACAAAAGTGCTATATCCATTCCGAACGCTAATTTTACCAGAACTAGCAGTTCCGTCTCGGAATTTCTTCTAAGCATGCGTGGCACTTTGTGCGTCGGAATTGTCCACACACGGTCGGAATTGACACGATCGAATTTTGTTGTCGGAAAATTATATAGCCTGCTCTCAAACTTTGTGTGTCGGAAAATCCGATGGAAAAAGTCCGATGGAGCCCACACACGGTCGGAATTTCCGACAACACGCTCCGATCGCACATTTTCCCTCGGAAAATCCGACCGTGTGTACCGGGCATAACAATTGCATTATTTTTCTTACTGACCACAGACACCAGTCAGGACTCCATCTCCCCCCAACACCCAAAACTTCTTGTTTCAAGAAGTTCAGCCTTAACCACTTAAGGACCAAGCCAATTTTTTAGATAAGGTTGTTGTTTACGAGTTAAAAACTGTTTTTTTTGCTAGAAAATTACTTACCTTAATTAATTACCTAGAACCCCCAAACATTATACATTTTTTTTCTAACACCCTAGAGAATAAAATGGCGGTCATTGCAATACTTTCTGTCACACCGTATTTGCACAGTGGTCTTACAAGCGCACTTTTTTTGGAAAAAATACACTATTTTTTTTATTTAAAAAATAAGACAACATTAAAGTTAGTCCAATTTTTTTATATTGTGAAAGATAATGTTACGCTGAGTAAATTGATACCCAACATGTCACGCTTCAGCGCCCGCTCGTGGAATGGCAACAAACCTTTTCCCTTAAAAATCTCCATAGGCAACGTTTAAAAAATTCTACAGGTTGCATGTTTTGAGTTACAGAGGAGGTCTAGGGCTAGAATTATTGCTCTTGCTCTACCGATCATGGCGATACATCAAATGTGTGGTTTGAACACCGTTTTCATATGCGGGTGCTACTCACGTATGCGTTTGCTTCTGCACGCGAGCTGGACGGGACGCATTTTAAAAAAAAATGTTCTTATTTATTTTACCTTTTATTTTTTATTTTTACACTGTTTTAAAAAATAAATAAAATTGTGTCACTTTTATTCCTATTACAAGGAATGTAAACACCCCTTGTAATAGAAAAAAAAGCATGACAGGACCTCCTAAATATGAGATCTGGGGTCAAAAAGACCTCAGATCTCATATTTACACTAAAATGCAATTAAAAGGAAAAAAAAAATAATTAAAAATAAATGGCCCTTTAAGAGCTATGGGCGGAAGTGATGTTTTGACGTTGCTTCCGCCCTGCAATGTCATGGAGACGGGTGAGGGCCATCTTTCCCTCACTCGTCTCCATGTCTAGCCAGGAGAAGGACCGGACCCTAAGACCCTGCCTCGGCTGTCCAAAGTACAGTGGATCATAATAAAGAAAGTGGCAGAGAAATACGGGTACCTATACCCCTATATACGCTCTCACCTGCATAAGGAAATCTTTGAGTAAGAAACCCAATGGGTGGATGAAGCTGTGCGCAGTTTCCTCCAGATCTCTCTCAAACTAGACTTTCTGAAACTGTCACCCAAGGTGGCCGAAAGATATACCTCCATGCTACACACCTGGGACTACGCCCGTAGGATTAACCTGGACAGCATAATTCTTCGTAGGCCAGACAAGAAGGATGCTAAACACTATGTTGTCACCATAAATGCCAAAGCAGAAGATGTAACCCTGCCAGATCCCAGGTACTACTGGTAAATGCCATAAAGATGCCTATGTTATCTTTTCCTGTGGATTACAAATATGTGTTGTGTGATGTCAAGAACGCTATGCTGGCTTCACCACTTCACACTCACATATAAGTTGTTGCTAGTGGAGAACATTCCAGAGAGCTGTACTGTCAAGATTGTACTGGACTGAATGCTGCCGGAAGATACATGGAGTGCCCACCTGAGGCACGTTGGCTAAAGTTGAAGTTGTTGGGGTTTTCCACCTTGATAAGCGACCAGTAATCTTCAGTAGGTTGTGTTTTCTTAACCACTTCCCGACCGCCGCACGCCGATGTACGTCCTAAGTTTGAACGGGGATATCATTGTTATGGCAGCAGCTAGCTGCCATAACCCCGGTATCCCCGTTTTCGTGCGGCGGCCGGCTTTCAGATAAAAGTGGTCCCTGCGGCGGATTCACAGCGAGATCACTTTTATCGGTGGCGGGAGAGGGCCCCCCCCTCCCGCCGCGATCCGGTGCCCTCCGTCGCTTACCGGAGCCGTCGGTAGCGGCGGAGGCGATCGCGTCCTTCTCCCTTCTGTGCCTGGAGACAAGTGAGGCTAAGATGGCGCTCACTCGTCTCCATGACACTGCTGGGCGGAAGCGACGTCAAAACGTCACTTTCGTCCACGCCTCTTAAAGGCATATTTTTTCAAATGTCATTTTTCTAAATGACTTTTTTTTTTTTTTTTTTTTATTGCATTTTAGTGTAAATATGAGATCTGAGGTCTTTTTGACCCCAGATCTCATATTTAAGAGGACCTGTCATGCTTTTTTCTATTACAAGGGATGTTTACATTCCTTGTAATAGGAATAAAAGTGACACAATTTTTTTTTTTTTTTTAAACAGTGTAAAAATAAATAAAATCTTGTAAAATAAATAATAAAAATAAAAAATTTTTTTTTTAAAACCCCCCCTGTCCCGACGAGCTCGCGCGCAGAAGCGAACGCATACGCGAGTAGTGCCCGCATATGAAAACGGTGGTCAAACCACACATGTGAGGTATCACAGCGATCGGTAGAGCGATAGCAATAATTCTAGCCCTAGACCTCCTCTGTAGCGCAAAATATGCAACCTGTAGAATTTTTTAAACGTCGCCTATGGAGATTTTTGAGGGTAAAAGTTTGACGCCATTCCATGAGCGGGCGCAATTTTCAAGCATGACATGTTGGGTATCAATTTACTTGGCGTAACATTATATTTCACAATATTAAAAAAAATTGGGCTAACTTTACTGTTGTCTTATTTTTTTATTCAAAAAAGTGAATTTTTTCCAAAAAAAGTGCGCTTTTAAGACCGCTGCGCAAATACGGTGCAAAAAAAAGTATTGCAATGACCGCCATTGTATTCTCTAGGGTGTTAGAAGAAAAACAATATATAATGTTTGGGGGTTCTAAGTAATTTTCTAGCAGAAAAACCTGTTTTAAACATGTAAACACCTAAAATCCAAAACGAGGCTGGTCTTAAAGTGGTTAAATTAAGGAAGGAGACCATCTCAGTCCCCGGCTGTCATATGGACAGATTTATGTTGTTGCAAGGGAACCTATGTCCCAAAGTGCGGTCCCTAGCACCATCGCCTGGCTGCTTGTTGTCTGATATGCAGCTGTGCCTTCTTGTCCCCGGAGTTGTCCCTAAAGAAGGGAAACCACTGGGAAGTATTGTCCGGCACGAGTGAAATTGATGGACTGATGTCATGGACACTGGGTGTGTAGTTAGTTAGAATAGGCTGTGATAAATGGGCAAATGTTTACTTTTCTTTGAATAATGGACTCATCTATGCATCAGGACTGTTACTTGACCTCCATAGTGAAACCCTAACGAAGTTTTATATTTGATTAGGAAAGGAGGTGGCATTCTCGGCTTAGAATGCAGATATTTTATATGGTGTAGTTACA
Organism: Lithobates septentrionalis; assembly: GCA_037952835.1. Classification (NCBI taxonomy): domain Eukaryota; kingdom Metazoa; phylum Chordata; class Amphibia; order Anura; family Ranidae; genus Lithobates; species Lithobates septentrionalis. The sequence continues at coordinate 862,957 of JBBDGP010003896.1, forward strand.
CTGCTATGCTGTCTTCGGCTGAGGACAATTGCAAACCATTTAATCACATATGTATATATATTGCACCATGTTACCATAGGATAGGATGCATTTGCATTGCTGCTGTTCTCTCTTTCAAGTGTTGCTGTATCGGTACATCTTCCTTGGCTAAGGAGAGACAGGGGATCCAACCTGATGCCAACATTAACCCTCTCATTATTGCTATCACTGTATATATTAGATAAATAGCTAAGAAGTAGCTGTACATAAAAGTATTTAATATTTCTTTGTCATATATGATTTACCATTTCACGTGTCTGATACTATGTTTATTCCTTGTGGTACGCCACATACATTATTTTTATTGTTACTCTTTACCTGTTTCCCCACCCATCCCAGTTTTTGACAGGACATTCGCTCTTAGGCTTGAGAACTCAAAATATTTATTTTTTCTTCAAACTTAGAGATGTCGTTTTGTAGGCAGGGGGAGGATGTAGGCCCTGGAGTTTGGGCAGGGTTGCTCCTAAATTTACTTGCCAGGAGTAGCTACCTTGGCTAATTGTTAGGGATCAATTGATTTCTCCCTAAGTCTGGCAGTGCTGCACTTTTCTCTTCTGCTGCTAGGTGGCCGGGTACCTGGTGGCATTAGATACGAGAAGGGCACTGCAAGGTCAGATTATGGGTATATAGGGTGTCTCAGCCAATGGGCAGGCATTTTCTTGGATCCCTTGGCCTGCTGGGAGAACCTGTATATTTGGGTGGAGTCAGGTGATCAGTGTTCTGTGCCACCTGGGTGGCTGTCTGGGTGGACGTGTGTTGTATTGCCAGGGCTGCTAGGCCAGAGTTTGGGCCTATCCTGGGCACATCTGTCTGCTAGGCTGTCTGAGGGCCTATCCATAAGCAAGAGAGCAGCGAAGGGTTGGGATTGAGGCTTGCAGTCCAACCAGAAGTGATGGTTCTGCTGGCCAGAGAACCTGTCATGATCAGAGGTAGAGGGGAAGCTGTCACCATTAAGGGACCAACCACCTTATTACCAGGGACCACAGTAAGTAGCTGAAGCAAGTACCGGAGCAGTATTCTCACCAACCAGGAACGGTGAAGAATAGGGAAACTCCAGTGGGTATCAACCAGGGACCCCAACAGCGGAGGTGACGCTTGCAGAGCAGCCTTGTGTGTCAAGCCAGAAGTGACGGTTCTGCTGGCCGGAGAACCTGTCATGATCAGAGGTAGAGGGGAAGCTGTCACCATTAAGGGACCAACCACCTTATTACCAGGGACCACAGTAAGTAGCTGAAGCAAGTACCGGAGCAGTATTCTCACCAACCAGGGACGGTGAAGAATAGGGAAACTCCAGCGGGTATCAACCAGGGACCCCACCAGCGGAGGTGACGCTTGCAGAGCAGCCTTGTGTGTCAAGCCAGGGACTGAGCAGGTCAGTGGGGTGAAGCTTGAGAAGTATCTGCCAATGCCAAGCTAGGGACCCAGCAGAGAAACGGGGGTAACCCTTGAGGAAGATACTACAGTGAAGATTGAAGGAGCTCAAGGAATTCAGTGGCAGTGAATCATCTAGTCCAGTGAGAGAGACTTGGAGCTCAGTGGGTTGAAGAACTACAAGAAGTGATTGTAGTGGAAGTGAAGGAACTGTTACACTTTGTGTTAGAAACTGTTAAAGGCTGTTGCCATAGGAGACAGCATTCCTACATATGCAGATGTGGCTTCTTGCGGGATGCCTTTCCCTGCATGGCTGTTCTCCTGTTAATGTCCCTGAGTCTGCCAATCGACCTTACAACTACCTAAGGGTGTCCTGGCCCCAACCCTGTCTCCCAAAGTTCTGTTAAGAGAAATAAAATCTCTTTTGCATTCAAGAAGTGTTTGGCGCCCAATTAATATACCTTATCTCACACCCATTATGCTTTGCAACCCACCATTTACAGAAGGATGTCAGCTATCTCTGGCCCTGGAGGTTCTCATTAGACCAAAGGAGGCCTGCGACCTCGCTAAATTAAATTAATACTGATGCTAATAATGAACTATAAAAATAATGGACAAAAAAATGTTGGTAGAATTAATTTGATAAATTGATTAAAAAATGTTAGAAAATTGATACAGCAATTTATTTTATTAGTCACTGATGAAACAACGTTCAGTTCGATGTTCACATCACTGGGCGTTAATGTATTTATATGGTATATCCAACAGGTCAGGACACGATGGGATATTTGCACCATGGAACAGTACCTGAAAGAAAAGATCATCGTGAGGAGTTTGAGATGGGAGGTGACTCCTCAGGATGGTCTTGATGATTTAGAATCAATGACAGAATGGCTTGACTTTTTTAATGGGGTGGGTTTTAAATGACAAAAATTAGTATTAAAGAGAAAACAGAAGAAAATGTTGAAATTAGAAAATAAAATTATTGAACTACATAATAAATTGGATCCTATTAAAAATACTCAGCAATGGCTAGATTTTAATAATAGTATAATTAAAAAGCTGGATAAAATAGATAAGGATACGCAAAAGAAAAAAGTTAAAAAGTTCTATAGAGATATGGGTGATTTCAAAAATGAATCTATTTATATATGGCAAAATAAGCTTCCAATATTATCATTAATTCTCCCATGACTCCTCAGATCAGATCAAAATAAAGTCATTTGAACCCAGAAGCACATTCCACACCATGCAATTGCTCTTATTACCAAGTTCCTCAACCCCAGAATGTTAGAGGTAGAGGTGGTAGGGGAAGATGGATGCATGGAGGAAATAGATCTAGAGGTGGATCCCAGTATAGGCCACCGCATGCCTATAACGATCACTAGTACCACACACAATAGATTTTATTCCCAGATCCAATACGATGAATGGGGAAACATTAGGTCCCCTCGTCCTTTTTTAGAGTGAGAGAGGAGGGGTTTTTGGGAATACCAGGAAAATCGTCCCTTCGGGGGAAGACCATCGGGTCCCACGGCCCCTCCCAATCAGCAGGGATGGTGGAAACACCAGCATGAGGAAAGAACGTACCAACACCCACCAGACCCCTTAAGAAGAGAAGGAGAGGGTGCAGGGCAGGTCGGAGGATCAAATTTAAACATAAAAAGAAGGAGGGAGATGAATTAGAGGGAATATATAATCTCAGTAAAGTAGAATTAACTCATAAGAAGATGAATATTTTTAATTCCAGACTCAAATGTGCCCCAAGAAAAGCGTTAAATAAATTTGATGTATATATGGATATACACAAGTATATAAGAAAGATCAATTTAAAAGAAATATTTTCTGAATAGTGGGCCTAGGAATAATAACACAGTTAAAGCGGAGTTCCACCCTAAAGTGGAACTTCCGCTCATCGGATTCCTCCCCCCCTCCGGTGTCACAATTGGCACCTTTCAGGGGGGAGGGGGTTGCAGATACCTGTATAATACAGGTATCTGCACCCACTTCCGGGTATAGCTAGCCGCAGCTAGCCGCAAACCCCCCGCCCACCCCCGTTGTGTTGTGGGAAATACACAGTTCCCACAACACAACGGGGACCAGTGTAGACGCGCAGCGCGACTCGCGCATGCGCAGTAGGGAACCGGGCAGTGAAGCCGCAACGCTTCACTTCCTGATTCCCTCAGTGAGAATGGCGGCGGCAGCACCCGAGGATCGAAGGACGGTTCGGTCTCGGGTGCCGACATCGCTGGACCCTGGGACAGGTGAGTGTCCTTATTTTAAAAGTCAGCAGCTGCAGTATTTGCAGCTGCTGACATCTAATTTTTTTTTTCCGCGAAACTCCGCTTTAATAGAAATGTGATAGGGGTGGATAGCGGTTTAAAGAATAAATCACTCTTTAACCCACCTAATACCGCAAATCAACACGTGGAAGTTTTTAAAAATTTAGTTTTGAAAGATCTGGAACAAGTAATACCTAAGAAAAACATAAACCTGCGTTTTATTCAGGAAGGCATAGAACAACTTGAGGATAGATAACAATGGTCAAGGAGAGATCAAGGGATTATCATGGTGCCAAACAGTGATTGAAATAGGTAGAGTAAAATAACAATATTTTTATTCACAAATAGTTAAAAGAAATGTATAAACATACATATCAGGGGTGTGAACAATACAGAAAAATAATAAGAGAAATAAAAAGCCAACTAAGCAGTAGTTTCACAGAACCAAGCCTCTGGCGTGGTGGCAGGTCCTGTAAACAGGTATTTGAAGTCCTACATGTTTTGCCTAAAATGGCTTCCTCGGGGACAGTTGGTTATACCTGTATTATTATCTTGAAATTCTATAACAGAAAAATAGTAACAGTCAAACAAAAGATAACAGTATAGTGACATCAACTATTATTACAGTTTTTCATGATGATGATAAAATGTTATGTGGCTGTCAGATATAGCTATACATTATACACACCACTCACCACCTCACTTTCATTGAGGTACATATTTACATATTTAGCCACTTTTCTATGGACCCTTTCTCAAGGTCCTCTCTATATATATATATTTTTTATTTTTCAGGGACGTCTTCCTGTGACCTCAGCACGTCGCTCCGTTCTGCACGTGCCTGGGTCGGGCGGGACGGGAGTCTTTGTCACACACAACAACAAACCCCCCCATGGTGACCGCAGCCTACCATCCTACATTGTTCACCATCTAGGTAGCGGGATCTACACCAGCTACAATACCAGTACTTACCACCAGATCCTGGGCCCCTCCCCCCCCCCCGTTTCATATCTCCCTTTGTTTTTACAAATTCTTACAAGCAATTGCCTGCATACTCTCAGGTAGGCGATCAATTGATCATCCCAATTTATGATTCAATGTTGCCCCATGCTCTACCAATCACCTGACCTTGTCTCTCTCCCTTCCCAATTAGCCTAGATGAAACTCTCTCAATTTTGCCCCTGAAGAAGGACCGTACAAATAGTCAGTACCCCGAAACGCGTCGGGCTTGAGAAGAGCTTTCTCATCATTTATTGTGCTTTGCTCATCATGGCTACTATGTAGTTTTACTGTGATTGTATACAATTTTTTGCTTGTTTTTACCCTATGTATTTGTCAATACTAATAAAATTCAACCTCTTTTACTACACATAAAAACGCCCTTTATATTTTTCTATATACCCTATTTGTTTATCCTTGCAAGTGCCGGAAAAGTCCACCCAGGGGAACCCTTTTTCTTGTATCCATAGATTATTGGACGTGGCACGGCTCCCTTTCCTAAACCGGTTGGTCACCCCCTTTTTCTGTTCAGATATAGCTACAGATCATCCCACATAGTAGTTGCTGGAGTACGGGCCTAGCCAACCAATGACACCCAGATACCGCCCTCTCCACCCAGCAGACACCCCAGGGACCCCTGTGACGTAAGATGGTACATTACCTACCAATGGGTCCCAAGGGGCAAGCGTAGGAGACCCCGAGGTGAATTCAAGGCATAAAAGCACAATAAGAGGCTACAGGGGGCAAAAAAGAGGACCTGGGAAGAAGAGAAAGTATGATAATAAAGTAAAGTAAATAATAAAGTTTTGGCAAATCCCAGAAAAAAAAAAAGGTTCTGGGTGTGCAGACCAACAACAAGTAGGGCTAACATAGCCTCAAAAATACTTACGTTTTGTGCAGTTATCAAAAAAGGAAAAGGAAGAGCAGGGCACCCAATATACTAGCTTAAATCTGAGCAAAGGTAGCAGGTGGGTGATCACTGAAAATTAGAGGGATGAAGGTATATATTTTAGACGCATGCAAATGCAAGGGTATGTTAAAAAGAACATTACAAGGGGGTTGGAAATGAATAAAGAGTATTAAAGCAAAAGTGTATGCCCAAAAATAAATGAACTCACCAGTAGTTCTGGTGAAGCTATTAGAGTAATAGAGGCCAGTAGGATAAAAGTTGGTGAGAGCAGTATAATTGGCTCTAAGAAATCACTCTGCAGGGGAAACATAGAATCAATGTAAATGTGAGCAGAAAGGGAGCCTGAAAGAATCGCATAGCAACAGAGTAATGAGCATACCTTGATTTATGCAGCATTAGCGTGGGTGCCCTGGAGACGCCGACGAAGGAATGGCTGGAATGGCCGGCCTCTTATGCCCCCCACGCACGTCAGGTGTCTAACGTCGCCATGACGTGCGAGCGGACAGAAGGCGCCACTGCGCATGCGCCCGGTACAAACCTCGTAAGCCTACAAGGTCCAGGGGGCTATGCGGGAGAGTCTGACGCTGCGTGTGTAGTACACGCAGCGGAGAACACAGTGGACAGCAGAGCCTGTCAGTGGGACAGAGCCGCGGACCACCGGAGGATGTAATGATGCTAAAAAAGATCCTCTCTGGGCAGTGGCTAGGGGCGGGCGGATACTGGCCATAGGCAGCACCGCCCTTGGGTGTCCATGTAGCCAAAGTGTCAGTAAATGCCAAAGATCACCTTAGCCAGGATCAAACAGACGCGTACCCCCGGCATCCCAAGGGGGTAAAAGTCAAGGGCCAAAGGGGTAAATCTCAGGACAACAGAGGGGAACAGAGGGGCGACTTGAGGATAGAAAAAATATAATTTGTCCTGGAGATAAAGGTGGAGGCGTCATTTTGGACAAACGTTTTTATGACACTCAACTTGATAATATGTTATCTAATGAGAGTACATATGTTAAGTTGAGCTCTGACCCCCTCTCTGCTTATCAGAAAGATCTTCAATGACTAGTCGATCTGGGATTTGATAAAAAGGTCCTGAATAAGAAAGAAAATAAGTATCTGGTACCTAGTTTTTGTAGAATTCCAATGATTTACACACTCCCTAAGGTGCATAAAGACCTTAAGAATCCACCAGCATGCCCCATTGTGAACAGTATAGAATCGGTCACAGCAAGATTGGGGCAGCACCTTGACACCTTCTTACAAGTGAGTGTCTTACAGACAAAAGCATATTTAAAAGATACCAAAAACTTTTTACAGTTAATAAGTGAAATTAATTTGTTGGGAAAACAGGAAATCTTTTTGATGACAGCTGATGTGTCATCATTGTACACCATCATTCAGCATGATGACACTCTGCTGGCGCTGAATTGGGCTTTAAGCCAAAGAGACAACATGCCATTTGAACAGAAGGTGTTTTTGAGACAGGTATTAGATTTTTGACTGTCTCATAACTACTTTTGGTATAACCAGCATTCCTATTAGCAAAAAAGAGTTGCGATGGGCGCAAAATTCGCTCCCAGTTTGGCAAACCTATTTATGAGAGAGTGGGAGGACAAATCCGTGCTCGTTTAAAGGAGAGAAGGTTTGCTCTTTTATAAAAGGTATATTGACGACCTATTCTTTATTTGGGAGGGAAATGAGATCTCCCTGCATGAATTTCTGTTAAAACTTAATTCCAATAATAATTAACATAAAATTGGATTATGAGTGCAACTGAGAACACATCCATTATTTGGAGGTAAATATTTTGAGACAGGGAGATGTACTGACCACTATGGTTTATTTCAAACCCACGGATAGGAACAGTTATCTTCTGTTAAGTAGTGGTCACCATCTCCACTAGTTAAAAAATATCCTCAAAGGCCAGATAATGTGGGTGAGAAGAATATGTACTACAGATAATGACTTTGTAACACAATCTAAATTTATTAAAGATAGGTTTTTGCAGAAAGGCTATAAAGAACAGTATTTGGATAAAATCATACATGAGGTTGGTGGTACTCCACTAGAATCCTGTTTTAAAGACAAAGAAAATCTGGGTTACTCAGACAGAAATGGGGATTCATCTCCAACTTATATGTACAATATAGAGAAATTGAGGCCTTTTTATAACGCCATTGGCACATTCTATGTATGAAGAGAGTCCTCAATCAAGCACTTCCGGCAAATCCTTCCTTTATTTATAGAAAGGCACCCAATTTTGGGGATAGGGTGGTCAAAAAGGTTCTAGACCCCCCTGTTAGACCAGTTATGTTTTGGGACTGTGCTGGTTTCTTCTCATGCAGGAGATGTAAAGCTTGTTCTAAGGTGAATTATCCAATCAGGAGTTTAACTGAATTCACTTCCACTGGTAATAATAAAACGTTCAATATTTCAGAATTTTTTAACATGTGGTGTATGTCCTACAATGCCCATGTAATTTAATGTATGTAGGTCGTACTAAAAGGACTGACTCAAAAAACACATCTTGGAACATATATATAATATAGAGATATATATATAGGTTTTAAATACCATAGCGCGTCTTTACATTTTAAAAATCATAATAACCAGGACCCGTCAGGTTTAAAATTTTGGGGGGTGGATAGCGTTCACCCAAGCTGAAGGGGGTCCAATTCAGTACGGGAGATATCCAAGAGAGAAACAGGTTGGATATTCCTTATGAATACATTAACGCCCAGTGGTATGAACATCGAACTGGACGTTAATTTTTTCATCAGTGACTATTAAAATACATTGCTATATCAATTTTCTAAAATTTTTTAATCAATTTATGGAATAATTCTACCAACATTTATTGTCCCTTATTTTTATAGTTCATTATTAGCATCGCTTTTAATTTTAATTTTATGACATTTTATCTATATAATTAATTTTTTGATGGGAACATGTGGTCATGGTAACCATATACCTGTATAGTGGCCCCATTCATGGGAGATAGCCCATCATTATTTAATTTATTTATTATCTGTGTTATTTTACTAATATTAGGATGTTGAAAAAAATTCTATATACTGTCAGTAGTTTAAGGTATTTAGTAAGTGTTTTGATAATATATATGGCCAGTCAAGCCATTTTCACCTCTGTTTCAATGTTATTTTTAACTTCATTTTTATTGTTGTGTAACTGCAGTGATGTATAATTTAATTATTTATTAATTTTATGTATTGTGAATGCACTGTATACTATATTATGACAATAACATGTGGTAACATTCTGAAATGTTGTTTATGGCTGGGCTATATTGACGGACGATCCGGGTGCATTGGTGCGTTTGTGGAGCTGCCTGGCTCTCGTCCGATACTGATAGTCGTCTGCGTGTGTGTGTGTGTGAGGGGGGTCACTCCTGCGCATCCCTGCTCATGGTTACGATATCCTTGCTGGTTTAGGATATATTCCAGTTAATAGATGGAAGCCTTATAGTGTGAGGGCTTAAATTTTCCCGACCAGCCGTAGTATAAAATGGTACGTCGTGTCGTGTGGCCACACCCTCAGATGACGTTGTGGATGACGAAACGCTGGAAAGCTGAGCTCAGTGTGGTAGGAGACATCGCTGGCATCACTGTATGGTTTATTGATTACATTAATCTTATGCCTGTTTACATCTTAGTCTTCGTAAGTGCAAGTCCTAAAAGGGGGTTTTTGCTTTAAATATAATAAATAATTTTAACGGGATTACGCTGTGGAGTTTTTTTTTCTTTTGTTTTTGAATGAGCTCATTAGCGCATGATCCTCCATTCTGGCTTCAATAGGTTTTGAAAGAACCATCCAGAGAGATCATCCTAGAAGTTCTGGTGTTTATGTATTTTTTTCAGTATATTCTGGTTAGAGTTTAATCCAAAGGGGGACTCTATATCCCCCTTTTTTCACGTGTGGAGGTGTTGGTGACAGCTTATCATTTCAAGCGCAGAATCAAAACATAATTTGGACTTTCTCACTACATATATTGTGGAGCTAACATAGCACATATTTGCAGCTTGTTTCGGACTTTTTCTATATGCACTTTATGATAGCACACTTGGATTATTGGAGAGTGTTTTTGTCTTGTATGGCTGCCTTTATGTTTGTTTTATTTTATGTTTAACACTTGCCATTGGTAGGTCTGTATGGTATCTGCTTCAGCCTTAACTGCTTCCCGACCGGCTCCTGTATATATACAGGGGCAGAATAGTTCTGCTGCGTGAATCACTGTATATAGACTGTGGCTCCTTTAAGAGCCATAGCAGGCGCGCGCCCACTGCACCCGATGCACGTGGCCGGCGGGTGCAATCCCCGCCGGCCACCCGCGATTGCGAGCACAAGAGCAGAAATGGGGATTTGTGTGTGTAAACACACAAATCCCTGTACTGTCAGGGGAGGGGAAACAGATCGTGTGTTCCTACTATGTAGAAACAATGATATGTCTCTTTCCCCAGTCAGTCCAATCCCCTCACAGTTAGAACACACCTAGGGAACATACATTTAACCCCTTGATCGCCCCCTAGTGTTAACCCCATCCCTGACAGTGACATTTATACAGTAATCAGTGGCTATTTTTAGCTCTGATCGCTGTATAAATGCCAATGGTCCCAAAAAAGTGTCAAAAGTGTCCGATCTGTCCACCTCAATGTCTCAGTCCCGATAAAAATCGCTGATCTCTGCCATTACTAGTAAAAAAAAAAATGCCATAAATCTATCCTCTATTTTGTAGAAGCTATAACTTTTGCGCAAACCACTCAATATACGCTTATTTTATACGATTTATACGATTTTTTTACCAAATATATGTAGAAGAATACATATCGGCCTAAGGCATTTTTTTATTTTTTTTTAAATTGGGATATCTATTATAGCAAAAAGTAAAAAAATGTGTTTTTTTCCAAATTGTTGCTCTTCTTTTGTTTATAGCGCAAAAAATAAAAAACGCAGAGGTGAATACCACCAAAAGAAAGCTCTATTTGTGGGGAAAAAAAGTACGTACATTTTCTTTGGGTACAGCTTTGCACGACCGCTCAATTGTTAGTTAAAGCGACGCAGTGCCGTATCGCAAAAAATGGCCTAGTCAGGAACGGGGTAAATTCTTCCGGTGCTGAATTGGCCATATCATTTACCCTTTAAGGGAATATTATTTATTTCACCTGTCCCATAAGCGCTGTTTTTTGTAGGCAGGGGCTAGTGTTTTCTCCATTTGTTTTTTGTAGAATCAATCAAGCAATGATCCATGCCAAAACAGAGGCTATAACTCAAGATATATATCCAACTTTGAGAATATATGGAATCCCTGGGTGACTCACTTTTTGTCTTCCAATTCTGATGCTTCCCTATTAAGACGTGTAGTATAAGATTTTAAAAATTCTATAATAAATTTATTTTTTTATTTAAAAACTATACTCTTGATAATAATTAAGTTGGTTTTATCCTCCCTTATACAATGTATGACGTAATCTTTTGAGTAGTTAGATCCATGCTAAAATTGTTTTAGTTAAACTACTTTTAGTTTATGTTGGAACTACAACTCAATATTATTACCACATATATGTGGTCTTTTCCTTTGCTGCCACCATATGTACTTATGTATGCTAATTGTTAAAATTCAATAAACAAATTTGACTAGAAAGCGAAAGAAAATTCCAAATTTTGGTTTGTCTCCAGAACAGGAGGAGAGGGGAAGTGTTTCAAAAAGGGACTCATGGTCTGGTGAACCAGCCAGGGATTTCCCTTACTTTGGAGATATTTCCTCTCTCTTCCTATTTTGCCTATGGTACAGAAATTGAAGGGAAATCTCCCCAATGGGACACAGATGGCAAAAAAAACCCAACAAGGGTTGTAGACCCTTCCCCCCACCCACCTTTTATTTTTTCCAAAATTTTAAAAAGATTTTGCTGTTAGTTCTACTTTAACATCACGGTTAACTGATTTACTAACTCTGCTGGAAGTCGGTTCTATACATCAACTGCTCTTTCAATATTAGAATACTTTAAAGGTTAGCTTGGAGTCATGTCCCTATGTTCTGGATTTTGGCTTCATATTGAAAATACTGCCTTCCTGAACCTTATACATGCAATATCAATCATTGATGCAACATGGCCATATTAAGTCAACAACCATACCTGCCCCTTTGTGTTCCTGGCAGGTAGAGAATGCAAAGGTCAGAGATGTTTGGGTTGGATCAATCAGCTCCTTTCTTGGTTTGACCTGAACCCAAGCTTACTCCTAAATGTCAATTTGAAAAAAGGGGAAAATGGTCTGGTGTCAGCCGAAAAACACCTCCATCCCAATATATATAACAAAACACAGAAAGTTGCCCCGGGACGTTAAATGAGCTGAATGCAATTAGCCAGTCACATGACACAAGTAAATACATTATCAAAGTTTATTAAAAATTGTCATACATAAAAAAACTGCCAAGCCGATCAGCTGATACATACAGTGTAAAACAGTATCATTACACGTATAGCAGTATAAATGTACATAGCAACATACACAGGCATAGAAAGTGACCCTACCTGTTTCGCAAGACCATGCTTGCTTCATCAGGGGTAGATGCATGTGTATTACATCTGTAAAAAAGTATGAAAAACCAAATAGGTATCTGCAGTTTGATGATATTGTGACAAATGGTCGAGGGGGTCTGGGGCACAAGGCCCCATGCTTACCAATGGCTAGGTCCGGTCAGACTACCAGATGCTGAATACCCAGGAGGTGGCAGCAATAAGCGCCCAGCTTGGGAGCTGAGGCGGCAAGAAAAACCCAGACCCAACAGAGCACAACCTGGGGTGCCGCCTCTGGGTATTCAGCATCTGGTAGTCTGACCTAGCCGTTGGTCAAGGGGGTCTGATGCACAAGACCCCATACTTACCATTTGTCACAATACCATCACTGTGCAGATACCCATTTGGTTTTTCATACTTTTTTTTTACAGATGTAATACACACGCATCTACCCCTGATGAAGCAAGCACAGTCTTACAAAACGCGTAGGGTCACTTTCTATGCCTGTATATATTGCTATGTACATTTATACGTGTAATGATAACATTTTACACTGTATGTATCAGCTGACCGGCTTGGCAATGTGTTCATGTATGTATGATCATTTTTTTTAAAAGTTGATACTGTACTTACTTATTTCATGTGACTGGCTAATCGCATTCACCCCATTTAAAGTCCCAGGGTGACTTTTTTTTTTTAAATGTCAATTTGGGGAGAGACTGTGAAACTACAATAGCCACAGCACTCATTTTGTCCTCTGCACAGTATAGCGTGTCCTGACCTATTAAAAAAAGGGAAACAGCCTGAAAAAGGAAAACTAATGTAGCCACCACATCTAAGATTTGTGAAGCTGCAGCATTAAATTTTTGTTTGAGTTTAATACTGCTTCAATATATTTAAATGTTTTAGTTATGTCCCCCCTGTCTTTAAATATTGCAGGATCTTAATATGTACAGGCACTCCTGATGTGTTTTATATTCCAGACCTTCAGCATTTTTGTTGCTAAACTCTGGCTTCCAATCTTATTAATTTATCTTTTTATAAGTGAGGTCTCCAGAATGGGATAGTATTCTAAATGAGATCCAACTAAAGATCTATATAGAGAAACCAGGACCTCCTTCCTCTGGCTGGTGAATCCAGCAATGATAATTAAAGATCTATATAGAGAAATCAGGAGTTCTTTGCTCCTGCTGGTGAGCCCTCTAGTAATGCAACATAGAATTCTACTCAGTTTATTAGTTTTACATTTGTATTACTACCCATGCCCACATCCTTGTCCATTTAGCAGGTTCAGAACAATTTTTCTTACTTCTAGTAGATTTGCTGGGTTTTAAGCAGAGGGAAATTGCCCCATGGTCCACAGGGATAAATAACCAATTTTTCCAGTAGAGGAAGATTGTTTTAAAAAACGTAGTCCAAGGCCCATTCAGACCAGCCCTGAGCATAAGTTTGGGCCGAACATTGGCTGTGCACCCCGTTCGTGGAACACCCAAATTTCCAGGGTAATCACCCTGTAATGCACACTGCACAGTGCATTTTTCGTAAATGCTTTGCCCAATCAGGGTGCAGTATAAGCTGATTGTTCAGGAGCGGGGCCAGGAAGCCAGGCGCAGCATCCTCAACAAACGATGAGTCAGCCATCAATGGGTTTCCCGGCTGACAGTTGAGTAAAAAAAAAAATTGCCAGTAAAAACCGGCTTTGGCGCCCCCCCCCCCCTTTCTCAGTCCATTTTGGGGCGGTATGGAATTTATTAGATTCTGGCCACCAGCACCTTGTTCCCATGTTGATGGGGACAAGGGCCTCATCCCCACAACCGTGGCTAGTGGTTGTGGGGTCTGCAGGCAGGGGGCTTATTAGAATCTGGACGCCACCTTTAATAAGGGGGCCCCCCAGATCCCACTCCCCCCTATGTAAATGAGTATCAGGTACTTAGTACCCCTTGCCATTCACCAAAAATAACTCCTGCTGACATGAAGGCAGCAACCAGCCTTCATGTCGGCAGCAGTGCTTTTCCAGGTGCGGCGCGATTGACTATGGAAAAATTAAATAAAAAAAATAAATAAAAATAAAAAAAATGGCTGTCTACTACATGTCTTTGACATGTCTTATATTAGGTAAGGGGCAGGGTCACCTGGTGGCACCGCTCCCTTCTGACACAGACTGTGCATGCTGGGTCCATGATGTCAGAAGAGGCGATGCCACCAGGTGACATAGGTAAGGGGCGGGGTCACCTGCCTAAGAAATGTTAAACGGCAGAGCCTGCAGTAGACAGCCAGCCTTCATGTCGGCAGGAGCTTTGTTTTATTCTTCAGGTGTGGCATGATAGACGATGGATTTACATCAGGGGACACTTTTTTTCATTTTTTATAATGGAATGGTCAAACTGTGTGCATTTATTACTTTGACACTTTTGATGAATAGGTAGGGATACGATGTACCCAATGCTGATTCACATGGGGGCCCCCTCCTTGTTAAAGTGGGATTCCAGATTCCAATAAGCCCCTCGCCTGCAGACCCCCACAACCACTGGCTGGGGGGGGGGGGTGTCTTGTCAAATACAGTCCCCTATCATATAGTGTCCTCCCTGTACTGCGCAGGCGCAGTACGGAGGACAAACGAGACGCCGAAAGTCTCCGAAGTTTAACAGCTGATCATCAGCTGTACACGGCGCCTGCGCTTTTATTCTCACCCTATGTCCAGGTTCATTCCCTACTATCCAAGTGGACACAGAGAGAGAATAAATAGTTGCCGAGCGCAGAGAGGCCGTGCCCGAAGCGTGGCGAGCGAAGCGAGCCCGCGAGGGGCCCTCTTACACAGCCATCGCTATGAACTGCCGAAGCGCCGTGTACAGCTGATGGTCAGCTGATCAACTTGACATTTTCGGCATCTCCTTCTGCTCCGTACTGCGCAAGTGCAGCGCCTGCGCAGTACGGAGCGGACATTATCCGATAGGAGGACAGTATATGGCAGAACAGGGGGCAAACAGAATGCATTAAAATCCATAACAAACCTGAAGAAGAGGTGCTGACAATTGCAACTGCGAGTCATTTTAATCATGGGATTGAACTTGAATTCTTCCTTAGAAATGTCAGCATGTTCTATGCATACTACAGATGCACCACTTTACAGGCAGGACCCCCCCCCCCCCCCCCCCATATTTAAAAAGGATTTTTTTTATTGTTGCACTTTAAGCATCATTAACATCACTGCTCCTGAAAAAAAAATTGGTTACTTTTTTTTTGTTATGATACATGTCCCTCAGGGCAGTACTCAGACCCCCCCATAACCACTTTAAGGTTAATTACTAGCATATAAGCCTTCAAAATGGGCACTTGATTTTTTTTCCTGTTCAGCTCCCATAGACTTCAATTGGGTTGCTGGTCGGGTTAGAACTTTTCCCCTGTTCAGGTGTTCTGTTGCGACCTGAACAGGGAGGTAATGGGAACAATTATTTCATTATCGCTGTTGCAAACAGAGCCAGCACCCTGCCTGATTGCAGAGACAGCTGTTCTTAGGAGAGGTGATCACTTTGAAAACCTTGGACAGAAGGGTGGCGGTGGATGTGGTATACTTGGATTTTTGCAAAAGCGTTTGACACAGTTTACTTTACACATGAGCCATGTGTGGGGAAGTCTATAGGCTTGGAAATATCAGCTCAATAGCATGCAATGCCAAGCTGCTGTTTCCAAAGCAAGTAAAGTCCTTTCTTGTATTGAGAGGTATGGACTTCAGAGAGATATCACTTTTCCCCTGTACAAATCATTAGTAAGACCTCATCTGGAATATGCAGTTCAGTTTTGGGCACCAGTTCTCAAAAAGGATATCGGGGGAACTGGAGAAGTGCAACCAAACGATAAGAGGCATGGAGGAGCTCAGCTATGAGGAAAGATTAGAGGGACTGAATTTATTCACTCTTTGAGGAGATTAAGGGGGATATGATCACCATATATAAAAGGGTCCATATAGTGAACTTAGTGTTATTCACTTTATGGTCAACACTAAGGACAAGGGGGCACTCTATGTCTAGAGGAAAAGAGATTTAATCTCCAAATATGGAAAGGTTTCTTCATAGTAAGCACTGTGAAAATGTGGAACAGACTCCCTCCAGAGGCGGTTTTGGCCAGATCAGTAGATTGCTTTAAGAAAGGCCTGTATTCTTTCCTAAATGTACATAATATAACTGGGTACTAACATTTATAGGTAAAGTTGATCCAGGGAAAATCCGATTGACACTACGAACAGGAAGGCATTTTTTCCCCTGCTGTAGCAAATTGGATCCCGCTTTTCAGGGGGGGGGGGGGGGGTCACCATCCTCTGGATCAACTGTGGGTATAGGATTGAATGATATTTTTAATTTAATTTTTATTTTTTTATTTTTTATGGTTGAACTAGATGGACTTGTGTCTTTTCTTTTTTCAACCTAACTATATAAAACTGGCGTGGTGCACTCTCCTGAACAGGGAGGTGTTCAGCCCATCTCTACCCAGAATAAAACTGAAAAGAAACCACCCCTCTCCAGGACTTCTCCCAAGTTCCTCCCATCCCTTGGAACTCCCTACCCCAGTTTGTCTGACCATCTGTTAATTTATCAATCTTTAATCCATGAAAACCCTTCACTTTAAAAGACACCTATCCTGCTTCTAATACAATGTTTTTACTTTCTCCATCAGCTCATCCCTTTTGTATCACTTGACCCTCCCACTTAGATTGTAAGCTCTTACGAGCAGGCCCCTCCAATTCCTCTTCTACCAAATTGTATTGTAACTGCAATGTCTGCCTTCAAATGGGTATGCAAAACGTATGAGTCCAAATATTTGAGTGCCGTTGGCAGCTAGGGGGGGGGGGGGGGGGTTAAAGTTTTTTTTCTCCCCAAGAGGGGAAGCTTTTACACGTGCGCATAGGTTATTTTTGTTGCAACATTACAGAGCACAAAACCAGCTCCATAAAGCTATTGTCTGTGTAGACCATTTAAGTTCCTTCATGCTAAACTAGTCAGAGCCTTGACCTCAACCCTACAGAAGACCGCTGGGATGAATTGGAATGGAGATTGCACAGCATGTCTTGGCCAACATCAGTACCTGACCTCTCAAAATTGGCACAATTTTCCAGAGATTTACTCACATTGACTCGCTTTTCTAAAAAGGGAAAAAAAAAAAAAAAAAAAAAAAAAAAAAAACACACACACCACAAACCCTCCACTCTTCTAGAAAGGTTGTCCCCAAAATTGATAAAATGTGTGCCAATTTTGAAAGCTCAGGTACTGATGTCAGCCAAGACATGTTGTGCAATCTCCATTCCAATGCATCTCAGCAGTGTTCTGTAGGGTAGAGGTCAAGGCTGTGTAGAGTAGACCATTTAAGTTCCTTCACGCTAAACCGGTCAGACCATAGCTCTATGGAGCTGGTTTTGTGCTCTGTAATGCTACAACAAAAATAACCTTCCCCCAAGCTGTTAACATAAGGTTGTAAGTATACAATTGTCCAAGATACCTTTTTATGCTGTCAGCTGACCAATATTCATATTATGGGTTAGAGCAATGTTCCACAAACTGAGTTGGGAAGCAATCCAAAACATATTGACTAAATTAGTGAAGGGTTAGAACCAGTGTTGGGTTTTAAGTGGTGGCCTGCACACGTGTGTTTTTTTACAAATAAGAAGCAATTCCATATTAATAACCATGGTTTGAACGGGAAGTCCAACAAGCTCATATACATGCCAAGCTGCATGACTTAGCAAATCAATAAAATCAAATGCCAGAGATGTGAAATAGCTTTAGCTGCAGTCACCTAAGGTGTACGAATTATTGTACTATAAAAATCCAATAAGTTAGTTAATCTTGTAATAAAAAGTAAATACTAGAATTCATAAAGTCCAAAAAGGTGTCAATTGTTTATGAACAATTTGTGAATTGATCTGGACACTAATAATGACACCATCGATGGACTCGATAGATCGATGGACTCGATAGATCGATGGACTCGATAGATCGATGGACTCGATAGACTCGATAGACTCGATAGATCGATAGCATGGATCCACGCATGGATCCACGCAAATCCAAAATAAAAAAAAAGATTCACCACACCATTCATTACAGTGGCCATTCTGTTATATAGTTGTGGGCAGTAACTGTAGAAGAGGAAACAAGTTTAGACAGCTTTGATACAAGACTTTACAATTTTGGTTTTTCCTTCTTCCATTTATTAGCAATCTATAAAAAACAAAAAAAAAAAAAAAAATCACGAAGGATGGGAAAGGGAACATTTTTCCAGAGACTGGTTTTCATCTTCTTCAGTCAGGTCATCTGAACAAAACGTGTGCCTGGAAAAGAACATGCAACATGAACCAGAAATGTAGTTTCAAAGAAGATTCAAGATATATTTGTGTTTTCTAGTCAGAAAGGAATAGTTAGACCATAACCCAAAATCCAAGCTTAGGAGTGCTGACCAGGTCCTGCAGAAAGATTTCAGAGTCTAGGCCAGGGGTCTCCAAAGTTTCTAAACAAAGGGCCAGTTTATGGTCCTTCAGACTTTAGGGGGGCACCCCCAAACTGTAGCCAGTGGGAGTGGAGATTTTCCTGACATTAGTAGGAAGAATAGTGCCCCATCATTTTTGCCAGTGGGAGGAATGCTGCCCCGTTGGTGTCAGTGGGCAGAATAGCTGCTTGTATCAGTGGGAGGATTGGTGCCCCAAGGGCCAGATAAGGCAAGCAAAGGGCCACATCTGGCCCCCCCGGCCGCAGTTTGGAGACCACTGGTCTAGGCCAACATCTATGGCACTTAGGTCATATGTAAAAAAGTGAAGCTGCTTTTTTGCTTCAGTGTATTTTGTTACTTCACCCCCCCCCCCTTTTTTTTTATTTATTTAAATGTTTTGCAGGCCAATTCAGCATTAAGTCAAAATATTGATCCACAGGTCAGAGAAAAAAAATAAAGTCCTGCATCCCCTCCGGTTAAGGTAAAAATGAATACCATAGCCAAAGTCCTAGTGAAGTTTAAGGCAAACCCTTCTGTGTTCTTAGAACACCACCTTTAGAGCTATAAACAGATCACAAAGCTACATTTCTCAAAAGCCAGAAATAAATCCTCTGCTGATTTTTTTTTATTTACAGTCCCCCTTAGCTTCCAATTTCTGTATAGACCCATGTCAGCAGCCAATTTACAGAATGCTGTTGGCTTCCAACATTTAAGGGGAAAGGTTTTAAAACCTTCAGTTATATTTGATTGAAGTGTTGGAAAGACTGGAGGAGGATTAGGAACCCCGTCAGTTTTTACTGCAGTGTGCCCTTATTAGGGAGATGCACCCTCTATTTGTTCGGTTTACCATAAATAAATAAAAAAAAAAAGCGCAAATCTTAAAAGTCGCCCCCCCCCCAAAAAGGTCACAGCCAAAATGAAAAATGTTTTGCCTATAGTTCTACTTTAAGATGGACTTAATCACATCCAAATTTCTTTTGGATATCACTTGTGCCAATTCTCACAATTTCTCAGATTGCACCTAAGGCTCCAAGTATTTCAGTTTAACCACTTGACCTGCAGAAGACTTACCCTCGGCCATGGCCAGGCCATTTTTTGCGATACTTTAATTGACAATTGCATGGTCATGCAACACTGTATCCAAATAAAAATGTACAGTGCATCCACACAATATTCACAGCAGCTTCACTTTTTCCACATTTTGTCATATTACAGCCTTATTCCAAACTGGATTACATTCATTTTCCTCAAAATTCTACAAACAAAACTCCATAATGAATGTGAAAAAAACCTACATTTGCAAAGATTTCAAAAGAAAAATCCCATGCACATAAGTATTCACAGCCTTTGCCATGACTCAAAATGGAGCTCAGGTGCATTCTGTTTCCACTGATCATCCTTCAGGCCGGGTTCACACCTGTATGACAAACGCTCCGATATTGGCAGCTTATGTCACATGATGTGTGAAAAATCAATGTTTCCCTATGGGAGCCATCTTAACTGGTTTGACACAAGTCGGTCAGACTTTGAAAATGCTCCCTGCACTACTTTGGTCCGACTTTGATCCTACTTCAACCCATTGAATATCACTGAAGTTGGATTGCTGTCTTGACTGATCTGACTTTGGCATGCGACTTGTGCTCTGATGATCTTGAAGGGGAACTCCACGCAAAAAAAAAAAAAAAAAAAAAAAAGGAATGGGTTCCCTCTCCAAGAGCATACCAGGCCCTTTGGTCTGGTATGGATTTTAAGGTGAACACCCATGCTGGGCCCCCCCCCAAAATCCATACTAGACCCTTATCCGAGCACACAGCCTGGCAGGTCATTAAAAAAAAGGGGGTGAGGACAAGCGAGCACCCCCTTCTGAACCGTACCAGGCCACATGCCCTCAACATGGGGGGGGTGCTTTGAGGCAGGGGAGGCTCTGCGCCCCCCCACCACAAAAGCACCTTGTCCCCATGTTTGAGAACAAGGGCCTCTTCCCAACAACCCTGGCCGTTTGTTGTCAGGATCTGCGGGGCATCTGGAAGCCCCCTTTGACAAGGGGGCCCCCCATATCACTGCCCCCACCCTATGTGAGTATCGGGAACATTGTACCCCTACGCCTAAAAAAAAAAAAAAAAAAAAAAAAAAAAAGTGTAATACAGACAACTGTTTTTAAAGTCATTTATTAGGCAGCTCCGGGGTCTCTTCCAACTTCTCCGGTTCTTCTCCCTCTGTCTGCTGTCTTATGCCAGGTCTTCCCCGCCATCTTCTCGCTCTTTTGCTGGGTCTTCAGCTTTTTCCCTCTGTTTTTCTTCCAATATTGACTCAATGCACTCACTCGCTCTAATGCTGGGTGCACCACTACTTATATAGGCATGGGGCGGGGTCACCGGAAGCCCACCACTCATGACAACCACCCCATCATGCCCCGGGCAGTGACATAAGGCCTCCAGGTGACATCACCCGGTAACCCCGCCCCATGCCAATATAAGTAGTGGCACACCAAGCACTAGAGCGGGAAAGCGTTGAGTCAACATCGGAAGAAGAACAGAGGTAGAAGACAGCGGAGAAAACCCAGCAAAAGGAGCGAGAAGATAGCAGAGAAGACAGCAGACAGAGGGAGAAGAATCAGAGAGGGCTAGAAGACATCAGCAGAGAAGAACCGGCAGAGACAGAACATGTCCGTGGAGGTGGCAGAAGAGCCAGAGAGGGGAGAAAAAAAAAAAAAAAAAAAATGGATGAGACGATGGAGCTGCCTTAAAATTACTTTAAAAACCTGTGTAATGTGTCTTTTGGGTAAAGGCACAATGTACCCCATACTCATTCACATAGGGTGGGGGGTCAGAATCTGGGGACCCCCTTGTTAAAGGGGGCTTCCAGATTCTGATAAACCCCCTGCCCACAGACCCAGACAACCAACAGCCAGGGTTGTCAAGAAGCCCTTGTCCTCAGCAACATGGGGATAAGGTGCTTTGGGGTGGGGGGGGCGCAGGTCCCCCCCTGCCCCAAAGCCCCACCATGTTGAGGGCATGCAGCCTGGTACAGTTCAGGAGGGGGGCGCTCGCTCATCCCCACCCACTTTCCTGACCTGCCAGGCTGTGTGCTCAGATAAAGGTCTGGTATGAATCTGGGGGGACCCCCAACACTGTTTTTTGGCGTGGGGGTTCCCCTGAAAATCCATACTAAACCGAAGGACCTGGTATGCCCTTGGAGGGGGAACCCATGCCTTGGTTTTTACATTTGGTGTGGAGTTCCTACTAAAAAGATACCAGACGGCGCCTGGTATTGTCGAGGATTAAAGTCAGATCTCTGTTCATTGAAGTCGGACGCATGTTGGACTTCGAGTTGCAGGGCAAAGTGGTACAACTGTGGTGTCGTACCAGTGTGAACCCGGCCTGAGATGTTTCTACAACTCGATTAAAGTCCACCTGTGGTAAATTCAGTTGATTGGACAGGATTTGGAAAAGCAGACACCTGTCTATATAAGGTCCCACAGTTAACAGTGCATGTCAGAGCACAAACCAAGCCATGAAGTCCAAGGAATTTTCTGTAGACCTCAGACAGGATTGTATCGGGGCACAGAAAAGTTCCCGCAGCATTGAAGGTTTCAATGAGCACAGTGACCTCCATAATCCATAAATGGAAGGTTGGAACCAACAGGACTCTTCCTAAAGTGGCCGTTGGCCAAATTGAATGATTGGGGGAGAAGGGCCTTCGTCAGGGAGGTGACCAAGAACACAATGGTCACTCTCAGAGCTCCAGCGTTTCGCTGGAGAGAGAGAGGAGAACCTTCCAGAACCACCATCTCTGCAGCACTCCACTAATCAGGCCTGTATGGTAAAGTGGCCAGACGGAAGCCACTCCTCAGTAAAAAAGGCACATGACAGCCCACCCTGAGTTTGCCAAAAGGACACCGAAAGACTCAGACTATGAAAAACAAAAAATTCTCTAGTCTGATGAAACAAAGATTGGACTATTGAGCATGCATGACAAGTGTCATGTCTGGTGGAAACCAGGCACCGCTCATCGCCTGGCCAATACCATCCCTACAGTGAAGCATGGTGGTGGCAGCATCATGCTGTTGGGATGTTTATCACTGACAGGAACTGGGAGGCTAGTCAGGATCGGAAGGGGGGGGGGGGGATGAATGCAGCAATGTACAGAATGTGACGTCCTTGATAAAAACCTGCTCCAGAGCACTCTGGACCTCAGACTGGGGTGAAGGTTCATCTTAAAAAACAGGACAAGGACCTCAAGCACACAGCCAAGATAACAAAAAGGAGCAGCTACAGGACAACTCTGAACGTATTTGAGTGGCCCAGCCAGAGCCCAGACTTGAACCTGAGTGAACATCTCTGGAGAGAGCTCAAAATGGCTGTGCATCGACACTCCCCATCCAATCTGATGGTGCTTGAGAGGTTGTGTAAAGAATGGGAGAAATTGCCCAAATATATATGTGTGCCAAGCTTGTAGCATCATAGTCAAAAAAAGACTTGAGGCTGTAATTTGTGCCAAAGGTGCTTCAACAAAGTATTAAGCAAAGGCTGTGAATACTTATGTACATAGAATTTTTTTTTTTTTAGAATTTTGCAAAGATTTCAAACTTCTTTCACGTTGTCATTATGGGGTATGTTTGTAGAAATTTGAGGATAATGAATTTAATGCATTTTGGAAAAAAGGCTGTAACCTAAATGTGGAAAAAGTGAAGCGCTGTGAATACTTTCCAGATGGACTGTATGTAATTTTTCCCACAAATATAGCTCTTTTGGTGGCATTTGATCACCACTACATTTATGCTATAAAACAAAAAAGCCAACAATTTTTGAAAACAGTTTTACTTTCTGCTATAAAAAAATAAAATACAAAAAATTCCATCATAAATTTAGGCCAATATGTATTCTGCTACAAGTGTTTGGTAAAAAAAAAAAAAAAAAAAAAAAAAAAAAAAAAAAAAAAAAAAAATGTAATGAGCGTACATTGAATTTCCAATGCAAATGTTATAGCAGCTACAATCTATGAGATATGTTTATGGATTATGCATATAATGGTAATGACACTGTACTAATGCTACTGGCTTGCAAGGGCTTAAATATTTAGGGCAATGTGCTGCTTTCACTAAGGGAAGGGATCAATTTTAGTTCCTGCTTTGCAGGAACACAGAATCCATCCCTTCCCCCATCAGAACAGCAACCTGCCTTGTGTACATAGGCAGATCCCCATTCTGTGTTTACTGAAGATTGGTGGGTGCCGAGGAACAGAGTTTCCAGCACCCGAAGATCGGTTTCTGCTGTTAAAATTTACAGCAGAAGTAACCCACCGGTGGTGTGCTCCCCCTGCAGGCAGAATCGTGATCCTGCACACAGCTGCCGCCCTGTAGCAGTAAAACGGCTATAGGGCGATCAGCAAGTGGCAAAAGATGTAGTGAAAATTTTTATATATGGGAATACATACTTTGCGCCACTTGGTCCATATTGCACAACGACAACCGAGGCACCTAGTTTGGGATGTAGGAAGTAGAGTGTCATTTTATGCCAAATGAATTCCACCTTCTGGACGGGCTTGACATCTAACCCCACATCAATGAAAGACGAGTAGGTTGAACCAGAACGAAGAAGTCCACTGCAAACAAAGGAAAGTTACTTGCCATTCTTTCTGTTAAAAAGGAAACTCGTTTGTGACTTGTATTTCCTGAGAACACTTCAACATAGAAAAATTAGTATTTGAAAATCCTTATTTTGACAATTATGGATTCAGTTTTACTTGGAGTCGGTCAGAATTGCATATTACAAAGACACACACACACCTCAGAACCACCGACTTCCCGCAGCTTATTTACAGCCACTTCCTGATTGCTACATGGCATTTACCAGGGTAGTTTCCCAATTGTGACAACAGTGTACCATACTTGGAGGTTACCCAATTTTGTTTCATTGCATTCGTAATGAAACTCGTTTTGTTTGACAAGATTCAAAATTTTTCCATTGGATTCAAAGTATTCAAATAAAAATTGAACCAAAAATATAGAATTGGTCTGAAGCTTGAATAGCAGGTTCTAGTCTATTCAAAATTAGAATTATGGAAGATGGCTAGATTTACATTCCAAGTAGGAAACCTCTTATTTGACTTTTATACCTTCCTGTATTAATAGCAATATGCGTTTATTTTGTCATTTCAGATTCGTTGAAATGTGCTACTATTGTGACCTGGAAATTTGGATACAGCTCTGAAAAATGAAGAGGGTTGTCAAATTTTGCTCTGTAACGAAATTGAACATGTCTGCAAACCATGACTTAAAATTGCATCATCACGGAGTTTATCCATACTTTAAGCCATGCTAGGCGAAGGTCTGACAAATCTTTAATAAGCCTTACACCAGAAAAAACAAACAAACACATGAACAAGACACAATCCTACCTATAAATTTCATACCGACTGGAACATACATCCTTTCCACAGAGAGACACTGAAAGAGACCCCAAAACAAACTCTGACCCAGCAATTGTAATGGATACGTGGTACCTCCAGCCTAGAAGAAGAAATTCCCCAGTTAGACAAATGGCATTATGGAGGGTAAACCTTCCCCTCTACAGCACCCTGCAAAGGGACACTTCTAAGGTTCAGAAGGTAGAGGTTTTAGCCTTCAGTAACAAGCATAAGGCTGGGTTCACACCATCCATCTCACAGCAGGGTCTGGTGCATTCTGGTTCACCATTTCAGGTCCGATTTCAGCCCGAATTTGGACCTGAAACAGAAAAGATGCAGTGTTTTTGTGCAAAACGCACTGGACCTGCTGCGGAGATATGTGAACCGGCTCCATAGAGAGCCAGTCAAAATCTGCTATTGCAAATTGGATGCAGGGAACTAGCATTCAATTTGAAATGGTGTGAACCCAGCCTAAAATCAGCCAGGTCCAAATCCACTTATGCACAGTCCCGCTATTTTTTCCAGCTTAAAAACAGAACTCTTAATACTGGTTTTTAATCCTTACTGCTAGCAGGAAAATTTGTTTTAAACCTTTACATTTTCATTGCCTTCTGGTTTTATAGCTTAAGCCAATATATTACAAATCCCCAAATTCTTCCTGTGCATTTTTATTTCATCTCAGCTGAGGGCTCTCAGCTAAGCACACCCTTCTGCCTGCATTCCTGAGCTAAGGGCAGATGGCGTCTGGGAAGTAAAATGCTACATGAACCATCTGCCCTTACTTAAGTGTCTGCAGCTAGAAATGCTAGAGGGCGTTTTTCAAAGGGGATTTCTTAAAGGTGGGCCAAACAGTTCTCGTATATTACCTCAAGAACTGTAAACACTGCCCACCATAGAATTTAGTCTCCTGCTACCTGGGCCATTAGCCCTTGACCGCAGACAGTGGTTGTGGCAGGAAAAGAGAAATTACACCGTCTATGGCCATACTTCTTGAAAGACAATGCCTGACTGAGTTATTAAGCAAAGGGAAGGAAAATCATGCAAGGCCTTTATGTTTAGAGTTGGGTTGCAGACATCATTATGCATCTTAAAGAAAAAAAAAAAGAAAAAGAAAAAAAAAAACAACAAACAAAAAACCACCCCACACAATATTGGACTTAATTAGTTCCTCTGGATCACCGTATTTAAGAGCTACTGGATCAAGATATGGTCCTTGATTTCCATGGATGTTTAGAGTTGATGAACCAGAGCACCCTGGAATAATGGGCTTCCGGGAAGCCCGAGTTCATGGGCAAAAACTTGGAAAAATATAATTACTTCAGATCAGTCTTAAGGTGGGAGGACAAGTAACCAAGCACCATCACATTAAAAACACAATTGATGCCCAGATTTGCACCACATAAGACGGCATGTTCTCATCTGCAATAAAAAAAGACTTAGGTAAAAACAGTCAGGGAAGTGCATACGTAGAAAGTTATTGGTGTCTCCAGTGACAAGGTAGAAGGTCTTTCTGGTAGTTGGGTCTTGGGTATAGCCATCAGCATAATAACCCATGATGGCACAGCTTTTGTTACTGCAGGGGAACCCAGCACCCTATAAAGAGGAAGAGGTTACAAATATGATAAGTTTAATATGCACCCATCCTTCAGGCAGAAACAAGCCATTTTCATTAACTCTGTCAAGTGATAGATTGTCAAAAGACACACAATTGTGATATCATGCAATCTTTAAAGTGTCACTAAACCCACACAAATGGTGCATTACATGCTGTTCATATTTAGTCAATGAAATTTGTTTTCTGTAAAAGAAAAACCACCTGGTGGATCCTGCTGCTCTCTCCATCTTCTGTTCATGGACCCAATTCAACGAAGGATTTTACAGAGCATTGTTAGCAAATCTGCACATGCTCAGTTTTAAGCAAATGTCTGATGCTCACTAACCAGTTAAAGAGAGAGATGATAGAGAGAGATGATAGAGAGAGATGATAGAGAGATGATAGAGAGAGATGATAGAGAGAGATGATAGAGAGAGATAGAGAGAGAGATAGAGAGAGAGATAGAGAGAGAGATAGAGAGAGAGATAGAGAGAGAGATAGAGAGAGAGATAGAGAGAGAGATAGAGAGAGAGATAGAGAGAGAGATAGAGAGAGAGATAGAGAGAGAGATAGAGAGAGAGATAGAGAGAGAGATAGAGAGAGAGATAGAGAGAGAGATAGAGAGAGAGATAGAGAGAGAGATAGAGAGAGAGATAGAGAGAGAGATAGAGAGAGAGATAGAGAGAGAGATAGAGAGAGAGATAGAGAGAGAGATAGAGAGAGAGATAGAGAGAGAGATAGAGAGAGAGATAGAGAGGAGATAGAGAGAGAGATAGAGAGAGAGATAGAGAGAGAGATAGAGAGAGAGATAGAGAGAGATAGAGAGAGAGATAGAGAGAGAGATAGAGAGAGATAGAGAGAGAGATAGAGAGAGAGATAGAGAGAGAGATAGAGAGAGATAGAGAGAGATAGAGAGAGATAGAGAGAGATAGAGAGAGATAGAGAGAGATAGAGAGAGATAGAGAGAGATAGAGAGAGATAGAGAGAGATAGAGAGAGATAGAGAGAGATAGAGAGAGATAGAGAGAGATAGAGAGAGATAGAGAGATAGAGAGATAGAGAGATAGAGAGATAGAGAGATAGAGAAAAAAAAAAAAACACCCCCACACACAAAACCCAAAAATAGTAATTATATATCATAAAATATAAGAAGTTTTACAAAAATTGTATATTCAAAGAAAATTAAGTTAAGTTATCAAAGACAATGGCGTACATACACATTTGTATGGATTACGATATGTATAGAGACACACGTAGGCTTATTGGATGAACCCATATTTTTAAAGATGCCGCATTGTATTACATCAGGCAAAGTTCAACTTGTAGAGCTTTGACTGTCAGCCAATTGCTAATGTCCAATTTTGGAGTCATGATGAGTGGGTATTTTTACCTACGCTCTTACCTGTTGGAAGGCACTGTATGATGGTGCTGGGTAGCTGATAAAGCCATAAGGTCGCAAAATGCTTTCCTGAAAGAACTGGTGACTTCTCTGATGGTTACAAGTAACCTTGTCATCCAATTCTGGAAAGAAAACAAATCCAGCCATCAGAATGCTACAGTAGCAATCTGCTGAGGTACAAACAATTTTGGAAGAGGCTCTGAATTACCATCAAACATATCATCAATTTTGCCGAATGAGAAAGAAAGTTCATCACAGCCTGGCATGCTCTGCCCTCCATTGGGATAAAAGGTCCAGATGACCAACAGGCTGAGTCATGCCAAACCCTGGAAAAAAAAAAAAAAAAAAAAAAAAAAAAAAAAAAAAAGTTAGCGTTAAATTAGTGTAGAACTTGAAGTTAATGTTTTAGTATTTGCACAAGATTCACAAAATGTCTAACTAGGAATGACATCTTCCTTCATGACCCACTTTAGAAGTTTAGCTTGTAGGAGGTCGCAATTCTACAATAAAAAAAAAAAAAAAAAAAAAACAGAATTTCCAAGATGGGACTTTCTAGAGCATGTAAAAAGTCACAGAACAAAAACAGAATGTACACATTGCCCAAATAGATGGAATGAAACAGCTTTTAGCACTATAAAAACAGAAATCTTCTGTCCCTGTCACAAGATGGGACAAATGTTGATTTTTTGCATCAATTTGGAGGGAGGACAGACTGAAAACAGGTGAACAGCAATTTACAGTACCAAAATGCAGCAAAGACCAGCCATTAGTGTGGATCACATCAACGAAGACCGCATCTGTGGGGTCGAGTCGGACTTCAGGTGGTGTATCTTGGAAATACGGCCCAGCTGGATCCAGACCTACAATATAATCAGAGCAGACTTTGTGAAACTCATGAAAAATATTAAAAAAAAAAAAAAAACACACACCACAGAAATTTTCTGGTGCATTGTCAGCACTAGCTCAATGATTGGTGTGAGAAAGAAAGTTAATACTCAAATACTTTCAGTAACCTTGACACAGGATTAAAACTGAAGGAGTCATATTGTAATATGTAGGACAGTAGTTCAGTGGGGTTGAGGTCTGTGCAGGCCACTTGGGGTCCTACTCAAAGTTGTCAAAACATGTCCTATTTAGCGATAGTCATACCGGAACAGAAGAGGGCCTTTCCCAAACCATTACTTCATGGCTGGATCTGCACAATTGACGAATAAATCTTTGGACGTTTTAACCACTTGACACTTAAACCCCCTTCCTAACCAGACCAATTTTCAGCTTTTGGTGCCCTCACATTTTGAATGACAATTACTCAGTCATGCAACACTGTATCTATATGAAATTTGTCCTTTTTCCCACACAAATGGAGCTTTCTTTTGGTGGTATTTAATCACCGCTGGGTTCTTTATTTTTTGCGCCTTAAAAGAAAAAAAAAAAAAAACGAAAAATCTGTAAAAAAAAAAAAAAAACATTTTTCTTCATTTCTGTTATAATATTTTGCAAATTAGTAATTTTTCTTCATATATTTTGGCCAAAATTTATACTGCTACATATCTTTGGTAAAAATAACCCAAATCGGTGGATATTATTTGGTCTTTTTGAAAGTTAGAGTCCAAAAGCTATGGTGCGAATATCTGAAAATTGATCACACCTGAAGTACTGATGGCCTATCTAATTTCTTGAGACCCTGACATGCCAGAAAAGTACAAATACCCCCCAAATGACCCCTTTTTGGAAAGAAGACATTCCAAGGTATTTAGAAAGATGCATGGTGAGTTTTTTGAAGTTGTCATTTTTTCCCACAATGCTTTGCAAAAATCGTTTTTTTTTTACTTTTTTTTTTCCCACAAAAAATTGTCATATTAGCAGGTTATTTCTCACACCGCATATGCATACCACAAATTACACCCCAAAACACATTCTGCTATTACTCCCGAGTACAGCGATACCACATGTGAGACTTTTACACAGCGTGGCCACATGCAGAGGCCCAACATGCAGGGAGCACCTTCAGGCGTTCTGGAGCACCCAGGCCAATTCTGACATTTCATACAGACTTATGCTGGAGGTGCGAAATAGAAAAAGGAACAGCAGAGCACATATGGTATGGATGTCCCCTAGTGAGAGGTTTCTGGAACGAGATATTTCAGATTTATTATAAAAGGTATCAGGAGTAGAGTTAACCCCAAGTTTGGAAATCTCATTACTGTCTCTAATACCGAAACCCATAAAGACAATTAAAAAGATATTATCCATATGTTATCGGCAGCAAAAACAATAATAGCAAGAAATTGGAGGAAAACGAGGAGTCCAACAATAGCAGACTGGATATGCAAAATTAATGAAATTCATTATATGGAAAAACAGATAAGGGAGGAAGGATATATAATAAATCAATTATCAAAAATTTGGCAAAGTTGGGACGAGTTTCGGTCATCAAGAGAAGTATTAGAATATCTATAATAAAATATAGAGGGAACGGAGAGAGAGGGAAGGAAGAGGCGAGGGAGGTTAGTAACTCCCTTTTTTTTCCCCTTCACCCAGGGATATGGAATTGGATGTTTGTTTGCTTGTAAGAAAGCGGTATGGATGCAGATATAGAAATTGGGGGGGTGGGAAGGAGGGATAAGATTGCATGGCAGAAAAAGGTTTTAGATAAGAATGCCTTCACAGTTTGTAATAAAAGAAAAGGGGAAAATTATCACGAAAATTGAAGTACGATGTATACTCTGTGGAATTGTTTATGTCTAATTGGGATGTTGTCGATATAAATGATTGTTTTATATAAAAAAACTAATAGAGAAATTGTAAACAATTCTGACATTTCTCTCCTACATGTAAAAATCATCATTTATTAGCTAGAAAATTACATAGAACCCCAAAACATTATATATTTTTTTAGCAAAGACCCTAGAGAATACAATGGCGGTCGTTGCAACTTTTTATCTTGCACGGTATTTGCGCAGCAATTTTTTTAACGCTTTTTTTGGAAAAAAAAAAAAAAAAAAACTGTTTTGTGCTTTACAAAAACCAAAACAGTAAAGTTAGCCCAATGTTTTTGCATAATGTGAAAGATGAAGTTACGCCGAGTTAATAGATACCCAACATGTCACCTTTCAAAATTGCACGCGCTTGTGGAATGGCGCCAAACGTTGCTACTCAAAAATCCCCATAGGCAACACTTTAAAATTTTTTACTGGTTACATGTTTTGAGTTACAGAGGAGGTCTAGGGCCAAAATTATTGCTCTACCGATTGCAGCGATACCTCACATGTGTGGTATGAACACAGTTTTCATATGTGGGTGGGACTTACGTATGCGTTCGCTTCTGCATGCGAGCACACAGGGACAGGGGCGCTTGAAAACTTTTTTTTTTTTTTTTTATTGTTCATTTTACTTTGATGCTTTTTTCCAAAAAACGAAAAAATTTACCACTTTTATTCCTATTACAAGGAATTTAAACATCCTTGTAATAGGAATATGGCATGACAGGTCCTCTTTACAGTGAGATATGAGGTCAATAAGACCCCACATCTCACCTCTAGGCTGGGAAGCCTGAAATTAAAAAAAAAAAAAAATCCTGGCTTCGATCGTTGGGGTTGAGTCGGTAGAAGCGCGTAAGAACGATCAAACAGTGGAACAGCCGCTATGATCATTCTTATGGTGTAGGGAATCGCCGGCTGAAAAAGCTGATATCTGAATGATGCCTGTAGCTGCAGGCATCATTCAGATATCCCCGCACAAACTCAAGGACGTTGTACGACGGCCGGCGGGCAGTGGTTAAACGCATTTTTTTTTTAACACAAAGTTGTCCATTTATACAATATTTCTACCACATAACATGTACATTCCAAAAATGACACCCCAAAATAGATTCTCCTGCTCCTCCTGAGTACGGCGATACCACATGTGAGACTTCCACAGCCTGGCCACATACAGAGGCCGAGCATGGCTTAGCATGGCGGGGTATGGCAGAGTATGGCGGAGTAATGTGGGGGCTTTGCAGAGTAATGTGGGGGCTTTGCAGAGTAATGTGGGGGCTTTGCAGAGTAATGTGGGGGCTTTGCAGAGTAATGTGGGGGCTTTGCAGAGTAATGTGGGGCGGCTGAGCATGGATGGCTGGATGTCTCTATGCAGCGCTGTGGGCACTACACATCCAGCCCACAACGCTGCAGCCATCCATCCCTCTCCGCTCAGTGTACCGATCGGTACACAGGAGGGGAGGAGAGGAACCGGCGTCAGATGACGCCGGTCTGTTTACATGTGATCGCGCAGTCATTTGACGGCGCAATCACATGGTAAACGGCCGCGATCAGCGGCCATTTACCGGGATCCGTGATGCAGGACCCGGCGGTCACGGATGTGTTCGGGGGCGCGCGAGAGGGGAATTCTGGGAGGATGTCATAGTACGCCCTCCCAGAGTTATCCAACCGCCCTGCAGCCGTCATTCGGCTATGGGCCGGTTGGTAAGTGGTTAAAGAAACAAAAACAAGGCGCTGAAGTAAAACTAACCCCAAAAGGGTTAAAAAACACTTAAAGGGTAGATGGGTAGGAACACATAATATGGCAGGCGGTCCGGCGTTCTGGTGGTCCCAGGAATATCTGAAGATGTAACTCTATGGCAACATTTTGTGAAGTTGGATACTGGGGAGACAGCTAAGCTGTCTGAAACAGCATGAAAACTGAATCCCTGAAGTGACGTCAGCGGGAAGGGACCAGCAATCAGCATGGACCACAAGCCGGAAGTCATGTCATCAACATGCAATGCGTTTCAGAACAGCCAATTGGTTCCTTCAAGCAATGACAAGAGGTTATTGGAAGCAGGGCTTCTTATGGACTATGGGCGGACATCAGCGAGGACCACTAAGCTTATACAAGCCTATAATAAGAAGTGACATGAATATAACAGCATACTAGGCACACAAAAAAGGAAAAAAAAAAAAAACACTTACATACAGGGCTAACTGATGCAAATGCAAATAGTACTGCATGCAGATGGAACATAGCAGCTAGATGGCACACCAAACAATGGTGACTATATGGTATATTGAATGTACAAGAAAAGGGAATCATAAGATTAAAAAAAAGGGGAAAATAAAAAAAAACACACACACCCATCATTTTTGCCTGCTAATGTAATACAATTTTAATTTATGAACAGTATTATAATTTAGTATTTGGCACCATCTAGTGGCCAAAATGTGGAATGGACTTTATTTTATTTTCACATTTCAAGAATGTGAGCAATGTTACTGGAAGTGCAGCAGAACTGGGAAGGATCCAGAGGCACCTGTCGGAGACATTAGAGGGTCCTGGTTCATCTTGCGGAGCGGTGTAGCGGCGCCGGCCAGCGGGAAGCAAGACCAAGTACATCGGAGCAGAGCTGTTCTACTACACACAGACCTGGTTGGGTGAGGGCTGCTGCCCAAAGTTTTCCTAATGCACTCATACACCTGAATCTGTAACAGTGTGCTGGGACCTGTAGTCCCACACAGGAGAATTTAAAGGAGCTAGAGAGTTGCAGGTTACTACACTACAAGAATAATCTTCAACATTCACTTTATCTAACCCTGGTTTAACCGTTGGATTACAATTTATAATTCATAAATAGCTAGAAGGAAAAGACTTCATCTTTTATTGCAAGGCCTTACACTCTTCAGTACAACAGAGAAACTGCATTATAAAGCAGGCGGAGCTCCCCGGGGATTGCATTTGTGCTTTATTTACCAACGCTATAAGAGCGCACTGGAAGTGGGAAGGTTCCCAGAATTAAAGGAGTTTCCCATTCTGGCATCAGTCCCACCTGGAGACGCACTTCCAGCAATCAGTTGATATAACTTTATATGTTATAATTGTTGTGAATACTTGGACTGTTGCACTACATTTGTGTGACAGTGCAACTATTGTAATTACTGTCTTTATACCAATTCCAGAAAACATACGTTCTTGGTTGGAGTACAATGTGTGTAGTGTTCCTTTTACAGCAGGTGGAACATCGGATACCCAGGTAATAAAAAGGTATACTATTGTTATATTGTACATTGTGGAGTTATCCTTTACTATTCGCTTCACACCAAGACTGCACCACAGCTGTGTCAAGGGGATTGGGTCAAGTCGTTAGGGGGGTGTAAAAGCAGAGTACAGGCCCAATCAAATAGCTGCTCTTTTGGGGGGGGGGGGGGGGGCGGGGTCAGTGCTACATTATATAAAAATTAAATACACATAAACACTAAATATAAATAGCCCAGACACTCAAACCATCAAGAGATTTGTTATGGTATTTGAGGAAATGCCCAGGGACACTGTGGGTGTCCAGTCCCTCAGTCATAAACATGTTTGCCGAAGTGCTTCCGCATAGAAAAGGCCGCAGGGGCATGTCAGACAGCAAACTACATGGCCGGTTGAACATGTGTGAAAACCCTTGAGAAGATATGTTTTTCCTTTCACACAGAAATCCTTCTGGCCATGTTTGACACTATGGCAAGTCTTGCACAAGGGTTTGACATTGAGCCCAGGTTCACACCGAGCTGCGGGAATGAAGACCTGCGAGTTTAGCTGAACTCGCACGATTTCACTCCCACACGTCAGTCCTGATTTCGGCCGTGATTTCAGAGACATCTCTGCAGGTTTCTGTACAGATGTCAATGTAAATCGCAGACTAAAAATTGCAAAAAAGTAGTACAGAAACTACTTTTGGAAATCAGTGCAGCGCCACAGACAGTGGTGTATTTTAGGTTTTGTGCTACCCTAGGCCTGACTAAACTCACGTCGCCCCCCCCCCCCACACACACACGTTAAATATGACCCACCCCCTTTTAGGATCCGTCCTGTCATCTTCATGGGAGGAGAACAGAGACGCCGCATCTTTTCATTTGGGGGGCAAGGGGATATGTGCTAGTGGTGGAGGGGGGGGGGAAATCAGACACCCCCCCCCCCCCAGCACATATCCTCTCCCGTTCCAAAGCACCCAGCACATA